>JACDJE010000184.1:0-31975 GCA_016647715.1 Pavo muticus
ACCAATGACGGAACGACTTATAAGGAGGGCAGCGGCTGTTCATTCAGTGGCATAAGTCTGTCCTCAGTGCTAGCAATAAGCTTACCAGTTGAGGTCTGGGTGCTGGGAGTGGAGGGATGCTGTGCTGTGAACCATGCTAGAGAATCCCTAGGAGCGAGAGATCTGATGACAGCTTACTTGGAAGATACAACCTGAAATGCACCAGCTTTAAATCTTGGGTGATTCCACAAGGAAATTAGAAGATTACCTGCTTGTAATGCACAGCTATCTGAATCTTCCTGGGGCACTGCTTTTCTAGTATATTTTCTTTGAAGTTCCCTCTGACCATGCTAATATCCAGTACAGTAGCAGTGCCTGGCTTTCAGTCATTCATTGTCCCAGTTTGTTACTTCATTAATATGTTAAATAATCAGTAAACTTTCCAGATAATTCAAACGGACCTTCTCAGCATAAGAATAGGAAAGTATGGGGCCAGAGCCAGTACAGTGTCAAGCTCGCAGTCCATTAAGACTTGACTTACCCTGGCATTACAGACCTGTCTGCCATCAGAATCTTTTTCCTGGTTGTAAGAAGCTGGAACAATTTTTTGCTCAAAGCATGTTTAGCAGCACCCATCTGAGACAAAATGTGCTTGACAAGCTTTTGGGATTAATGGCTACTATGAGCACAGCGGTAAGAGAAACACATGGCTGGGAGATGAGGAGAAACCTTTTCGGCTGTTGCTTCGTTTGGGCGTTCAAGCTGACTTACGGGGGTCGTCTCGGAGGAGGGGACCACCATGCAGTCAGTGTGTATTCCTAGCAGCCCATGTGCGACAATTGCGTGATCAACTGCCGATTACCCAACTGGAAGGGCATGCACTATGGCCATGCTTTTGCAACTATTGTTGCTGCTAATGAACAATCAGAAGTGACCTTGGCAACCAGCTGCTGCCCCTGGCAACCAAAAGGGCACTAGGGAGAGTATTAAAACCCGAAGAGTTCCAAGGAAGAATGGGTACCCCCTCTGCCAAACTGCAGCCATGCTGCTCGGTGAGACATTGCTGACCGACTTGCTGGATCCGTGGTGGTTACTATCCCTGCTCTGGAAACCATTTGCTAGGATTTCTCTCTTTACTGTCACTAAGCTGTGGGCTGCAAGGTGGAGCTAAGCAAGTAGCAGAGTTGATGGGATATACTTACGAATTCAATATGCCCTTTGTTTGTGCTTTAAGAGTGTGTAAAAGTACTGGATACAGCTACAGATGGCACTTTAACATGCTGTGACATTTATGTTACAGATTTAAATGCACATCTCCTTTTTAGACGTATATATACATGTAAGCATGGTTACTTAGTAATAACTTTACCTTTAATTATGACAAAATAAATGAGCAGGTGGGAGAAGACGACTTAATGCAAAATTATTATGGTACGTAGTTAGAAAGAGACTTTTTGGAGACAGTGTGGTCCGTGTGTCAGCTGGTCCTTAAAAGGAAAAAACAGATAAAAAGGGTTCTTTTCACCAGGCACTGAGAACAGGAACAATGCAAAACACTCCATGGCCCCCTCTCTCTTTATTCTGGCCTAAAGGGAAATCAAGTAATAATAAATTAAAAAAATACAAATAAAAATCCCCAGCCATCACAAGGTTTGTGCTCTTTATGGCTTTTTCGGTTCAGAGACTTTTTTTGGCAGTAAAAGCTCTGTTTCAGCAAGAAAAGGCAGTGCAAAGGTGATATACAAGCTAGAAAGTTTAGCAACTCAGCAAACCCAGGGAGAAAACTCCCATGTCAAGTTGGGTTAATAACTGCATGATCTGCAGATTAGAATTGTCAGGGACTCCTCCACTGTTCCTGATTACACACGTATGCCATATTTGTAGAGATGTACATCCTTACTCTACTTGAAGCAATGTACAAAGTAATGCTTCTGTTGTAACACCTACTTTGTCTAGCAAAGTGCTCCAGTTATTTGGAAAATAAAGGCATGGGAAAAGACATAGAATCTTGGAGCACAAAGGACTTAAATTTTGTCTATATAATATATTCTATTTCAATTGTAAGGGTATAGTTAATGTAACACCCTCACACATTAGTTTGTCAAAATGGGTTTGTATCAGTACAACTTGTATTCCACATCAATTAAGAGAAAGAAATCAACATGAGGTGTCTTTGCACTGGTACACTTCTACTGGTCCCTCCGAGTTGGTATACTGGTAAAATTAGAGCAGGGGAAAATCCTGGTGGAAAGAACTCCACAACGCAGAGACCAGTGAGCATCGGGATAGTAATTACCAGGACACAAATCTAATTCTTTGATTCGCAGATGCACAGAGATGGAAGGCAGCTCACGACATTATTCGGTCCGTTACACCAAAGACACAACTGTTTCAATGGCATTCTGCAGTGTACCCAGAGACTCTCCTACCTGCTCAAATGCCTTGGAGGTGACCAATTTCTCTCCTACAGCAGAGAGGCCATTTCTTACATTACTGAGACGTGGAGATACTTACTGGGGGTTCTCAGAGGAAGTTCGGAAGGAAACTGTGGAACCATCTCTCAAATCTCTTGCAAACTTCCCGTTTCCTCCTCATTTTTAAAGAGGAGTTGGGTGCCTGATTGTCTCCACAGCTCTGTGGTTCTCTCAGCGCAAAGCTGCGATCCTAAAGAACACCCGGCTTAGGTGCAACCTTATACTGGAAACACCCAGGTTTCACAGGACACAGAAGTTTCCTCCAGGCTCCTTACAGCTCCTCTTCTGCGCACCTCCACAGGCATCGCTGCATGCTGCCCTCGGACTGCCATACACTTCTCCTGGAATCCTTTTCGGTGCTTCATCCCATAGCTGCAGCTCAAATGAGGAAAAGCAAGCAACCCATGGCCGCTACGTTACAACAAGCAAGAAGGGAGTTTACACGAAGATCCCCCCCGCAGAACAGGAGGGAGCTGTGACCGCACACCCATGCCGCGCAGCAGGCCGCTCTCTGGGGCCGGCCCCTCCGCACCCCCTCTCCCTGGAGGCCGGGCACTGCAGCGGCACAATGCCCCGCTACGAGCGCCCCTCTCTCCCACCTGAGCGCAGGGCTCCGTCGTGCCGCTGCAGTCCGCGCTCCACCACAGCACCCAGAGGCCAGCTCCTTAGTACGGGATCCCAAGGTCCTGCTTGATCACGGCCTGGAGATCCCGGCCGGCAGGAAGAAAAGCAGCAGCGTTTTTCAGACCCCAGGCACGCTGCCACCACCCACTCCGCTCTGCTTCTCTTCAGAACTGTTAGCCATAGCTGCCCGGCGGAACTCGGCTTCGTGAGGGGCAGCGCCTTATTAACAGAAGGCCTTGAAACCAGTACTGGTGACAATAATAAATGTAATAAATAATTCATTGTAGTTTATTCTATTGCACCTGTTTTGTTTAAAATGATGTAGATGAAACTGGGAAGCTGGTTGGAAGTGCTTTTCACACTGCAAGCGGCGTTAATAGCTGAGGGTGCTGATGGCCTGAGCAGGCAACAGCATGCAAGGATGCCCACCGGTCCTGACAGGGGGTCCCTTGGCACTCTGAGGTCTGGGGAGCCTTTGTCTAGGATGTACTGGTGTAGTGGTGATTCTCCCCCTCTGCTCTGCCTGGGTCAGGCCTCACCTGGAGTACTGTATCCTGTTATAGGCTCCCTGGTACAAAAAAGACAGGAATCTCCTGGAAAGAGACCAGCAGAGCACCACAAAAATGATAAAGGGCCTGGAACATCTCTCCTATGAGAAAGGGCTGAGCGACCTGGGTCAGTTCAGCCTTGAGAAAAGAAGACTGAGAGGGGATCTTATTAGTGTTTATAAATATCTTAAGTGTGGGAGACAAAGGGACATGGTCAATCTCTTTTCAGCAGGGGGGTCAGGACAAGAGGAAACAGCCGTAAACTGGAGCATAGGAAGTTCTGCACCAATATGCGCAGAAGCTTCTTCACAGTGAGGGTGACAGAGCACTGGAACTGGCTGCCCAGGGAGGTTGTGGAGTCACCTTCTCTGGAGGTATTCAAGACCCTCCTGGATGCCTACCTGTGCAGCCTGCTGCTGGGAGCCTGCTTTGCAGGGGGGTTGGACTCGATGATCTCTAGAGGTCCCTTCCAGCCCCTACAATTCTGTGATTCTGTGATGTGAAAGGCTGTCCCTCCCATCCACACAGGCTCTGGAAGAGAAAAAGTCATCAGAAATGAGTTGCAGCTGCAAAAATGAATGTTGCTGGTCACCACATTTCAACAAGGAACAAACAACTAACTAAGTAATTGCGAACTGCAGCCTCAGGACACTGCCTCGTTCATTCTTCAGACGCAGTGCTGTGTGCTGGGCTTTGCAGCCCACCGGCACCGTGGTGGCCTGATGTTGTAATCTCTGTGAGCTCAGGGCTGAGCTGGTCAGAGAGCATCACCTCTGGGGCTCCCAGAGCCCAACACAAGGGCTAGCGGAAACAAGTCAGGTAAAGGTTCACCTACCCAGACAAGAAAATCCAATTCCTTAATGAGATACATGCAGGAAACCTTACAGAGAGTGCTGAATGACCTCCAGGTGTCTGTAGAGACTGCTCTGTGACAGCAGTACATACTCCTGCGCCGATAATCACGCTCTACCTGTAGTGACAGAAATACAGGCGTGCTGACTGAAATTCTCTGCTAACTGTAACTTGATTTCTCTCCCTCATGATTTTTTCTTATTTTTGTCAGCCATTTGCATCTGATTTAACAAGAACTTCTGGGGAGAGGCCAGCATACAAGAAGGTAAGGCCACTATAGAGCAGCCTGAGCTGAAGTCCTCCTCAGGCCTCTTAACTCCTTTCCTGACTGACACGTAAAACTGGATTTGGCTAAATTCACTTTCCAGGTTAGTTGAATAGTTAGTAAAATACATACAGATATAAACCACGTGCATAGATCTCATGCATCTTTAATGTAATTAAAGCCCGTCTTCTACTGATAAGAAATAATATCATTTTTTTAACCAGGGTTACTATAGCTCTGTGTTAATAGCAATATCCCCAATTCGTGGCAAGTTCCTAAGTCAGAGTAAGCTAGAAGGAAATACGTAAATTATGTCATTAACCCTCTATGGTCCCCTCTGTGACAGTGATGAATCGCTCTGATTTAAGACCTGAAGAAAGGCTCATGACCAAAAGATTGATTTTTAACTACATCTTTGGACTTGAAGAAGACATTACGTCTTCCTACAAACTTCATCTCCCTACACAACCATTTGTAAATTACATACACAACCATGTATAAATTTCATCTACAAACAGGCATCTGTGAAAACTGTTGTGAGGTATGCCGTGAAATGAGAGTGCAGGAAAGCATAGGCAAGACACCCATAGGTGTCAACAACTTCATGTGCCTTTGTTGGACTTGTTCTAGGACTTCCATATCTTTTTTACTGTAGAGCCCAGAACTGGACACAGCGCTCCAAGCGTGACCTCACCAGGGCTGAGTAGAAGGGAAGCATCACCTCCTCCGACCTGCTGCTGATAGTTTACCTGATGCAGCTCAGGATACTATTAGCCTATTTTGTTGTCACGGCATGCTGCTGACTCACATTCAACATGGTGTCCACCAGCGTGGTGGCCTCCAGCATGTAGTGGTACATGGAGATGTTCCTCACTAGATGCAGGACTAAATACTTGTTGAGTTTCATGAGGTTCTTTTGGAGAGCTTCCTCATCCAGATTCCTCTGGATGGCAACACAGCCCTATGGTGAATCAGCCTCTCATCCCAGTTTCGTGTCATCTACAAACACACCGAGGATGCACTCTGTTCTATCATTCAGATAATAAGTGAAAATATTAAACAGAACTGGACTCCCTGAGGTACTTTGCTACTTGCTAAAATGGACTTTGTGCAATTGATCACCGCCCCCTGGGCCTGGCCATTCAGACAGTTTCTTGTTATCATCTGGAAGATGAGAAAGCAGCTCTGTTTAGTTTTGTTTCTTGAGGAAAAAATGCTTAAGCAATCACTCTGTTAGTGTCTTCATGTGTGTGTGTATGTGTACCCCTGTGGTTCTTTCCCATAACAAGTGAGTTGATTAGCTCATTAAAGTCAAATCTAACAGGTAAGCTGTGGACTCAGAAATGTTACACTCACTGTGAATGGCACTTTCTCTTTTGTAGTATGAAAAGTTGTGCAATGATGCAAGTCTAGGAAGCACCAAAGGATGCCATTCTAAGTTAAAGGCAGCAGATCCAAATTTTAGTGAGTATGACCTTTAACTGCTAGCATGGGAAGTACCGGATAATAACTTGCCTCTTTGTGTTCACTGTGCTCCATTTAGGCAAGTGGAAAGCGCTGGGTTGTAGAATTATGTAAATCTTCTTTAGAGAGTAGAGCAGGTGCTAGGATGATGTTTTTGTTTTTGTGTTTTTCATCTCAAGTCTTTTTACATACCTGTCATGATAGGCTCAGAAACCTTGAGACTTATGAGACTACCTGGTCCCCTGTGACTACAAGTCAGTCACATCTTAAACCAAACCAATCCAAACCTCTTCATGCTTGTGCAGAGGCAAGAACAATGATGACGCTGTTAAGATCCCAGCCTCTGACCACGCAGGAGAAACTTCACATGTTGGTGCAGGACACATTTGCCAGTGAGTAAGTGGCTGGCCCGATGGGAAAGGGGACAGCAGCTGGTTTTGTCATACAGGATCTCCTTGCTATTGCTGTGTACAGCTGCCTTAGGCTGTGTCCTGCTTGCTCTTCTCCACTTTCCCCCCATAAAAAAGAGGATGAATTGTTCTCAGATTTGTATGTACCTCCCCAAACTGTATCACTGTGAGTATAACCACTACCAGCTCAAGAAGGGGATATGAATTAATATTCCAATCATTCAGTTTAAAGGAATAATGTTCCAATAATCTGTATAAGCAGAATGTGTAATACTGAGAATGTTATATAACTATGTAGTGAGTTCAGTGTATTTTAACAGTAAGCTCCTTACTTTTTCTAAGGAAAAGAAATACCTGAAATACTTTTGGATAAAAGAGCTTGAATGGAGCCCCAAGGATCATATGTCCTATTAAACAAAGAACGTTTTCCTGTAGATACCTTTTGGGAAAAAACAATTGAATGATGTGGAGAGGAAGAAAAGCTGACTAACATTTTCCTAGGAAAGCTGTATTTATTATACCTTAGTTTGTTTTCACTTGTCACATAATAGCCAGTACTGTGATAACATTTTTTAAATTCAATATGATGTTGACAAAAGTACTTATTTTTCAATCCTTAAATGTTGCTGACATCTCCTCTCAGGATGCCCACTGTGGCAAAGATTGGAGTTGCCTGTTTGGGCTATTCTCCAGATCAGAAAACACAGTGCCTTTCTGATACTTTGTAATACAAGAACAAGTACTCATTTCTTCTTGATTCTTCAGAAGGTAGGCTGCCAAGGATGATCTTTGAACCAGGCACAAGTCATAAAAAAAACCCTACAACAACATTTTAGAGCGTTCAAAACTACAAGAAATGCCAAGCAGCCTATAGTAATCCTTAAAACCTGATCCAAATAGGAAACAGTAGGAAAATGTAGTTGAATGTAATTAATTCAGTGATCACAGCCCATGTCTTTTTGCCAAGCCATCTGCTCTCTTGCAGCAAATCCAGCCTTTTACTGATGATCATAAACTTATTTGCAAAGCTGTGAGGATGGAAACAATTTTTTCTTTTTGTACTTTTGTCCCGTAGTTGCCTCATCCTGTGCAAACCAATGATAGTAGGCGAGCTGACTGAACATCGTTGTGGATCAAGGAGACATCATTCACCCACTCGTGAATGTCTATCCCAGTCTGGATTAGTTTTCATGTCCTTAACAGCATAGAATATCCACTGAGGCTTTATGGACAAGCGGAGGTTGCAGTCCACTAGCACTCTGGCATACAGGTAAAATGTTGTCCCCTTTTTCTGACGTATGACAGAGGTGTGAAGAGGAGGTTTTTGAATTGTAACCGAGTTTAATTTGCAGGCTGCTTCCTGGTGAAGCACTGCCGGTTCTGTTGTTTTTGAAGCGTTATCACTGACTCTTAGGAGAGCGGGTGTCAGTCCACTGTGGGTGCTGCTCACTTTTGCCACGAATCCTTGGTGTTTCTCTGGATCCAAAGGGAAAGCAGAGCAATGGAACAAACAGGCGGTGCTTCTCGTGCGATCACGGTATGTGTGTGAGCTAATCTGGGCAGCCCACCTTGCTGACATCTCAATGCTCAAGTTGTGATAAAGGCACTCGGGTGCAGCGCATGAGACAGATGAGCACTGCACTGTAATGAGATTGGAGGCCACGGGCCAAGGAGGGCTTCCCGGGGAGAGGCTTGTCTGGAGCGTGACTTGCCCTGACCACAGAGAGGTGTTCTTCACCCAAACCCAATTCAGGTACCAGAGGCAGTGCGGTGGGAAGGGAGGCTGCCTCTCTTTGCCCTCTGCCTCCACTCTTGCTCCTGGGGCCGGCTGGTAACGCAGTCCCAAGGTGCCATTCCCCAGGCAGGAGAGCCATCCCTCGCTGTTGCGCCCTTTGGAGCCGCGTCCGTGAGCTCCAAGGCAGGTGACCATTAGGGGTGGCGGCTGCATACGCGGAGAGGAGGCTCGCAGGGCTTGCTGGGAAAAGGTGAGCAGCTGGAGGAGAAAAAGGAGCGTGGGCATGGCAGGACGATAGGACGAGGGAAAGCGCTCGTCCTGCAGCGTGATCTGCCGGCGGCTGCCGGTTGAGTAGCGCCAACCGTCAGCGAGTGACCTCGGAAGCCAGAACGTTCTGCGTGCAGACCGCTACCTGCCGCCCCCTCCTCCATGGCACAGCTTGCAAAAAAACCCACGTCGGCTTTCGAAACAGCCCCTGCGGGCGGGCTGCCAAAAGGGGCCACAGACCACACGGAGCGCGATAGGCGGCAGCACCGCGGTGCGCTCAGCGTTGCGGGTGGATCGGCGGCGACGCCGCGCCGAGAGGAGGACCGGCCCCGTCCGCTCCCGGGACCGCCCTGGCCCGGCCCCTTGTCCTGCGTGCTTTGGGAAGCGCGGAGTCGCTCGGGTGAAGGCTGAGAAGTTGTTGTGGAGGGCCATGGCACCGCTGAGGGACTGCAAGGTACGCGTGGGCCGGAAAGGAGCGGCGCAATGAGGGAGTCGAGCCGAGGGGCCGGCCCGCGGCCGCAGGTTGTCGAGCCGCTGTGCCCGCTGTGCCCGGGGGTCTGCAGCTGCCGGGAGAGTGGGCGGCGAGGGCGAGCAGGCCTCGGCTTCGGCCTCTGCCGGGGCGTGGGGCCGGGGAAGGAGCCCGTGGTGGGGAACTGCGGCGGCTGAGGCTGGGAGGGGGCGTAGGGAGCCGGCCCTGGCTTCGTGTGGCTGTTGCCTCGTCCGGGGTCGTCGCGAGAGGCGCTGTTTGGGAAGCTTCGCTCGCCCTGGGGGCTCGAACAGCGGGCTGAGTCCTGCCCGCCTCCCTCTGGGGGGAGCAACGTAACCTGTAAGTTGCAGCCTGACTTGGCTGCTCTCTCGGCGATTTTCTTCTCGCTGTTTCTGAACTCAGACTTGCATGTTGTAAAAAAGAAGTCTGTGGTTTGATCCTGTTGACTGTGCTTTCAGGCTTGTGATGTGAACTCTCCGGTACTTGAATGGCTGGAATATGAGCCTTTAATCAAATCCCATTGAGAAAGCTTTAGAATATTTTTTAAAAAATGGCTACCAGTCTACCTAAGAGCTTTGACAATGAAGACACAAAATACGTGAACAAGTTGGGAAGGGAAGCACCTTAGATTGTGTCTCCCACCAATTACTGGAGAGAGAGGAGATTCTTTCATATATATATACACCTGCTGGTGAGATTAAGACACAACGTGTCAAATGTTTGTCCGACCAATTTATTACGAATCCTAGTCACTTAAATAGATAGGGAAGACGGGCAACAAAAAGGAGACAGGAAATAAAAGCAAGGACTCTTTGTAGAAAGCAAGAGAGATGGTCACTACCATGGGTCCAGCGTAGCCTGTGGCTGCCCGTTGATCCCAGGAACTCATCCAGTCACCGCGGGGGATGGGAGAAAGCCAGGAAGCTTGGCAGCAAGCAGGGCCCAGGAGGTTCTTTCCTAAAGGGTTTCTTTTTCTCAGGGAATTCCTCTCCAAAGTGCTTCGTTTAGTGGAGGCCTTTTATCACCCACTTCTCACCTTTTTTTTTTTTTTTTTTCCCCTTCTTCTTTTCTTTCTGTTAGCTTGATACTCCTGGCCCTCCAGATAAACTAGCAGGGAGTGGTGCCTTCGTTGCTATGCAGAAGCATTATCGCCTTTTGCAGTGGCCAGGTCCTTCAAGCCGGCCTCTCTCCCAGTTCTGCTTATCTTTACAACCATAATCAGAAGCTGTGCCCCCCCCCCATATAATTCGCAATTGTCAGTTAGAGTCTTATCGCCAGAAAGACCTCATAAAGTGAGCTCTGAGCCAAGGTGTAAGGGCAGAAGGACCAGCGCAATGGAAAGTTGTTATGAAGAATAAGAATGCTCGCCAGTCTCCAAGGGTCTAGGCTCGCAGAAAAAACTCCGCAAGGAAGCAACCTCCAGTAAGAGAGCGTTCCTGAGTAGCAGTCAGCCCTTAAATTAGGTCCAAGAGGGTGGAGCCTGGCTTCCAGAGCGGACTGGGTCTTTTCTCCAGGTGCTCAATCAGTCGTTCAGGCCGTGACACAGCAATTCACATACACGGGGAAAAAAAAAAGGAGTTGATCACAGATTGTGTGGTGACAAACTTGTGGTTGTATTGCCATCCTGTGTGGGAACACGCAGCCCTGCTGTCATGTGTAGAAAACCGGGGCCTTGATTCAGCATGCGACAGTTTCACGAGAGGTGTGCCTGCAGCAAGGAACTAGTCAAAAGGGAACCATAATGAGTTAAGAATCGTTCTTGCATTATGTGGTCGGTAGCCTGTTCAGTTTTACAGTTTACGATGTGTTGGTTCTTCCTCCCCACTGCT
This sequence comes from Pavo muticus, assembly GCA_016647715.1. Classification (NCBI taxonomy): domain Eukaryota; kingdom Metazoa; phylum Chordata; class Aves; order Galliformes; family Phasianidae; genus Pavo; species Pavo muticus. The sequence goes on from JACDJE010000184.1 coordinate 10,935, forward strand.
AACCACAACTAAAGGAGTTAATTGTCATAATGTAATGTCGTATGTAATTACGAGTGCAGAATATGTTTCTGTGGCTGCTCAAGGTGTCTGTACAGCACAAGAACACAACAACAAAACATAGTTGAAAAGCATCAGAAAATCATTGCTTTTGAAGTTTGTTGGCTCCGTCTGGAAAAGCAGTGCGTGGAGTAAAGAGGGTCTTTCTTTGTTTACTGTGCAGGCCTGGCAGGATGCTGGACTTGGCCTGTCCACTGCTAGCAACGAAGCCTGTAAACTATTTGATGCTGCGCTGAGCCAGGTATGCCCTAAAACAAAACTAAGAGAATGTGTTTTGGAGGGCCTTGTGCACCAAGTCGCCTTTCCTGTAGCTGCTTTTGGAATTTCTGACTGTCTGGAAGATGAGAAAAAGATGTATTGAGTTCAATTTCTTGAGGAAAGAGCACCTAAGCAATCACTGTGCTAGTGTGTACTTACATGTACGTCCGTGATTTGGTTCTTTCCCACAGCAGAGTGAAATCTAACAGGTAAGCTGTGGTCTCAGAGGTATTTGTCAACAGAAAACCTTGCTAGCAGGGAGCTCTGCTGAATGTTGCAGCTGTGGGAAAAACTTCAGGTGGTATGCTTATCGCATCTGACACTGGAGAATCATCGAAGAGACATTGCTGCATAAAAAATGAAGATTGTTAGTTCTGCTGGTGGCCAGAGTACCTTAAAGAAAACATATTTTCTGATTTCTTCCTAAGCAAACTCAGTGTACTAAGTGGAAAGTTTCTCTTTTGTCTTGCTTCCTTTACCTTAAACTTGCATGGGGCCCTGGGCTACCTGATCTAGTGCCTGTTTGATACTGCAATCCTGCCAGTGGCAGGGGATTTGGAACTAGATGATCTTGGAGGTCCCTTCCAGCCCAAGCCATTCTGCCATTCTATGGGAGAATGAGAAGATGCCCAGTGTCATTGGCACTGTCTCTCTCTTTTGCAGTATGCGACATGGCGCAACGATGAGAATCTAGGAGGTATTGAGGGGTGTCTTTCCAAGTTAAAGGCAGCAGATCCAAATTTTGGTAAGTATGACCTTTAACTGTTGGCATGGGAAGTGCTAGATGATATGAAAATTGCTCCAAAATTAATACCTCCTGCTTATTTCCACGGAAACTGCAATGGATTCAAAGTGCACAATAACGCTATTTTGACGTAACTCTTTCTGAGCTACAAAACACAATTTTTCAGCATAGTCACCACCATTAGATATAGATTTTCTCCAGAGATGATCAAGAGCGTGCGTGCCACACTCATAAGAAATCTGCACTAGCAGAGGTGGCCTGTTGTTGGCTCTGCTGAAATGTATCACCTGCCACCTCGCTGTGTTGACACCCACTGTTTGGTCTCCATAAGTGTTCAGCAAGCGTCAGTAACGTCAGTAGTTGGTATTACTTTCAGAGCAGCCCTTCTATCCTGTTTCTTTGTGTTCACTGTACTTCATTTTGGCAAGTGGAAACTGGTGTGTTGTATAGAATTCTGTAAATCTTCTTTAGAGGGGAGAGCAGGCTGTGATGATGCTTCCATGTTTTTCACCTCGAATCTTTTCCAATGCCTGTCATGAAGGGCAATGAAAACCTGAAGCTTATGAGTCTTTTCAAGTCTTCTTTGGCTACAAATGAGACCCGTTTTCAACCAAGCCAAGCCAAACCTCTTCATGCTCGCATAGAGATGAATTATCTGCATTTCTATACTACTCATTTTGTAACATGCTGGTTTCCCTAGTAATGGGACATGTCATTGCTAATGGATTGGAGCTTATTGGTGCTGGAAGCTCCGTGCGGCTCAACAAAGATCTGGGCAGTGCGCTGAAAACAATGATGACGCTGTCAAGATCTCAGCCTCTGACTGAGCGGGAGAAGCTTCACGTATTGGCGCTGGACATGTTTGCCAGTGGGTAAGTGGCTGGCCCTGTGGGGAAGGGGACAACGGCTGGTTTTGTCACTCAGGACCTTCTTGCTGTTGCTGTGTACTGCTGCCTTAGGCAGAAGTGGGATACTTTCATGTATAACTACTCTAAGGTCTGGTGTAAGATAGTACAGTCCTCGACCCACACTAGCAATTCTTCCAAAGTACTTTTCACAGAATTGCAGGGACTGGAAAGGACCACAAGAGATTGTTGAGTCAACCCCCTGCTAAGGTGGGTTCCCTACAGGAGATTGCACAGGTAGGCATCCAGGTGAGTCTTGAATATCTCCATAGAAGGAGACTTTTCAGCCTCTCTGGGCAGCCTGTTCCAGTGCTCCCTATGACAGAAAGTAGAGTGGGAGATGCTAGTATCAGTAGTTCTGTAAAGCATTATTGTTCCATTCGGTACGATGAATTTCTGTGCACTCTAGAAAAGTAATCATTCACTTTTATTATTTGTCAAACAAGTGAACATGACTTTACCTCACGTATTCCATAGCAAAGGTAAAGAGGAAGCTACTGAAACCCTGCTAGTATGGGTTCAGTCCCCACTGTTACAAAGGTGTCTGTGTGCATATGACTCTAGATTAATTATCAAATTATAGAATGTCTTAGATTGTAAAACACCTTCAAGATGATCAACCTGAACTCCCAAGTTCCATCATTATACCAGGCTCTTTAGTGTCAGGTCTGCACATTTCTTAAATACTTCTGGGAATGGAGGGGTTGGGGCTCCACCACGAGCCGTTCCGCTGGCACCTCCCTAACTGCAACCTCCTTTCAGGTGGACCCCTCAGCCTCCTCCAAACGGAACAACCCGTTCCCTCTGTTGCTCCTGAAATGTCTTGTTTTACAGTCCCTTCAGCTTTGTTTCTCTTCTGTGAACATGTTCCAGCGACTCAATATTATTTTTGTAGCGAGAGGCCCAAAAGCGTGCACGGTAGTCAAGGTGCAGCCTCACTATTGTTGAGTACGGGGCCAGTCCTTTCCCTAATCCTGCTGACCACACTATTTCTGATGCAGGCCTGGATGCCATTGGCCTTGCTGGCTGCCTGGACACACTGCTGGCTCACATTCAGCCGGCTGTCAGCCAGCACCCCAGCTCCTTTTCTGCTGAGCAACTTTCCAGCCACTCATGCCCAAGTCTATACCACTGTATGGGATTGTTGTGACTCCAGTGCAGGACTGGGGGCTTAGCCTTGTTGAATGTTGTGCAGTTGGACTTAGCTCTTTGATCTAGCCTCTCCAGATCCATCTGCAAAGCCTTGCAGGTCCCAAGCAGATAACAGCAGATCTCTGTACAAACCTCAAGTTCAATCTTATGGGAAAATCTTTATTTTTCATGCATGTCTCTTTTTCCTTGTCTTTTGCAGCTTTTGTAAGAATACTTTTTTATGTGGCTTCCCAGAAAGTGCCCTGTTTAAATAATGTCATTGTTTCTTAAAGAAAGATACAAACTTAGCTAAAATTTCTTCAAGGAGAAAAAGGCCTTTGGTGTTGAATCTTCTCTTTTTCAGAATAGCGGGAGTTTAGAACTAACAGCAGGGGCAGGTATGCACGTCTTCTTTCAGCAATCACATTTTTTTGTCTATAGACAGCGTCCCAAAGCTTGTGATGTATGGGAGCAGATTCTGCAGAGCCATCCGACTGACTTGCTAGCCCTCAGATTTTCCCATGACACTTATTTCTCCATGGGATATCAGATACAAATGCGAGATTCTGTTGCTCGGGTTTTTCCTTTCTGGACACCCGAAGTTCCTCTGAGCAGGTAGGTCGTGCTTCATTTCCAAAAGTGCTCTTTATCTGATGTATGCATGCTTTTCAAACACATCTAAGTAACGGGATTTGTTGGAAACAGAAGTGTAGACAAGATCAGTGGCTTATAAGTGAATTATAGGTGACACCAGCTTAAACGTCTGCCCTGTATCCCTGCTGTCACTGTTAGTGAGTTTGTTTTGTTCAGTTTTCAGAAGTGAGCAGTAGCTCATTTAGTGATTTTTGCTATCAGATAAGGCACGTGTCATGTAACGCGTGGGATAGATTTGTGTACTCACAGAGGGCAGCGGCAAAACGCCGTTAGGCTCGTCTGTTTTTTTTTTTCTTTTTTTCTTTTTATTTATTTGAGGTCCACATTGTTACTGATAGACCACATTAGTGGAAGAAAGAACTTCCAGAATTGAAGTGTAACTCTGAAACAGAGTTTTGGGATATCCTGTAACAGCTGGTGCAGCAAAGACTGACAGGAAAGTTGCTTTTTTCTTTTTTTTCTTTTAGCCCTGAAAGATTTGGTTTCCCAAAGTTAATTCAGGATAATTTGGATGTATTGTCAAGTAGGTAGTTAATATAAGAATAACTTGGGATAACTTGTAAAATTATTTTTAAGTCCTGTGAAATTATTTGAAAGCTGCTAACTATGAAACAATCTACGTAGAGTTATACATCAGTACACGCACTTATTGTTTAGAGAGAGGCAAATAGACCATCCATAGGCAGGCAGAATTTTCTGACTGTTCTGTGAATGTTTCTGTGGACAAATGCACTGAACCTCCATATGCAGGACAGAATGCTTTTCTCTCCCACAACCAGTGCAGACAACGTAGACTGAATATTAACATAGTAATGAAACTATGGCATCCTGCCATCTCGCAGCTAAGAAGGCAGCATCATTTTTCCATCAGTGTTATCTCAACTGAGGAAAATGTGAAATCCTTTGTTCTTCTTAAGTATGCTGATGTCATTTGTTGGGCAAGTAGGACTTAGCAGTTTGGATTGTGCTTTTGTAAAATTTGTTTGGCACAATTCTGCCAACATGCTGACTGTTGTCCACTTAATTGGGTACGTTCCCAGGAGCATATAACAGCCGAGCTTCCCTGTACATTGAGCCTTTATTGCTTAATGATGGTACCTTTGCCACAGTGCATGAGGATGCTTGCGTACAGTGGGCAGTGAAGAGAGTGCAGATGGCTGCAGTCATATGTGTTGCCCTTGAGATATTCAGATAACTCTGGTGACAGCACTTTCTTACTCCTGAACATCTGATTTTTCATTTTTACAACAGCTCTGTACAGCTCTTAATCCCAGCCTATCCAAAAGGGTAAATGTCAGCAGCTCTTAAAATACGAGTGGTGAGCCTCTTGTCACTGTTTCCTGTGCTGGCATTTTTGGTCGTCCCCTTTCCTATGAGGAGTAGCTCACTGTTCCATATTCTGCGAGCTTGAATCCTTTGAATCCTGTAACAGCAGTGTGGTTTGCCACCAGCAGCAGCCTGACAGTGGATGTCTTTCACCTACAGCCTGGTGGGTAGAAGGGGCTGGAGTAGTCACCTTCTAGAAACCAGAGTGTGTTTTGACACACACCCACTCACCACGTTTGAACTGTAAATCTGAAGTCACTTGTGGATGCTTTCTGTTTCCCTTGTTGGTAAAATCCAATTTGTTACCAAACACGTTGAATTTGAAAAATGCCATAACAGTGGTTGAGACGAACTACAGGTATGGAGACATTGAGTCTAAATATTGTCTCCAATGTCTACAATTCAGCATTGAAGAAACTGTGTTCCCAGTTCCACGTGATGCTTTGGCCCACGCAGTCAGTAGATTCCATGTTTTTAGTATATCTGTTGGGCATATTTATAACAGGTAGGCCGTGAGCTCCTTTCTTTTGCTCAGTATTGTGAAGTACTTTGCAAGGACTGTTCTGAGTTAAATGCTGTTTCTAGTATGTTTTTCAGTCCTTGCTTAAATCTGGTTCTAAATGGGTAAAGTGTTGTTCCTTTCCATTTTGCTTAGCTACGTGAAGGGCTACTACGCTTTTGGACTCATGGAATCAAACTTTTTTGATCGTGCTGAGGAGCTTGCCCGTGAGGTAAACTGCCTGTTCTTGATGGTAAAAGGTGTTTAGAATTGTTAGTCATGTGCTCCCTATCTCTGAGTGATGTTTTGCACAAATGCTGTAAACTGACTCTTCATTAATGCAGTTTTTAGTAGAAGTAGAAAAGGCTCAACATGGAAATGCTCAGTTTCACAGGGAACTATTTATAACTATCCCTTAGAATCCTCTGTGCCTTTTGCTGCATCCCCCTGAGTGTAACTGGCTGTTAACATCTACTAAAGAATGTTAAATTGGTTTACTGTAATATGCTCTTGACAGTTTATTCTACTTGGGTTCCCTCTCTGTTTTTTTCCAGACATATCCTCATGGATTAGTGAACAGTTGGGTGTACAATGTTCCTGGGGCTCAAAATTAGTCTGCATATACCCTTTTTATAAAGACAGTGGTTTTGTTTGATCTTCTGCAGTCTTCAGTGTTATCCCTGTCCTCCAGGGGTCTTGGATGCAGTTAATCTCTAATGGGTGTCTTGGCAAGGTTCTGTTGCATCAGAAACAGATGAAACTGCTACTGACTAACCTTACAAAATGGCAAGAAGGAGTTATTTGCTCAGTATTCAGGGCAGGCTGTGGTGTTAAAGAAAAAAGCAATTGCTTGAAAGGAACTGTTGTAGACTGCATGCAACTCTTTCAGGGCTGGTACTGATGTGTGTCTGTGGAATAAAATGTCATTGGATAGTCTTCATTGAATCCTGCATTCTAAAGCTGTTTTGCACGTTTGCCCCTGTGCGGTAGAGTTCAGGAGATCATCCAGAATACTTTTTCTTCTTTTCTGTCCAAATCAGTCTTCCAGGTGTAGCTAGTTGGAGCAGTACAGGGTTGTACCTATCATGCAGCAAATAAAATTAGTCTCTTGTTTTCCTATCACAAGTAATAAATGCTTATTTGCCAGTTTGAGAGTTTCATCACATTTACCTTTTTTCATTCATAGGCTTTGAGTATAAATCGGACAGATGCATGGTCAGCTCATACTATAGCTCACATAAATGAAATGAAAGCAGAGGTGGAGAAAGGGTTAGCATTCATGAAGGAAACAGAAGACAACTGGAAGGTGAGCTTTGTCACAGCATCTCTGAAAAATATCCTTTTAGGCCATCTTTGCCTGCTCCAGCTAAGTCCTGCGATTCCTCTTCATCTAATTCTTCTGTGTATGTGTTACAAGCAATGCAAGGTTCAGAACTGAGTAGAAAACTTCACTTGAGGTGCTGTTATCCATGCCAGTTTTGAAGCAAGAGGCAGAAGAATGTCTATTATGAAGGGCACGTACTCTGGACCACTTGAAGCCATCATTAGTGAGATTACTCAGATGCCAAATTACACACGAGTCGGGAAGCACTCATGCAGTCTGTCCTCTCACAGCGCCTTAAGTTAGCTAGGAGTATTGTTTAAGTGAAGCAACACACGGCTTTTCAACGAGAGTGTGATCTGTACATGCACGTACCATAGTTTCTTTTTTCTAAGCAGATTGAACAGGCTGGATGCTTTGTGTGACATAAAGCCATGGCCACTGCTAGCAGATGTAGCATCAGATAAAAATTTACTGTGATTATGATGATTCATTGATATGCACACGTTTGTAGCAGCAAAGTGGGCAATTATATTTTCATAAGCCTTTTGCTTAAACAGAGCATCAGACATCAGTTGAAGAACTTCTCTAAATTCTTCAAGTGAACCAAAGATGAGCTGTGAAATAACACGTTAAAAGCACACAGTTCCGAAAGCTCATGTAATTAGTTTGTTGTTGTGGTTGGTTTTTTTTGTTTTTTTGTTTTCTGTAGTTTGGTCAGCTTTCTTTGCTTCTGGATGTGATACGTCAACTGTAAGAAAATAAAAGAAATGATGCTTTTTGTCTGTTTACTAATCTTCTGAAGTTGCTTTGTGTATCTGACAAGTTTGTTGCATAGAAAAACATTTTCTATATTCTGTATATTCTATACTGTGTATTCTATATTCTCTATATTCTATATATTCTTTATCTCTATTTTCTCTATTGGACAGCTTAATTAGTCTGTCATGTGGTCCTTTGCTGCAAGTAAAGCTTTATTATTTGTGATGTGCAGCCTGTTTTTTCCTAACAATTACCCATGGAGCAGGTAATGTGATAATATTCAGAGCAGAAGGTTGTGTGGTTTGATGTTGAGAGAACCCCCGAGAGTTTATTTCAGTCATCTGAGGTCATCATTTTACCTCACCTAAAGAATAAGGCTGGATAATGAGACTAGATGGATGGTTTACTTTTCAGGTATTTTTAAAGTTAATCTGTTCAGATACCAAGCTTAGATGTGCAAGCAACCCTCTCTTGAGGTTTGTATCTGTCATGTCACTTTTAGAACCTGTTTGGACTCTGTTTCTTAAAATACTTCCATGTCTCTGTCATTTATACCCTTTATCCAAATAAAACAAAATTTAGAATAAAACAGAAGTAGAATTGTCTGATGTATCCTCTTGCCTGGTCCAGTATATTTAAGGCTTATAACACCTGACATTGTCATAACTACATGTATATATTCACTTATGCAGTATTTTTAATTTTAGCCATCATGAAGCCAGTTAAAATGTAATCACGTGGAAGAAAGCAGAGCTCTGTAAGGCCTTTAATAAAGTTCCTTGTATTTGGCCCGATCAGTTGAAAATTGTTTAAGGATTGGGATTACCTGTATGTACTGCCAGAGTATTTGGGATCCATTTATTGTCCACTTCTCACCTAGCAATTTAATCTCATTCAGAACTCAAAGTCAGAAGCGGAAGAGGGGTTTTGTTTTATTCAGTGAGGTAATCCTGTATTCATATGTTGCTTGGTATGGTGAGATGATAGTAAACGTGGTATGATCAGATTTTACACTTAACTACTTGAGCTGCTGCTGTTGATTTTGTGGTACAATGTTAAGCAAGGAAAGATTACTGCAGGACTTAGTGTAGCTCAGTAAAGTTCTGACATTCATTGGGAACCTTTGTGCTTCCTGCAATTGAAGCAATTGTCAGCATGATAACAAAGATGCTTTTTCCACTTGTGAGAAGATTAAATTTAACTACAGAGTTGAAAGAAGAGAGAGAGAACCTTTCTTGTATTATGATTTTTCACCTAAAGATAAAGGAATTATACTCCTGTTTGTCTATTCTCAGTGTGCTCACAAAAGCAAACAGCAATTACATTGCCTTGAAGTATAGGCTAGGGGAGAACGCTTGATCTTCTGGTGTCAGCTGGGAAGAATGGTGTGAGGCCGGTACCATTCAGTGAATATTCACCTCACCTGAAGAACTGCCCACGTATTTGGTATCTATTTTGTAGTCAGTAGTAAGACGTAAGTTTAAGAAGTGATGACTCAGTCTGAAATGGGAATCTAGATGAGTGGGATGAATGGCCCTCCTGAGGTGGGCCTTTCTCCGCACTGTGTAGCCACGTTACTTCAGTCAAGACACTTACATTTTAATGAGGCAAATCTTACTCTTGTGATAGACAGCTTTTGGATTTTTTTCCTTGAGGAGTGCTGCGAAAGAGTGAATTCTTCTGAGCATCCAGGTGCGGTTCTTCTCTGGAAAAAGACCTGGGGAAAATATGGATTTTTTTGTAGCGTGCCTTGAATTTGCAAGGAGCGAGTGTAACAATGAGAGATGTAATGTAGGCCAGCTGATGTGAAGCTCTGTCCTGTCTTTTGAAGCACTCGCTTGTTGAAGAGGAAAACAGAAATCTGCCTAGATACGTTGAAATGAAAAGTTCTTGTGTACATCATAATATTTCTCTCCTTTTACTTTTTTTGCAGGGCAGTGATATGCTTACTACCCATAATTACTGGCATTGGGCTTTAGGCTTCATAGAAAAGGTATGAGATGTTTTCATATTGTTGATTTATGGTCCAGACAGATAATTCATCCAGTGCTAGTTAAAAGGCAATCCTAGTATTTATTGGGATTTTTTGTTTCCTGATATTTAAGGCGATGCTGTTATAAAGTAGCACAATGACATTTTTACAAGGTAGTCCTCTAGTACAATTAACAGCATATCAGGTTGCAGTGCAGAATTTCCTTGGACTTGATAATGCTTAGCACTTGTCACCTTTGTCTACTTAATGAATTGAACCCCATCTCATTGAAAAGGTGCCATCCTTTGGTCAGAACGCAGTTTCAGTAGCTTACGTTTGGTACTAATGACATAGAAGGCATAGCTCTCAACACTAGTCTAGCAGCTTGTTTGTTTTGCCACCTTCTGTCTATACAGCTTTTTTTACAGCTTGCTTAGGAAAGTGTGTACATTTTATGAAACAATAGTTTTTGCAAAGAATCCTAAAAGGAAGATGAGTAAGAGAGATGAGACCTCATCTTTCTCCCTCATATGTAACATACACCAGCGTTTGTTCTCATTATTAAATGAGACCTAAATATACTGGTTATTTTAGCTAGTAAATCCTGCTTTATCTTGATCTTTTCTCTTTCTGTTTTTTTCTTAAGTCGTGAGACAGTGAAGTAATGTTACGGCATCTCTTACTTGTATTTATGTCTTTGGTTGCTACTCATCACTCTTGCTTACTCTACCAGAATATTAGTCACACGGTCCTTGTTTGCTTTTACAGGGGGAATATGAGGCTGCTTTGACAATTTATGACAATCACGTGAGTAGGGGTCTTTTGTATTTATTGAAGGGCATGCTTCAGATCATGATGCGTGCTTTCTTCCTTCTGCAAGAAGTTGAAACCTACCATAGTTTTGTACTGCACCCATGGGTTTGATTATCTGAGTAAGTTCCTGGTAGCACAGCTTATGAACACTTGTGATTACAGATTGCTCCCAGGCTCCTGTCGGGTAGAAGCATGCTGGATATAATAGATAGCTCTTCAATGCTGTACAGGCTTCATCTGGAAGGTAGGATATCCAACTGTAATACTTTTTAAACAGTAAGGGAAACAGTTTTCTTTTTGCCTCCCTCCCCCTCCAACACACACCCTAGCGTGTCAGAAAAGAAAATACATCTTAGTACTCTGTATAGATTGCTGTGAGTGATTTGGAATGGACATCATCTCCAAGCAAATGGCAGCAGTCGCTTAATGAAGACAGAACCTCACATAATGCAATCTAAAACATTGGTGATAAATTACTGACAGTCATTGAACTCTTTGCGCAGGTAAGGCAGGCTGTAACTAAGCATTACTCTGTAATGTAATAATTTTGCCACATCAGAGACTGTTTTCTTGAGTTTAGGAGCAGTGCTGTCCATGGCACGTGGTGCTGATGTGTACTACTAAGTGATGTTTTTGCACGTGGTATTTTTATGAAAAAAATATCTTTTACTCATAGGTGTAAAGCTTGGAGACAGGTGGGACAATGTCCTCAGACGTGCAAAGAAGCACACCAAAGATCACGTTCTTCTTTTCAATGATGCACACATGTTGATGTCCTCACTTGGAGCCAAAGACCACAAAACTACTGATGAGCTTTTAACAACTCTTCAAGAACTTGCCAAGTAGGTTACATGAATTAAAGTACTGTATTGAATAAATACTTTGGCCTCTGAGCATCTAAGTGATGATTTATCTGGCTTGCAGAAGTGTTCCCACACACTCTTCTCTGCTTTACTGTGTCACTGGGATAGGCCTGGTTTAAATAGACCAGTGTCCATTTAGGTCAGCTCTATAATTATTTTTATGAGTTAATGTCTAGAGGGGCTTCTGTTCTTGTTAAGCAAGAATCTCTTACGTTTGTCACAGACACTAAATGAACATTTGCTTTGTATTTTCTTGTTGTGGGTTCATACTAAGTTACGTTATGTGCAGCAGATAAAGGATTTCACCTGTATAACAATACAGACATTGTACAATGTATGTCAGCTGTCTGCGTTGGTTCTTTCTGCTCTGTTTTGAAAGGAACTAACCGTTAGCTGGCAGTGAGACTGTCATAGTCCCTCTGTGGGAAATTGATTTCTAAGCATTGCTAAAATAGTTCTAGAGAATTTTGCTTTCGAGTTCACTTACTTGCAGAAATTGTGCGTTGAAGCTTTTCAACTTAACAATGTTGTGTTTTTCATATTCTCTGTAATGTCTAACTGTAAATGACCATGATCTTTTTTTTTCCTTTTTTCTTGAGAGGGTTCATCTCTCTATGATGTAAATGTAGCTGGTAGATCCTAAAAGCAAGCTAATGGTTTGACTGGTACAGTTTTAAGCACAAAAGTTAGTGGATTAGAAGTTGTAAGCAATAGAACACCTGACCAGATTCTGCAGGAAATGGAGGGGAGGAAAAAAAGATGAGTACTTAATAAATATTTATATGTAACTGCTCTAAATTGAAAACTAACAGATAAAAATCAGTTCTGAGCAACTGATGGAATTCATAGCATCAACCTGTGCTCTGTATTCTCAGAAACAGGTTTATTTATTTTGCTGGTGTCAGAAAGCTCTCCTCCCTTCTGGTTCTGCCCATCCACCGTTTGGCACTGAAATGGCACTACCACATCAAAGGTGTGATCACTGTCATCAACTTCTGTAGCGGTGGAAAAACAGTTCCACATTGTCCGATTGCAGGTTTTGTCTGTAGACCAAAGAACTACAGTTTGGCTACTTCTGTTTTTACATATTTTAACATCGGGAAGGATGTTAGCTACAGCATATGCCATTTAGATTGTTATGCTATATGTCTCTTTCACTCTTAAATTAAAAAGAGCATTAAAAAGTTTTAAAAACAAACAAACTTGAAGAGCTGTCAGAAATCCCTAACTGTTTGTAGGTAGCCTGTCGTGGTTAGAATAAGAGAGCTTCTTGTTCATCGTTGGTAACATGGTTTGTATTACAAAGATGGGGAGACACTGTGCCATGTGGCAAGGTGTTTTCAATGGGACAGATTGCCAGTTTTGGCAATAATGAGAACAGTCAGAGAACTAGTAGTAGGATGCTCTGGTATGAAGATCAGAAGGGAAGATAGCACAGAGTTCTCTGGCTTTTTCCCCAGCCAAGATGATACGTTGCAAAGCTTGGCTTGTGACATGTGCGGACGTGTGCAGAAGAATGAAATCTGGTTGACTGATGAGTAGTAAAAAGGTGAAAGGAAAATAACCACACCGGAAGTTACTGTCTAAGTACGGTACCTGAAATGTCAGGCTTTGTAGAGTCAAAAAATAATTCTGTCTGCAGGCAGTGCCAGGCTGGCATTGAATATGCATATTTCTCATTTGATTTATGAGAGTTAATCACTTTCTCATTCTACAGAGAACCTGGTGAAGACCACGAGCTTTCTCTGGCTCCTAGCGTGGGGTTGCCATTATTCCAGGCTTTGGTGGAGTTTGAAAATGGAAATTGTGACAAAGCTGTAGATCTGCTGTACCCGATCCGTTACCAACTAATCCAACTAGGAGGCAGTAATGCTCAGGTAAAGGACATCAGTAGAAGACGTGACTCAAGATGTGACTCAGTCCACTTTCAGTAGGCTGCCTTAAGCGCTTTCGTTATTAAGAGCCCTTGATTCCTAGGAAAGGGAGCAACTGACCTGTGCTTGTGGCTGAATCCTGTTTGCAAACACTTGCCGGCAGCGTTAGCTATTCAAACGTATCAAGAGGAAAACTTCACTTGGGGGCTGTTGGTAAAGAAGACGTTGTAACCAGCAGTCCTTTCTAAGTTACTTACTAACTTGCATCTTTACGAACTTCTTTATTCAGAGAGATATTTTCAGCCAGCTGTTGATTCATGCTGCTTTAAATTGTAAATCCCAAGCCAAACAAAACCTCGCTAAGTGAGTATTTTTCCTGGTGATTTCTTCTTTCTGTGGTGATAGTACTGTTTTAAAATCAGGATGTAGCAAAGGACCTCCAAACAACTCCATCCGTGCTGCAATTACATGCAAGTGTTCATGTTAAGTGTAGTAACATGTAACTAAGGTGAAAAGTACAGTAGCTGTCTGCTCCAGGAGTGCAGTCTTACAGTATGGATGATTCATTTGTATTTGTTCAAGGGCAGTTGATTTTCAGATGGTTCTGTCTTAAACTGTGGCATCTTGCCAGTTGGTTGTGTACTTAATGGACTCCTAAATTCTGGTGACCTCCTGGAAATCAAGTTTATCCTAATGATAACACCTGTTTTACTGGGAAATAGGATGAACAGATTCTGATATGCACGCTTGCTTTAGTACCAATCACAAGAGTTTTGTTTAGTAGAAATCATAAATGGTCCTCATCGGCGTGCTTAGAGTTGTGTTTAAATGTATTAACTGAGCCTGCTGTGCACTTAAAGGAACACCTGTCTCCTGAGGACAGCATGAAGCCTTGCCTGTGTGCCTCTTGAAGTCTTTTTGAAATGTGAACAGTAGATAAAATATCAGGATGATTGTTTTGTGCCCTCTGAGTGCTCATTTTCAGTCTCTGTCAGTGTTAGAAAGAACACTCTTCTGCCTGATCTCACTGCCAAGGCCAAATGTTTTCAGTAAAGGAAATGAAGAGCAGGTCTTTAGGTGTTGTTTTCCTGCTCTTGTAAGGCTACTGCTGGCAGTCTTATGGGAGAAGTGATGTATCAGTGACTTTCTTCCCGTTTTCCTGCTACTTATTCTCCTTTTCCAGGTGCCTCCTGAGAGAACGTGATGTGATGAGACCAAATTCACCAATGACGGAACGACTTATAAGGAGGGCAGCGGCTGTTCATTCAGTGGCATAAGTCTGTCCTCAGTGCTAGCAATAAGCTTACCAGTTGAGGTCTGGGTGCTGGGAGTGGAGGGATGCTGTGCTGTGAACCATGCTAGAGAATCCCTAGGAGCGAGAGATCTGATGACAGCTTACTTGGAAGATACAACCTGAAATGCACCAGCTTTAAATCTTGGGTGATTCCACAAGGAAATTAGAAGATTACCTGCTTGTAATGCACAGCTATCTGAATCTTCCTGGGGCACTGCTTTTCTAGTATATTTTCTTTGAAGTTCCCTCTGACCATGCTAATATCCAGTACAGTAGCAGTGCCTGGCTTTCAGTCATTCATTGTCCCAGTTTGTTACTTCATTAATATGTTAAATAATCAGTAAACTTTCCAGATAATTCAAACGGACCTTCTCAGCATAAGAATAGGAAAGTATGGGGCCAGAGCCAGTACAGTGTCAAGCTCGCCGTCCATTAAGACTTGACTCACCCTGGCATTACAGACCTGTCTGCCATCAGAATCTTTTTCCTGGTGCATATTTTTAAACTCCCTCTTACAAGTTAGATTTTTTTCCTTTCAATATGTTGACTCAGAGTTTCCTGGAATTACTAGGTGAATGAAACCAGACAATGGGGACAATAGCTGTCTGCTGGTTTGGACTATTTTAATGTGGATACTTGCTTGGCAGTTTGTCATTTTTTACTAAAAAATTTAAGCCTGAATTTCAGCTAAAACTGCAATCTCTGAGTGGTAGCTGGGGCTAGAGTCTTAGCACTTTCCTTAGCTTTGGGGAAATCAGACCTTACTACCATCTCAATACCACACGTGCCATGTTAGCAAAGTAGAGTTTAAAACTAATTTTCATGCACTTAGTAGGGACATTGGGTTTCTCAGTGCAAATAAAGACTGGAAGGGAGCTCTCATGGAAGGAGAGCTAATAGTAACCGACACAAAGCTTTGTCCTGCCACAAATGATGTGTCAGGCTTTGATGCTGCAAATAAGGCATGATATGAACTGTGAAGCTCTGAGAGTTCCTGGTGCCTCTGGATTTCCGCCTCTGCAGTGTAGCAGAGGTAACATATTGTCTTGGAGCAGTAATCCAGAAATCCCTAATGGAGAGAAGATAGAATTTCAAAGCAATTCTGAGGCCTCCTCTTCTTGTTCAAGAAGAGAAATGCTTCCCTCTTTACCTCCCTAAGCACTGGCATCTGCTAGCACTCCTGGATGCATATGTGCCTGCACCTCCTTCCTTCCAGCTCAGGCTCATCCCCGTGTCCCACAGCAGTTTCCTCTCACATGTAATCCTTTTGATGCAAAGCACTTGTGTAGCTGGTCCTGCACTTACCCTCGAGTTCCTATGCATACACTTGAAATGGGCAAGTGCTTTGCTGCCAACCTTCTTCCTTCATTTAAGGAAAAAAATATTTTAACTATAAATTGATGACAATCTGTGAAACCATGTAAAGGCGTGCAGCCTTTTGATTCCTGGGGAGAGTCATAGTTCCCAGCGTATCAGAGTCAGTAAGTCAGTAGTTTACGTGCCCAGGCATGGCACAACTCATTTTTAATCTATGTATTTCAAGCAGTGACTTCAGGCAAATAAATTTTTACTCAATGAATATAAGAAATCTTACTAGGCAACAAAAGCCTGAGAAATCTGCTGCCTGCTTACAAAATGTGTATCCTAAGTGATGAGTTGCTACGTAAATCTAAGGATGACGTTTTTAGTACTTCTGATACAGTATGATTTAGAATTTTGTCTGCTTTACATCAATAAATTCAAAGATGAGCTCAGCTGAACAAGTGTGTGACTTCTTTGCCTTTAAGGATGAAGCTTCTAAATGTGTTATTCAACTTGAGTTTGTAAACCTATAAAATATGCATTGTCTTTTTTTCCATGAATGTGACTAGAAGCTTTTTCATTCACTAGTACTACATGTTTTGCTATAAATGAGCACTTTTCTGTTTTTCTGCCTTATCTTCCCCTTCTTACTTTTATTTGAAATGATCCAACTGGTCTTTCTAAACCATTTTCAGTTACTGCTATGGAAAATAAACAAGAAACACACATAGCTTGGTCAAGAGCAATAGGAGAACTTACTTAACCAAAAAGCATGCTGACTCCTAGAGGCTTCCCTTTTGAAATCTCAGTAGAGTGGTTGAAAATCAGCTGGTATAAACTATTATGTAAGCATTTGCTGCGATACTTTTTTTGCACAGACTGTGCATACACAAACACAGCTGCATCCTTGCTCTTATTTTATCTTTGCCACTCACTCTGAAGTGAGCAGGCTACCTTCCTGGAGCCTCCTCTGCATTTCTTCTGGTTTAAGAGGAGTAGAAATGGGTACTCCTCTGTACTGCACATCAAACTTCGTGAGCCTGGGCAGTAACTCCCCTGCCAACACCTCCTTTTCACACTGGCAGTATTTTTTAAGATCTGCACAGTAGTCACAGAGGTGAGAGTCACTACTTTACAGCTCTTTCCTGAGCTGCTTTATTTGTTACGTGAGCTCAGACTGTGCCATAAGCTCACTTACTTCTGGAGCTACAGCTTTGTGATTGTTAACTGTTTCTTGTCATCTGGGAAGCTGGTGATGCTGTACTGGGCTTCACTGCTGTCAGAGCTGTTATTGTTATTGTTCATAGCTGTTCTGCTAGCATTAAGGAAACTAAACCAAAAGCTTATTTAGAAAGTCTTTGCCACAGTGGGTCTATCTTCCAGGACCTGTTAAAAGAAGTTAAAGACCTGGCTGGTGTAGACAGCTAGTGCTGCGAAGCTGTACTAAAACATCCCTGTTATATTTTAATTAGTACCAACTCACCAGCTTTGTCTGCAGTTATAAGATCCAGTTAAGGTTGTTTTAAAACTGACTATGTTTATTTTGTGGTAGGTGTGGGAAACTGCTCTGAAAATTTGGCTGCTGCCCATCATCTGGTCAAGGCCTTGCCTAGGCTCTTGCCATGCGGTGCTGAAGCCCTACAAGTACTGGAGATTATTGGTTTTGTTGGCGAAGAAAGTATATCACAGAGTCAGTGGTATTAAGATGTACTATTCTAACAGGGACACTGGTTTTGAGGGTTTTGTTGTTGTTGTTTTTTTAATTCCTAATCAAGACCAAGTTATTAACTGAGGGTACTTGTTTTTTTTTAAAAACATTTTCTACCTGTGTTTATCTAGTAAAGACATACATACAGAACACAGAGACATGCGTATCTCCAATACAAAAGAAAAACCTCAGTCAGTTGCAGGAACCTCTCTAATTGATAGAATCTTTAAGCTGGTATGTGCTCTTTAATTTCTTTGCATGCATTGCAACTGACCCAAGACCTATAGAGGTGTTACTGCACATACCTGTGTACAGCCACCGTGCAGTCTCAAATGACTTGCCAGCACTTGACAGTGGTGCATGGGTTTGGTCCAGGGACTCAGGTCTTCCAGGAGACTGCTCTGCAGTCTTGCAGGCCCAAGCCTGCAGTCACCTAGTCACGTAAGAGCCCACTGAGCAGCTGTTGTCAGAGGGCCTGCACATTCACAGAGTATGCTTCTTCAGTGTTGTTGCCAACATGGCATCTTCTTTGTATGTGCATCTTCTTTGAATGTGCTAGGAAGCAAAGCGAAACCCCAGCACATTCCCAGGGCAGGCTAGGAAGCTGTGCCCTCTCCTGTTCAAGGGGATCCCACAACACTCTGTCTCTAATGGTCAGAAGGTTTTAGGCGGAGTGGAGGGAGGAGGCTGCTGAGGAGCTGACCGCAGGTATCACGCCTGGCCAACACCAGCTGGTTGGCACCCCAAAGCATGTGGCTAGACTGGAAAAAATGCATCAAGCTTGTTAAGAATTTGTTTATGGAGTTTTTCTGCGAGCCTGTATCTTAGGAGATGGGTGAGCATTCTTCGTTTTGTAACATCTCATTATGCTGGTCCTGTTGCCATTACATTTGATGAGCCAGACAGACCGAAATATTAAAATGGCCTTCCTTTTGAACATCTTTAAGTGGGTTAAGGGGGAGAAAATTGTCCCAATAGATAAAACCCCACCGAGGTGTATCTGAGGATTTCTGGGATATTATGAAATAGCGGCCGTAGCTGAAACATGGGGTCCCATGTGGGATAATGGAAATATTTTTCAATCCCTATCCTGTATGGCAGAATATTTTTATGGATTGGATAAAGACATTCTAATTACATTCCCTCTAAAACAAATACAGGATATCGTATTGGAAAATACTCAGGCCCCTGAATCAGTGGACCTGGGTAATCCAAAGGAAAAAATGGCAAGATCTGTTCTCGAAGCCCCACTTGAAGTGGATTCCTTCGAGATCCGACCTATAGTGACGCAAAAAACCCAAAAAAGGTACAGGATATACTTGTAGGGGTGCCCTCTGATCAATGGCCTCTGCCCAAACCCACGTCCATATAACAGTCACTTCTGCAGGACGGAGGTGAGCAGTGGGGAACTATGGGAACGAGCATTACAAAGGAGCAAAAAGTGGTTTGCCAATAATGGAAACGATTTTGCAGAAGCACCATGCTAAAGTGGAAAGTGTTGGTTTAAGGTGACTTTTGGTATGGGTCTCTCGTAATGTAGGAGTAGATCGTACTACGATTTATGACACAGAAACGTGGGACAAAATGGGAGTGAGGCTGTGGGAAGCAGCTATGCACTCTGACCCTGTGGACAAAGACCTTTTGGGACCCTGGAGATCAGTGTTTGAGTTGATGAAAAAACATGCAGAGTCCACCATGCCAATAGAGCCCACAGCTCCTACTGTGGTGGGAGCTGCTGCAAATGGCTATGATGAGGAGGACAATGACCCTTTAGACCCCAGACCAATACGCTCTTTGTCTTCATGATTGCAAGACCTTGGCACAACTGATTTTGACAAGTATGCAATTCATGATGTGGATGAGCTTTGGAGAGAATCTGCACAACAAAAGGCGATAGAGAATCTGGGTAGACAGAATGGGGACCATTACAAGTCATTGGTACGGAAGACTTGCTCGGGGAAGGTAATTACACCACCACAACAGCTCAAATACAACTGACTGCTGTGGCTTTGGACCAATCCAAAGACTTAAGTCCTTGGTGCCTTTTTAAAGGCTCCTGATGCAGGTAAGCCCCAACGTTTGTTTAACAGCATAAAGCAGGGCCGGGGTGAACCTTTCATGCAGTTTATTGATAAATTGAAAGATAGTCTGGACAAACAGGTGGAAAATGAGGAGGCACGGGAAATATTGCTACAAAAGATGGCTGTAGAAAATGCTAATGGGGGTTATCAGAAAGTTCTCCACCCTCTGAATAAGCCTACCCTCTTACAGATTATAGATACTTGTAATAAAGTGGGCACTATGCAACATGAGTGCAACACGATGGCTGCAGCATTTGCGGTGATGAAATTAGACTTTTCAGAATCACTTTGCATGTGGTTGGCCAGGTCACTTGCACCAAAACTGCCTGAACAGAAGAGCCACGCAGCCGCCCGCCCCGGGGCCACCCCACAGCCCAGCATGGAGGAGAGCTCCAGCTGCGAGAGTCTCGGCGCTGGGCTGGCAGTGGCAGCGTGGCCACCTGGCGCCATATTTAAAAGAGATGTCTAATGAGCGGCTATTCGCATTACTGTATTCCCTTTTGTTTTTGATTAATACACGAAAGGAGTGTTACTTCATTACACATGTTTGATCCCGTGCCACCTTGCCCGGACCGTTAGCGGAAGTTAATAGACTCGCAGATCAACTGGCAGGTGTTGCGGTTGTACCTAGTATGTTTGAGCAGATGTAGTTATTGCATACCTTTTTCCACCAAAATGTGAAAGCTCTGCTAATAACCTGGGGAAAAGGTTATGCTTGTGTTTCCACAGGTGCTGGTCCGTGGTAGGTTCCAGCCAGAGTCATAAAGCCTTTCTTGACTGTACCATCAGTATCTACTGCTGCTTCTTCGGATCCATAACAACCTTCTGTGGATCCACTTGGTACAATTACACTACAAGCAATCTCAGCAGCGAGCAATGCGACAACTACCTCAGAAAATTTGTTTTGATTTGTGGGGCAAAACTACGTTTTGAAAACTCATGGGGTTGGTTTGATGGGTGGTATCGAGGTTTGGGACCGTGGGTCCAAAAGGTGGTGCGGATTAATGTGTCTTTTGGTTTTTGCATGCTTGTTGGTATGTATTCCTTACATTCAGCCAAGTGCTCATTGTTCAAACTAATAAAGAAGGGGGAGATGTGGGACCATATGAAATCAAAGCGCTTTGATATGCAAAAGACCTTGGGATTAGTAAGCAAGCTTTGCAGCTACTTGCACCAGATGTAAACACACATGAGGCGCTTGGCGAGTACACATGACCAAGGGTTTGTTGCGGAGGTGTAAAAGGCTGTGAGCTTCTACAATAAAGGTCTTCGTCCTGCAATAGCAACAAAGTCCGTGCTCAGTTGCCCCTGGCATAGACATTTTATGGGGTCTGGCTCTCCAGCCAACTGTAGGAGAGTTCAGACCCTGAGAAAGGTGTATTAGTGCCCAGGTGGTGCAGGTGATGTTGAGAGGCCATATGAAGCATGAGAACCACGCTGGATTACTAATGTGAAGCAGCATAGACTCCGGGGGGG
>JACDJE010000184.1:32015-457081 GCA_016647715.1 Pavo muticus
GGGGGGGGCAAGATGAAATATTGACACTGTGCTGGAATTAGAAAAAGCTAGGATCATAAGACCTGCGCATAGCCCATATAATTCCCCCATATGGCCAGTGTGGAAGTCAGATGGCACATGGAGAATGACAGTAGATTATAGAGAATTAAATAAGGTCACGCCTCCTGTTCATGCAGCCGTACCAAATATTGCCTCCCTAATGGACACATTGAGTAGGGAGATAGAAACATACCATTGTGTCCTAGACTTGGCAAATGCATTCTTCAGTATTCCAATTGCTGAAGAATCGCAAGATCAGTTTGCATTTACATGGGGAGGTAGGCAGTGGACCTTTCAGGCCCTGCCACAGGGGTACGTGCTTTCACCAACATATTGCCACAACCTAGTGGTGCATGACATGGCAAACTGGGGAAAACCTAGTAATGTGAACTTTTATCATTACACTGATGATCTCATGTTGACATCTGACTCACTGGAGGCATTAGGACAGGCGGCAAATTCACTGACCACCTATCTGCAAGGAAAAGGATGGGCTATAAACCCTCAGAAGGTGCAAGGTCTGGGCCTGTCTGTAAAATTCCTGGGGGTAGTTTAGTCAGGAAAGACCAAAGTACTACCCAGTGCTGTAATAGATAAGGTTCAGGCGTTCCCAGTCCCTACGACACCAAAGCAGCTGCAAGAGTTCTTAGGTATATTGGGATATTGGCGTTCCTTTATACCTCATTTAGTGCAGCTGGTAAGACCGTTATATAGACACACAAAAAGGGGCAATTGTGGGACTGGGGGAGAACGGAACAAGAGGCCTTTCAACAGGCAAAACTGGATGTTAAACAAGCCCAGGCATTGGGTATATTTGATCCTACCCTCCCAGCTAAATTGGGCATTCATGTCACTCAGGACAGCTTTGGCTGGGGTCTCTGGCAATGCTGGAGATCTGTTCGGACCCTGGTAGGGTTTTGATCTCAGGTCTGGCATGGAGCAGAAGAAAGACACAGTATGATTGAGAAACAGTTATTTGTTGCCTATTCTGCATTGCAGGCGGTAGAGCCAATAACTAAAACAGCTAAGATTGTGGTAAAAACAACATTGCCAGTCCAGGGGTGGGTAAAAGATTTAACCCACCTTCCTAAGACAGGGGTGGACCAAGCCCAGACTGTGGCATGTTGTGTCACCTACCTCAGCCAAAGGTCTATCATCTAGTCTATCTTCATCTCTGTTGAAGGAAGAACTTCAGAAGTTCCTTGGCCCAGTGACGTACCATAGTGACATGCCAGAAGAGACAATGGTTGCTCCACTAGAAATGAGTCCCATCCAGGAAGGGAAATATCCTATTCCTGAAGATGTGAGAAGCTGGAACAATTGTTGGCTCAAAGCTTGTTCAGAGGCACCCATTTGAGACATAACTGCTCAACTAGCTTTTGAAGTTAATGATTAATTACCATGAGCACAGTAGTAAGAGGATGGACGTGCTGTTCCTCCTGATGAACAAAATGTGGGCACACCAACAGCTACCATCACTGTGATGGACAGGGCATGATGCCCCTGATAATTGGATTAGGCAGGAGTGCCCCTGGCAACCAGCTGCTGCCATGCTATGGAGAGGGTAAAAACCTGAAGAATTCCAAGAGGGAGTACCCTCTCCACTGAACTGCAGCTGGGCAGGTCAGTGAGACATTGCTGACCAGCCTGCTGCCTCCCTATGGCCCAGTGAGACATGGTTGAATCCCTGGTGGTGACTATCCCCACTCTGTAAACTGTTTGCTAGAATTTCTCTCTTTACTATTGACAACCTCCCTGTCTTTCCCACATCCCTCAGTTGCTTAAAACTTGTAATAAATCAATTGGACAAGATTGGCTTTATTTGCTGCCTTCATCTTCCTTTGGGTGTATATATATATATACATATATTTATATTTATATTATATCATAGAATCATAGAATCATAGAATCATAGAATGGCCTGGGTTGAAAACGACCATAACAATCATCTAGTTTCAACCCTCCTGCTGTGTGCAGGGTTGCCAACCCCTAAACCATCAAATAATCTCCTCCAATAACTGGAGCGAGATGGGAAGAACTTCAGAAGATCCTTGGCCCAGTGACGTACCATAGTGATGTGCCAGAAGAGAAGATGGTCACTCCACCAGAAAAGAGTCCCACCCAGGAAGGGAAATATCTCATTCCTGAAGATGCCTGGTATACGGATGGGTCCAGCAAAGGTAACCCGAACAAGTGGAGAGCAGTGGCACTGACACCATATGGTTTGAAGAAGGGGATGGTCAAAGTAGCCAATGGGCAGAGCTGCGAGCTGTGTGGATGGTTATCACCATGAAACCCGGTGACAGTGCACCGAACATCTGCACAGATGGTTGGGCTGTGTATTGGGGGCTCACTCTTTGGATCGGCAGTGGGCCACCCAAGACTGGACCATTCATGCCCAACCAATCTGGGGCAAGGAAATGTGGTTAGACATATGGAATGTGGTTAAACACAGAACCATATGTGTCTACCGTGTTTCTGGACATCACCCCCTGAAGTCACCAGGAAATGATGAGACCAACACACTGGCTTGAGTATGGTGGATTGAGAACCCTCCTTCAGAGAACACTGCCCCCTGCCTACACCAGAAGCTGTGACATGCCGGACAGAAGATGATGTGGGCAGCAGCCAAAGCATGGGAGCTGCCCAAAACAATGTCAGATATCCAGGCATGTCATGATTGCAATGCTTGCTTGAGGATGAGACAAAACCCTTGCCAGAAATGATTGCCCACCTTGCCAGAGGACATAACACTCTCCAAAGGTGGCAAGTTGATTATATAGGCCCTCTCCTGCGATCTGAGGGGGCCAGATACGCATAACTTGAGTCAACATGGCAAGTAGACTGATGCAGGCCTATCTGGTACCAAAAGCAAACCAGGCCTACACCATCAAGGCTTTAACCAAACTAATGGCAGCACATAGGACTCTGCAGGTTATCGAGAGCGACCAGGGTATATGTTTCACAGGTGCAATGGTATAACATTAGATGGAAGGGAACAACACTGAATGGCGATTTCATCTGCCATATAATCAAACGAGAGCAGGCCTCATTGAATGTTATAATGACATCCTTAAGGCTGCTCTGAAGATGATAGATTCTCTGTCCCTGCAGGGGTGGATGAAGAGATTGCATGAAACCCTGCGGGACCTGAACGAAAGACCTAGGGATGGCAGACCCAGTGCCCTCAAGATGCTTCAAATGACTTGGGCCTCCCCTCTTAGGATCCAAATTGCGGGCACTGACAATCAGGTAAGACCCCAAATTGGCAATGAAAATAACCTTCTGCTTCCTGTCCCTGAAAATCTAGAACCAGGTACCCATAGAATAGAATGGCCCTGGTAGGGTCCCAAGTAGGACCGAAGTGGTGTGGCCTACTTTCACCCTGGGGGAGATTATTGGAGGTGGGAAGCTCAGTAGTCCCTCCAGTAATTGGTACATGGCCTACTGACATTGTGGTCAACACTCCAGTCTTCATTGCCCCTGTGGCAGATCAGGACCCCCTCTTTGGTGCCTGATATAGTTATGCAGTAACAGATATCTGGCCAAAGAGTGTGGTATGAACGACCAGGACATGCCCTAGTGCAAGCCGAAGTGTTGACCCAGGACAGAAATACGGCTTGTATCTTGCCCTGGAGGGCAGACCTCCTCCTCTTGGTACCTCTGAAAAATCTGTACTACTTCCTGTGAGTCTTTGGAGTCTCCGGGATCACCAGAAGGAGCAAAATGTCATCAAAGTGCTGCAGTGTCACCGTGAGATCATGAATCTATGTGGGACTGATGGATCATAAGATGGACCTGCACCAAACAACTGCATGCCTCCAGTAACATCGTTGAGTGCTGGCCCATGAGAGAACATGAACTTCAACCATGAACTGATCGTCAATCATCTTACATCGTGACGGGCAATTGTATAAGCATCGTGGTAGGTTGGATCTCTGCATCAGGGAAGGCTCACCCTCCAGCTGGCTCAATCAGTAGTTCAGGCCTTGAAGGGGTGGAGTGTATGGGAACTGCTGAGTCATGGCCTGAACCACTGATTGAGCACCTGGAGAAAAGACCTGGTCAGCCCTGGGAGCACAGGTGAAGGCAATTCAAACTCCTAGATCTCATTTAAGGACTGACTGCCACAAAGAAAGGATCTGTTGTTTGGGATCCCTTCCTCTGTGGAGTTTTTCTGCAAGCCTACATCTTTGGAGATGGGTGAGCATTCTTTTTATAACATCTTCTCATTGCGCTGGTCCTGCATCCGTTACATCCCACGTACAGTCTGACTTCCCTCACACAACAGTAACTGATGTCCCTAGCACTAGTTGTGGCTCCCACCTAGTGCATTTCCTGCCGCACTTTTGGAAATGCAATCTATATCTCAACAGTGTGAAAATGTAGCTTCTTCCCTTCTCCTTCTAGATCTCTGATTGGGCTGACTTTGCCAGGGGGCAGAGGGATGGAAGCGCATTGCTATGTGTTGCAGTGCTTAGTTCAGTTATTTAGAAGTTACTCCTTTAGGTAATCAAATGCATCCTTAAAATAAGGATACCTGAATACTCTTCCCATGTTTTAAAAACAGTTCTGCTATGACATAGTCATTCTAGGTTTTACTAGGATTTTAAAGCAGTTGCTTACTACATGGAATCTAACCAAACTACCATAGTACTTCATATTCTTTTACACGTTGTTGCCATGCGACAGATGGCAGTAGAAGGGCAGTCTGACAAAATGGCATCCGAGATGGAAGTAGGTATGAAGCAAAGGTATGTCACTGAATTCCTCCATGCAGAAAAAAATTGCACCCATTGACATTCACTGACGTTTGCTGAGCATTTATGGAGACCAAACAGCGGATGTGAGCACAGTGTGGCTGTGGGTGATGTGTTTCAGCAGTGGAGACAGTGGGCCACCTCTGCTGGTGCAGACTTTACAAGCATGGCATGCAGGCTCTTTCTCATTGCTGGTGAAAATGCATAGCTAATACTGGTGACTATACTGAAAAATAGGGTTTTGTAGCTGAGAATTTGCTCTGTCAAATATTCTGATAGTGCTCTTTACATCTGTTGTGGATTCTATGGAAATAAATAGGAGGTATTACTTTTGGAGTGACCTATGCATCTTTCATACTTATCCGACATCTATACCAAAATGAAAAACTACATCCAGTGGCTAGTTCACTAGGTCTGTTTAATTTTGTCATCTGTTTACATATGGAGACAAATTGCACACAAACAAGATGAAAAGTGACTGAAAACATTTTATTTGCAAACGTGGCAAAATGTGGTTCAGTCAAAATGAAAGTGAGAGATCTTGAGAAGAGGTCATACTTCCCCTTTTAGTATGTTACTGACTTGTTTTCAATTTAGTTCTAAAACAGACTTTTCTACATAGTAAGATATCCTAGTTTTAATTATTTCCCCATCCTCTTGGTAACTTTCAAAATTTGAGTACAACATGTGGTTGGCAGGTTCCTGTTCAAGATGCAAACAACTAGGAGGCTATTCATGTTATTTTAAAGCTTATCAGAAAGCGACAATTACTTTGGCCTCAGCAAGTTTCCCTCTCAACAGCTGGACTGCCTGAATAAGACATCTTTCTACAGATTTACTTACATACTTATCAGAAAAATTCAATAGAAACTCTATATGACAGTTTTCTTTTGGAGCAAGAAAACGTGTAACTTCATAAAATAGGGCTTAACCATCATTTGTAGGGTTGTACTTTGCTGACCACAACAACACAAGTTTATCAAAAAACAGACCTGGAAAAGCAGTATCCAAGATTACCCTAATCACTAGGCTCAGTGTACTAAGAGGAACTACACTTGTCAATGAGTTCTCATGCAAACACGCTGTGGGCAACAAAACATACATGAAACACCTCAGGATAGCAGTTCTACCACTGGCCTTTCTTATTTTGGGAAAAATGAAAATTAATGTACACAAGCAGGACAGAAAATATCAACATTTCTTAAGATGTTTTTCTTATACTATAGCATTTGCTGAGCAAGTGTTCACATTAAGAAAAATTAATGGCCACATTCAACTAAAAGCCTATCTCACTGTGACATAGCCTTTATATGTGTACAGCTGTTAGCTGCAGCCAAACCACTAAACTGTATTTTAGCTTAATAGCTTATGACTTTCACAGTTTCACTTCATCTGTATTTCTGAATAGGTCACTGAGCAAGTGACCACAAATCTGCAAAAATAATTTGATACAACAGCTTCTGGATCCAAACTGCAGCTGCCGTTGTACAGATGAAACCTCTCCACATGAACTCATGACTTAAAATTCAACTGATCATTTCAGTCTTGAAACTAGTACTGGCATTAACAAACAGCACATTGAAAAGTAAGTAAATTCATTCTTACATACACTGACACATTTAGATTTGTGATAGACAAGAGGATCAAGTACAGTTGTATTCTGCGCTGAAAAGAATCTTCAGTTCTCCACAAAGCCTTCAGCATTGCAGAACACCATAAGAGACTTGAGAACCATTAATAATAAGAGTTTGCTTAAAAACTACAGTACTGTTTATTTTTCTCTTAACCAAACCTGTTTGTAAAGAGAAATCCTGTTCCCAAGAAAATGTGTTTACAATTATTTACCTGCAGAAGTTCTAATATTCAATTTCCTGTCCTACCGTTCTGATTTTTCTATTATAGCTATCCAAACATCTATGCTTCATTTGGAAGAGAAAAAGGAAAAGGTAAGTCAGTTAGTTTCAACAAATACAGCATTTGTTTTGCCAACCCTCTTCAATACAGAAATGCTTTGGATTAACATCTCAAAGTATCGTATTAAAAAGAAGAATGAAAACATCTGCAATGCAGAAAATAACACGAAGGATACAAACAACTCTGATCACTCTAAGATACAGTGCATTTTTTTTCCACTGTCTTATACTCTATTAGATACTCTGGGTAAATTTGATTTTTTTCAAAGACAACGAAAATTGAAGGATTTGCCACGTTGTCCACACAACTGTCATAAAACCGAAACCCATCAACAGACTTTGCTGGGGGGCGAACGTAGTCTGCCTTGCCTTGAGCATAATCTCCAACCAATACACGAGCCATGAACATGACGGTTGATTTTCCTGCAGACTGACAATATCTGTGAGAATAGGAAGCATCTCTAGCAAAGTAACTTCCTAGAAAATGACAAAGAACGCATGGTTAAAAGGGATGTCTAAAAAATGACAGTGAAAACTGAGCATCTCATTTTTCAGGAGGCATTTAACCCAACTTTCGGGTCTCCTATTACTCAGCCTACATAATATCATATAATTATTTATTTATTTTTACAAGTGAAACAGCTTCACCATAGAATTTCTATTTGGAATTTGTAATTATAGGAATATATATTTTTAAAAAACACACAAAATAAAGACAGTATTTGTGTGTTGTTATGAGAGGGAGAGACAAGAAAACGTGAAGACTTTCCACAACCATGCTGAGAGAATATACACCTTCTAATTCACAGAATCACAGTTCCCTGCCATGACTAACTGCCCTTTACCTGTCAAGTTCAAATCATGACTGTGAGCCTTTAGATCTCACCTGTGGCAACAAGGGCTTTTTCAATGCCCTAAATTAATTCCCTCAACACCCTGGGAAAGGGCATACCCCTGCACAAGTCAAATTCTTGTCCTCTTCCGACGGAAGGAAGACGCTAATGCCTTTTTTTTTTTTTTTTTTAAATTCTAAAACTTGAATTGCCCTAGTGTCAGGGGAGTCTAAGGTTTGATACTTAGAGTCAACTCCTACATACCCTTCCCATAGAGCTCTCCATTGCTCCCACAAATTCTCCAGTCAAAGTTGTGACTGCAGATGTCTTCCAGGAGGTATCCCATGGTTCCATGGAACAGAAGCCTTTCCTTTACTTCCTTCCCTCCACTTTGCCTCTTCATCTGCTCCTTTTGCCTAACAGAAAAAAGGCAGTAGCAGAATGAATCATAGAAGAAAAGAGAGAAAGGGCCAAATAAATAAATAAATGTGCAGGATGTACATGTAAATACCAGTTAGATGAGATTTTCAGTCTACTTTCTCTTCTCTCAGCTTGGGAGACAGACTACCAGTGTGATAAAAAATTACAAGACAAACAACCTACTGATACCACTGGCCATAAAATCTAGATAAAAATAGATGAAAGCCAGAATTAAGTAAGCACTGACACTACTACACACCTCAAAGCTTTTGCTCCCCCACAGGCTCCCACTAGTTATGCTCCAGTGTCTCCTGTCCGTTCCCACACACCCCCAGATTCTCTGCAGAGTGGAAGTCATACCAACCCCTAAGACTCCACGATCCAGTAGTGAGTAAAACCTAGATGTAGCTTGTTCTGTGTTCCCCCGGTAAACAGAAACTGCCATACGCAAGGCCAGACACTCTACAAGAGGGCAGGGCTGTGCTGAAATGGGCATTCTGCACACACCTAACATTCCCCGTTGTCATCTCTTCTGGTGTAACTCTCTGCCACCTGGAGCTCCTGCCCCCTCAGAGAAATCAGTTCAGCTGAGGAGATGAGACAGAAGGAGATAGATAAACTGGCCCTTCTCTCACCACTGAAGAACTCAATAATTTAGAGCCAGCACCAGACACTGAGCTATGATCAGTACCAAAAGAGGAATCACAATGGGAGACTTAACTATTATCTCCCATCACTGTTGCACAGCATCATGACTCTCCACAGTTTTTCGGAACCTACTGAAGTAGACAACATAGTAATACTCTTCAGGAAGTTATCAGCGAAAAAGTTTGCAGACAGGTAGAGGGGAGAATAGAGCAACGGACTGAAATTTGTTTACTGACAGCTTTGCAGCTATGTTAAACTCTGTCTGGTTAACATGAACATCTCATTGGAGGAGGGCAAAAAGTACACAATGAAGTGCCTAAGTTCTGCAAAATGAAAAGTTTTATTGAATTATGAGCTGATAACTTCCTGAATTGAGTCACAGGTCTAAATATGAAGTTCTTGAGTAAGTATCTGTGCTTTTGTTTTACACTAGACAACTGTTCTATGCAACAGCTCAATTTGCTTGAACATTCACTTTAACGTGGTCATTGTCCCTGCTGCCAGCTCTAATCTGTTGGTATGTATCTTGGCATAAGTACTAAGAGTTTAACATCACTGATGCACATGTCGAAAAACAGAAAGGAGTTCTGCAAGACGGAGATCATTAACTTAAAGCATAAGGATTTATTCTCAGTGAATACTCGAGCAGATGTACTCAAACTCTTGAATAAGCCTTAAAAAATCTGACTGGAACAAAGGGGCTCAAGCACACCCTTACCTTTGCCCACTTTTTTCTCACACTGAATCATACAGAATCATTGGGGTTGGCAGGGCCCTGTGTAGGCCACCTGGTCCCACCCCTGCCCAAGCAGAGTAACCTAGAGCAGGGTTCTCAGACCCATATTCAGGCAGCTTCTGAAGATCCCCAAGGAGGAGACTCCAAAACCTCTGGGCAACCAGTGCTCTGTCACCCCCGCAGCACAGAAGTGCTTCCTGATGTTCAGAGAGAACCTCCTGTGCTCCTATTGGTGCCCATTGCCTCTTGGGACCAACAGGTATTTTTAACAAGTACTTTGTATACTGTAACAGATAAACAGTTGTAACAGAATGCACCTGCAACAGGCAATTACTGTTCCGACAATACACTATTCCACTCCAATTATGGATATCCTCATTCCAACTGTGTCACTTCACATCCTTCTGTCTCCTTCACATTCTAAGGAGTCATGCAGAAGACAGCTCCCCCTGGAGCATGGACGATCTTAAACTGATAGGATTTAGCCACTTACTTCACTCTTGAAACTGCCTCTAAGAAGGAAATACTTGTTAAAAGCACAGGTGGCGATCTCTTTCCCTTCCTAGGACGTAGATTTAGAACATCAGTTCTTGGAAACTCCTTGCCTTTAAGGATGACAAAACAAATACTAACCACTGAAACACTTTCCAGAGGGATGGATTCTGAATCCTGAGTATTTTAATGATGTTGTAGGTTTTCATAGTCTCCTCAAACTGCTTCTTTATTTCTCGGTATTCAGAGGATATATTACTGATCTCCACTTCCTATAAAATATAAACCAAAGCAGAAGACATGAGGCTTCAGTTAGCTCATATTCCACACAGAAGCCTGTCTGCAGCAGATATACATTCAGAACGGCCCTCAAACTACGCTTTTGGAGGCCAATTTAATGCTTTAAATTGTTGCAAATAATGAGGACAAACAATTAATGTGTAAATCAGTATGTCACTCCTGCTCTGCAAGAACACCTCACCTCTCTTCAGAAAGGACACTGAAAATGAGGAGGTCAATTAAATATTTATCACCTCCAAGTAGGAGTTGACACTTGTAACCATAAATCCCAATCAAAGAGTAATCTCAAAAAGAAAACTTAGACTGATCATAAAATCGATTAAGAACAAAGATATTTGATAACATTATTACTTGTCATACACAGTTTCTGAACATCATAACTCCTTAACTTTTCAAAGATAAAAGTTGAAAACATTTAAATATAGGTGTACGAATAATTTAAAAAAGAGCTACATTTCTAAGCATAAGAGAGCAATTCAGATTCTAATAGGAAAGTTACAGTAAATACACACTTAAATTCATCTTAATTAATTTTCCAATTTTGTCTTCCATCTTCTAGAATTGGTACTTATATTGTGTAGACAGAAAATGCCTAATGCTGGCAGACTAATGTCATGCGGTAACACTCCTCTTTATTGCTGCTTAAGTCAACTGAAAGTCACCTATAAGAAGACATATTTGAAGATGGAAAGCTGAGGTCATCCTAGGAGGTAACGTGAGATCAACGTTATCTTTCAGTCAAAAGATGCACGTTTAAGGAAGGCTGAGTTTGGAGAGAAGATAAAATAGGACTTAAATTTCACAGTTGCATATATATAAAGGAATGTTTTCCCAGACATCACGTCCGGTTTGAGCATTAAGTACTTACTGAAGACGAGGCTTATCACAGGGAAGGATTGCAAGGATTAAGAATAAAGTCAGCCGCACAAGGAAGAATTACTTTTCTGAATTTATTAAAAAGTTTTTACAAGGTTGAATGACACGCTGCATGTCTCTCCATACAAGAATATTCTGCAAATCCTGTTTACAATGCAACACAAAATAATTTGGACAAGATAATATTTATTATCTGCATGCTTTTTTAACACAACAGTTCACCACCACCTGCAAGATGAAAATAATGCCAATATATTTTAGTACTACATCTGATATGGATACATAAGAATTGTTTATGTAGACCATGAAATGTGCTTTTGCTAAGTAACATCTTTTGCTGAAAAACTGTAAACGTCCTGGGTAAAAGAGTGGGTCAGCGACATGATACAAGGCCTATAGCTGTAAGACAGGTACTTCAATTATTTTACAATAGCAAGGCCTATAAGCAACAAAGCCAGTTCTATTTTGCATAGAATCTCCATGGAGATTGTCTTTATTTCCTCAAAGATGCTGATGAAGAGTAACACCACCTTGCTACTGCAAGTTAATGCTTCACAATAGCAGAACTTCTTAAGCTCCTTTCATCTTTAAACTTAAGGAGGAAAATTTAGAGAGGATAAGCA
Source organism: Pavo muticus (assembly GCA_016647715.1). Lineage (NCBI taxonomy): Eukaryota > Metazoa > Chordata > Aves > Galliformes > Phasianidae > Pavo > Pavo muticus. The sequence continues at coordinate 43,656 of JACDJE010000184.1, forward strand.
TTTGCTAATCCACAGTCAATGGAGTGGAATTTCTTAAGCAGAGAACGAATCATTGCCCTGGTAATAATTTATTATTAGCATATGACTGCACAAGTTCGGTACAAAAGAACATCAAACCTTGATATCTGGTTAACTTAGCCTTTGGAAGCAAAGCAGTTTCTATTAGTTACGCTGACCCAAGTAGAACTAATGTTTAAAAAGTATACGGACAGACTTTTTATGACATCGTCTCCCAACCTTGTTACAGCACAGCAATCTTCAGTCTTGTCAGGATTCAGCAGCTATAGAATACTAACCCTCTTGACACAAAAGCACATTGCCTTCATCACACACATTTCTCAGTTCTACATTAAAGATACAATTTAAAACCCAACAAGAAGTTCCAAGATAATAGCAATTCTTTTCCTTTTTTTGCCTTTAAAAGTTTACCAACTGCTAACTCCACTCTATCTGTAAAACAAAGACAGAAGAAGAATGGCACAGAGACTCGTGCCATTTTTCCAATTGGTGTTTGTTACTAATGTCAAATAAGCTTTTCATTTACACTACTTTGTATAGAACTATGATTCCACATGATTTACAGATTTAGACACTTCAACACTCAAAAAATAAGCAATACACCAAAACAGAGCTGCTCTTTTTAAAGAAGGAAAACTTCCTCCCTATCTCATAGGTGTTCCTTTTTATAATTGATCACTTTCAGTGCAGGAAAGTTAGCTGGGATTAAATGTCAGTGTCTGAAGAGAAGGGAATTCATCAAGTCGTAATTGTCAGATGTTACGATGGTCACCACATGCATGCAGAATCCCAGCCAGTCCCAATATTACCTACTGCAAAAAAACACGCTTAGGTTCCCACAGAAATAACTTAATCTAGCTCAGGTTTTTATTTCTAGTACCAAAGGCTACTGTGGGCTTTTTTTAGATACAGAGTTAACTTCTTTCATATGAAAGGCACTCAGTTTACAAGGCAAGAGACAGTTTTCTTAAGTTCCAACCCAGCAAGAAAAACGAGCTCTAGGAAGCAAGATGACTTTTTTTCCCCACACATCCCCACCAGTACCACCAGAGGTACAGTGGATCTGCACGTCACGTTCCAAAACCTCTCACATTCACCTCAGTGACTCCAGAAATACCTAAATGAATGAACTCAACTAAAATTCACCCCAAATATTTCAGAGTAAATAAGGGAAGCAGTAAGTACACACAGCTCATACACATAAAAGGAACTGAGCTACCTATCATTCTTTTGAAACATTCAAGCTTACATTACTCAGTTAAGCAACTAAGCTGTCTCCTTCATTAACTGTGACAGAGCTCCAGGTATCTCAGGTCCAAATCTGTCTGCCTTGTTCCCACACAAACTCCTACTAGTAAAATCAGCAGATGTTAGACACCTGAAATTTTCACAGTCTGGAAAAATAAGGTTTGTTTTTTGTTTTTTTTTTTTTACTAATTATGAAAAAACAACTATTTGAAGAAAGCTTATGTATAGAGCAACTGGCTTACATTTTACCTATTGATTTTTCAGCAGAATTCTATTCAGACTAATTTGCTATGCCCACATTGCTAGAATATAGTACTACATCAAGTAAGACATAATCCAACAGAAGAAGGTAGCCAGGGTAACTTTTGTCCTGGAAACATCCAGGACAAAACTCAGTAACAGAAACCAGCCCAAGGAAGCAAAGAAACATGGTATTTCTGGTTCTCATGCCACTCCAATGCAACAACACTAGGAAAATCAAGTACAAGGAGTAAGAATAACAGTGGATCTCTCTGTCAATTGAAAATAGCTAGAAAGAATTCTCAGTCTGGAAATACATTACTTTTGTCCTGCCTTTTGTTGTCAGAGTGCCTGTGCCAATACAACTTGATCAGTGTCACACAGGATTTTTTTAAGAATCAACAAGTGAAAGCCCTCATGCCAAAACTCACGCACTGTTCCTCAATCAGGGTCAAAACCACTATATAAAAGAACAAACGTAACACTGAAAAGCATTTTCCTAGCATGCTGTAGGATTTCCCTGTGTTGTTCTTCCCAAAGGACAACTTCTTAATATCATTACAATGAGTAATACAGAAAAACTAAACATTTTTGGTCTTGCTGCACCAAATAGGTACGTAGACTTTGGGCTGGCAGATTTGTTGTTGTTGTGGTTTTGGTTTTGTTCCTTTTTTTTTGTTTTTATGAGATCACTGTGTATGTTTCTAGGTATCACTGGCTGCCACTCTTTCCTCTTGGTTTTACTTGAGGCTGTACTCTTTTCTCAACTTTGTCTTGTCTGTGATAGTACTGGGTGACTTGAAAAAGCATACAGAGATTTCCTTAAGTTCCCAGTCAAAACTTTACCCAGCAACAATCACGACGGTATTAATACTAGATTTTTTTTTTTGCCTACACAGAAGGAGTTTGATCTCAGTCCAGCTTCTGGTGAAGAAGTTCTACAGATATAGAAGGCCCTTGCTCAACTGGTCCATCAAGTTACCAAGGAAAGTCATTAGCACATTTTTGTCTTGAATTCAGTAATTTTTGCTTTTGCAAAAAACAAAACAAAACAAAAAAAACAACGAAACAAAACAGATGAAGTTCATGAGAATTTGTCACCTTTTTTCTGGACCTCTTAGAAGAGCATTTAGATCCTTAGCACAATCACCCAAGATACCATTATTATCCTTTTTTAGAATTTATCCAGTTACAATTTTAGTCTCTTCCCTTCCTCCTTTTAATCATGATTTCTATCAGAAATACAAAAAAAGGGGGAAAAAAAGGAAGATACCTTGTATCCTAAGTCAGGCTGTGCAGATTGATCCCAGTGAGGGGGACAGGCTTGATTTGGAATAGAAGAATCCCTCTGACCTCTTGCAAATGGAAAAAAAAATGGAGGTGTTACTAATTCTAGTCCTGCTATGAATATTCCAATTGGCAGTATCCCCTTTAGCCAATTAATACATTTAAAAATAAACAAAATAAACCACAAAGATATAGGGAAACTGCTTCATTCTATATGCTGGACTATGTATGCTGACATTCGATTGTCACAGTCCTCTTTCATTTTCTAATTCAAGATATGGATGTATCTCAGAAATTAGGTGATGCACCAAGAAGGCTGTTCACGATATAATCAAGCGGACGTGTTTTCTCCTAGTAGCAGATGAACTTTTTGCAAAATTATTTCCAAGACATACAGCTATTTTGCCTTACAATTACTTCTAAAAATCACAAATGAAACATCTGAAGAGCATAATTTACCTCTCCTTTATCTTTCGCACTTCTTCATAAGACACAAACATTGGACGCCTGCAGACCTGTCTTTTTGTTTTAGAAGAGGTGTTTATCTGGGTCATTTCTAGAGAGGAAAAGAGAAAGGAAAAAAAAAACGTAGTAAGGCCAGCAGATGGGGTCATTAATTAACTACAATCATTAACGAAAAATGGCATATTTATTGTCAATTACATCTCCTGAAGAACAGTTGTACAAAGCCTTTGTAAGCTTCTTATTCTTCCCTGAAACTCTGTTACTTACTCTGTGCTCTGTGCCTATCTTGCTTGCTGCTCCCTTATGTAATTCATGCTCTTCAAAAGTTGCTCCAGTAGCACAGAAAGACACCTTATTTTTAAGGGAATTACCTTACTTTACTTCAGATTTACAGTGAATTCTCTGAAGACTTTCATCATTTAATTTCTGCTCCTCTGTGAGTCTGGACAGCATCAACAAGTAAGCAGGAAGAGTACTTTTGCAAGGAATATCTTCACTTCCATCATTACCTCACTTCTACTAAGTAAATCTGGTAAAACTAGTAAAGTAAGTCTTAGCTTTGAAAAGCTGGGATAGCTTGCAAGTTAATCTTTGTAAAGCAGTTTATCTGTAAATAAGAACCTTTAAAGTGAGTACCTTTAAAATCGAGTTGGTAATAATACAAGCCAGCTTGGAATTGTATAGTGGTATCTGGATCTGCCAGATACAAATTCTCAAGTATGTCAGAAGATGGCGAATTCACAGTAGCCTGTTCTCCCTTTAGGGAAAGAAAAAAGAAAAAAGAGAGAGAAAGAAGAGTAATGAGTAAACACAGACAAAACTAGACCCTAGATAACTAGTTTGGGTAAAAGGAAAGAGGAAGAAAAGTGAAGGCTGAAGAGGGGTCCAGTAAAAACTATGGTCTAGTGTGATTACCAAACACATTACCATACATCAAAATACATAATACCAGACATGCATGTATCCGATTTAAATTTCCATAACAAGTATAGTTACTTAATGTACAAGCCAATGTAAAACGTTCCATTTAAGCTGCCTACTGAAATAAACTTTGCCAGAACCACTACAAACATAATCTTCGTATCTTTAGGTTAGATATTAGGAGGAAGTTTTTCACACAGAGGGTGGTGGAGGCTGGAACAGGTTGCCCAAGGAAGTTGTGGATGCCCCATCCCTGGAGGCATTCGAGGCTGGACTGGATGTGGCTCTGGGCAGCCTGGTCTAGTGGTTGGCAACCCTGCACATAGCAGGGGGGTTGAAACTAGATGATCTTTGAGGTCCTTTTCAACCCAGGCTACTCTATGATTCCTCTGCCATTCCCATTTTCTCATTCCCTGGATCACTTCTGTGTTCTGCCAAGAAAACCATCTGTGCAGCTGCTTAGGAAGAAGAAGAGATGCCTTTATTTTCCTGCATTTCTATGACTTGTACCCCCTCCTCCCGACTCCTGTTAATATGGTTAGCATAATCAAGGTCATTTTTGTAAAGTAAGCAGCCATTATCTATAAGCGAGCTCCTCACATATCAGCTGTCTTCCCCCTACTCACTGGCCTTGAAGGTTTTGGGTGCCAGGCTTAGTTCTTTCCTCCCTTCTGGACTTGAAGGTCCTGGGCACCAGACGAACATTTCCCTCCCTGCCAGCCTTGAAGGTCCCAGGCACCCAGCCAAACAGGATGCAGCGACTCAAACAAAAGCACAGGGAAGCATAACAGCGCACAGGCACTGTTTATAAAACCAAGCAGCTACAGGTCTGGAGCTGCTGCTGGATAGCAAAGCCTGTAATCCTTCAGTGGCCTGGGACACCTCTGCCACCGTATGCTTCCTCCAAGGACTCAGGAACGACTTCTATTCCTTTACACACATTCCAAGTTTATGATTGTTATATTGCATGCCAAATGTTAAAATTTGACCTGATCTGCAGAAGGTCAAGGTGATTAGAAAAACCACTAAATAATTATCAGATATGCTGATTATAAAATACTGTGCTATACTAACCAGATCTGGTAATACATTAATTACAAAGTTACGTGAAATAATAAAGTTTTAATTATAACTACAACTTAGCACCCTCACTCTGCCCAGGACCCCTAAAGAACCAGTCTGTCCCCATAGCACTGGGTGGCTATTTTTCACATAGATCACTCTCCCAAAAAAGAAGATTTGTCTACCCAAGGAAAAAGGTGATATTGGATCTGAGACAGCAATCCTTGCCTCTCCAAGGAATCAGGGCAATGCTTAGAAGATAGGCAAGGCTACATCCTGAATAATTTAAAAAGTGATGTATCTCAAGCATAATGTGTACAAGCCATGGACAACTCCAAAAGTGAATCTATCTGATGACATCAGCCAGCACGCATCATCAAAAGCAACCTAATCAACACAAGATGAAATGAAGGAATTTCGTTTTCTTGCATTCACCAAGAAGGTCTTTGTCAGGAAAGCAGTTCTAACATCCAGGTACAAGAAGATAGAATTTCTTGTATTGAACTCACTGCAAAGATAAATGGCATGTTCCTTCTCCTACGCCCCAGACTTAATTTTATCGTGTCTGTTAAGAATAGCTCTAGCTTCAATGCCTTACTTGACACTATAATTAAAGCACAAGTATTTACTTAATTAACCATGTTTGAGTCAAGGGAAGAGAAGAGGCTCCACACATTTCTTCAGGAGTGAATCAAAACACGTGATGAAGAACACATGTACAGGATGTGGACTCACCTGTGTTCCATATTCAGTCCACTGGCCTTGATCATTCTTCCAATACCAAATCCACTTTGTAGTCAGTACAAATGTGGGGTTTAAAACAGATGATGGCGTAGAGAGGCGCCGAATCAAAGAGGAGGAGAGGGTCATTGTCTGGAAATTAATACTCTTATGTGCTATACTGTAAGAACAAATTCAGAAATTTATTATTGTTTATTATAGTATAGATTTTATCCTCTAATCCTCAGTTTAAATAGGTGCAATTTTCTTTAGTATAATCTGACTGTATAAACTTAATGAGGCCCGAAACAGGAATATTTTCCACAGTACACGTGGCAGCTCGGAAAATTTCTTCCAGTGTTCAGAAGCAAACTATGGCCCATGAGGGACTGACTATCTTCTCTAGCACAAGCCAGATGCCTGACTTTACAGACATGCTACAAGCACTGTAAAAGATATTTGTACAGTAAATAAATACACACAGCAATTTCTCTCAGTAGAAAAATAAAAACATCTGCAGCTTATCAGCTCTGTTTTTTTGTCTGTGGTAACAGAGGACACAATCACAGCTGTGAGCTCTGTATATCATCTTCATTCCTGGAGCTACATGGATTTTTATTTCTCGCAGGCTTGAAAAATTAACTCTTCCTCCTCAGGCAGGAAGGCTTTGATAGCAGCCTCATCTGGGAAATGTTACTTGTGATTTGCACTATACAGCAGCAAATCAAAGTATCCGCTACCTTAAGAGGCAAGAGCCAAAATAACAATGTCAAGGCCAAGCTTGCGGTCCCCTACCAATCCAGTCGACTTACAGTGTGGCTTTCAGAAAGGAGTTAAAGGGAAAATGAATGACCCTAGCATACATTCCCTCTGATAAAAAAGAAAAAAAAGAAAGAAAAAAAGGCTGCTTGCATAAGGGGCCTTTCATAAAAGTTTTCTAGGCACATTCTAGACACCAGCTGTCTTAGGAAAGGAACAGCCATAGAGAAAGATTAGCTCCAAACTGCTGTTAAGAGACCTAACTATTAATTATTTAAAATAAATTAAAATAGTCTGAATCACGAATTCCGCACTGCTCTTATAACCCTACTGAGAGTTTTAAATACAACATACTGGCACATTATTCTTTAGAAGATAAAACAGGGGTGAAGTTTCCATGCAGCTACCTTTACTTTAAAAAAAAAAAAAAACCAACTCATCTTGTACATCCTCACAGATTATGAGAAGCTCACAAATTAGAAGTTATGGAAGTCATAGATCTCTGAGAAGAAATCAAGAGTTTTCTATCAGAGGCTCAAACAGCACTTTAAGGAAGCAGTCTGCCATCAGTATACCTGCTGTTCATTGGGTCACAATAGGCCTTTTCAATTTCCTCCATCATGGGAAGGTCATTCCAAGTGAGCCCATTATATACTTGCCATCTGTATGGCAAATGGTAATGAACTGATGTGCATTTCTCTGTAACAAGATCAAACATAGTTAAGAGCTCTGCAATCACAGAGAGCAAGACAAGATGAGAAAAAAGGAACACTTTTTTACACTCTTTGGTATGAGCAATAGAGACAGATCACTGTAACTAGAAATGTGTTGGAACAACAGAGGTTTTGTGTTTCTCTGGTCTTATCTAGGAAAGCAACATAAGCACTCATACTGTCAAGTGTATTTTAAAAAACAGTTCACAACCTTCTCTTTGCTGAGACACTGCCTTGGCAGCTGGGAAAGCAGTGCCACAGACAGCAAGTTTGTGTTTATCTGTCACATTATCATGTTTCTCAGCTGTAAAAAGTCAAGTCTACAGGTCACATAAACATTAGCACTCCAATGCAGTTGCTTCTCATTCCACTAGCTCCTCAGAGATGATGGACTGGTTAACAAAATGGATTGTTAAAGGCCTGAGCATTTTCTTCAGGTCCACCTCAATTAACGAGGCAGCATAAAGGACTGCAATACTCTAAAGAACATTCTGCAAGAGAGACTCTACGTTCATCCCTGAACTGGCAGCACTCTGCCCTACCTACCAGACCGCTAGGCACTGATGGAATTCATAAAATCATGGAATCACAGAATCACAGAATGGCCTGGGTTGAAAAGGACCACAATGATCATCTAGTTTCAACCCCCCTGCTATGTGCACGGTCGCCAACCACTAGACCAGGCTGCCCAGAGCCACATCCAGCCTAGCCTTGAATGCCTCCAGGGATGGGGCATCCACAACCTCCTTGGGAAGCCTGTTCCAGCCTCCACCACCCTCTGTGTGAAAAACTTCCTCCTAATATCTAAACTAAATCTCCCATCTTAGTTTAACACGATTCCCCCTTGTCCTGTCACTATCAATCCATGTAAATTGCTGCTTTGCTTCTCAAAAAACAGGAATGCAACAACTTCATTTGCCTTGCATGCAAGATCTGCAGCAGTGTTACACATACCTTTACACAGAACAAGGAAGACTACTATTTTTCCTTAAGTCATCTATGCTTTCAATGCATTTAGGTCTGCACGTTTTAGTGCTTAACATCCCTGCATGAGCACATGCCTCCCTTCCCTCCAGGCCTCCCTGTCAAGGCAGCTGCTGTATATTCCACATCTGAGCATTGTCCAAGCCTCTTATTCACAACTTTTGAGCCAAACATGGTATGGCCAAACACACTAACTCTCTAAGCTATTTGAGTTTAGCTATTTGGTGGTCACAGTAGAGTTGCTTTGAGCCTGGGTGCACTATTCACACTATGCAAATCCAAAATTTCATAACCTTGAAAGCCAAGTTTCATCCTAAAGAAGCAGAGAGAGCCTGAGACATGTGATACAAGACTGGGGTAGCTGCTGCACAGAACCAAAAAATTTCATCATTCTTTTCCCTTAATGTTTCTGACCACAGAACATACAGAAACTGATCACAGTTATGAAGAAGACAGTGTAATTCACTCCTTTCTTCCTTTTTTGATTTTTCTGTTGATAGGGATGGAACATATCCCTTCCTGAGAGCATTATGCTTAAATTAACTTAAAAACTTATAGACAAAAATACACTTGGTCTCTCTTGGCCAGATTTCATTTCTATGGTTCATAAAATACCCATAAAATATACCATTTATTTTTAAAGTACTGCCTCTCTTCCAAGCAATAGCGAAGAAAGGGTATAATAAAAGCCCTACAGTGGGAAAGAGCATTTTACTCATCTGATTCAGAAAAGGATCTTCTGAAGGGAGAACTGCATATTTACAAGAAATCAAACGCACTACAGAAATGCTAAACACACACAAATATCTCAGATCAAACAATTTTCAAGCAACTTACTATCCACTTCCTAAGTGAAAAGTGAACATATTCTGACCAAGACCAGGTGCTCAGAAAGGGAGTAGAACTTCAGAAATTGACTGGACAAGCTGACCACAAGAAAAATCTAATGATACCTCTTCAAAACCAAGGAAACCTAAGTCACTTGAGGGTTAAGAGACTGTTCTGGGACAGTCTCTGAGTACAAATGCTTGTATTTTCCATAGACCCTTTTTATTAGCCACAACCACAGACAGAGGATGGATGAGAACCATCTTTAGCTTAGCTGGTATAACTACTGTGTTTTCTTAACACTCTGTAACATCACTTTTTAGAGTACTTAATGGAGAAGGAATGTGCCTATTATCAGATGTACATAGGATACAACAGGAACAAAGGAGAGGAGAGAGGGTTTAGGTGTATCCACCTGACTTCACTCTGATAATGTTTGCAGTTTTCATAGGATTTGCTAGTGACTTACAAAGCAAACAAATGAGAAGACACAATCAGCGCTGCCAATCCTGAGATGCTGACACCCCACATGCCACCACTACTCTGAGCCATCGAGCGGGTGACACCTCTGCAGATAATGCACTCCAAAGATACTTCATATAAGGCTTACCATTATGTTTGCAGTACTTCCAGACATAGAACAAGCATATCTCATCACACTTATCTTCTTTATTGTCCTTCAAAGAGTTCGCAGAGGAATCATCTTTTTTACCTACAAAAAGGAACACATCAGTCCTTTTACCCTTCTGAAAATAAGACTCCAAAAGAAAGGTATTGTGTTTACCATTCCATCCCATGATTAACAAGAAGTTGACTGTAGTAGCCAAGTTAAGCACTTTCAGGATATGACTATCTCAGTATTAAGAGGTAGAACTTCAAAGCCAACGCTCTTCTGTCCAGAAGGGCAGGAGATTTAAGCGTTCCTATTCACATGCTAGAATGTATATCAACATAACTGACAAAGCTATATCCATTCTCTGGGAACAGAAGGTAAAGAAAATTTTTCACACACCCACAGTAATATGTCCTTCTTAGGAAGGAAGCAGTGAGTCCAGAACAGTATCAGAGATCAGTCTCAGACCGCTTCCCAGACTGAACACACACATACTATGCTGCTCAGTGCTTGTGCAGAAATCTCAGTATTCCCTTGAAGGCTGATACTCTGACTTTCAGCATATGGTAGGGTAAAGACATAAGCTCCTTTCCCATCACCAAAGGAACAGTAGAACTGTATATGAAATCAAATCCCAATTAGAACGACTGATTTAAAGATGGAGGGTCAGAAACCATACCTTCGACTTTACTTCTGGTGCCTGTTAGGAACTGACATTCGCTCTGATGAGTTTTCTTGCTGCTGGGATCTGCATGAGAAGGCTGAATGAATAGCACTGCTGGACCAGAACATTAGCTAGCCTGCAACACCTCAATTTGTGTGTTGATGATTATGTCCATCACACATCGTTTTACAGGGCACTCCACTGCTGACAGCAGGTCAGCAGTAACAGTTACAAATACCAGCTAGTCATAATTATAAACAGCCACCCAGTAGCAATGTTGCGTGCAATAGGAATGCAGCTCTCCCTCCCACGTGACTTAGCCAAGACTCCATTCCTGAAGGCAGATCAACAGCAAAAGGAAAAATAACATGCATCTGTTGCAAGAGGAAAAAATAGGAAAGCTGATTCCATGTGGAAGAAGTTGGTACTTATTTAGTTACCTTCTGAAGGTGGCACATGCATTGTGGAGACCTCAGCTGTTTCAAAAGATGGCTTCTGTTCTTTGCTACTTTTATTTGTTTGGTTTTCCTCTGAAGTTTCCCTTGGTTTGTAGAGAGCACGATGGGGATTAGCTGGGAGTTAAGGAAAAAAAAAAAAGGCTTCTACCTCTGCCAAACTCAAAATTCAACTTAAACCTATTTTTTCTTACAACTTACGTTTTCCCTTTTTGTGGAGCTCCACATGTTTATGATCATATATACTCTGGATGTTTAAAGCCATCTTCTCATCAATGCCTCCGCTTTTCAACAATCTCAGTACACAGGAATCCAAAAAGTTATGGGACCTCTTGCATGGAAAATATTTACATCCACCGTGGAGAAAGTGTCGGCAAATATGAAGCTTGTTGCAGCTGTTTGGCTGGTTGCAGGTATTAACCCTGTTGTTGTAAAATTGGCAGGCCTAGAAGCAAGCAGGATAGATACAATATAAAACAGAAAAATGTATTAGAATCCTTTTTTTTTTTTATTTATTTGTTCTCCACAGGCACTTACCCTCCACAGCAGAAAAGCTGTGACTAAAACATATGCATTCTCTGTGACCACAGTAATCTGACCACGTTTCTGGCAGAGAAGAGCAGGCATGAGAGTGAACTCATGCACAGTTTTGCCCAAGAAAAAAAAGCGAAGAGCCAATCCAACAAGCGCTAATTTTTGGCACCCCTGAGCAAGACAGTTACATAATAGCTTACCAGTTTAGTTACTCCATTTAAAGACAAATAGATAAAGAACAAAGAGCAAGCTTTGCCATACAAATATGTATACAGGGTCAAATGAGGGGGTATTTCACTGAGCTAAAACTGCCTTTCTGTAAAGACTGCGCTTCTAAAAAAGGATAAGAAGTACACTCTGAGATTAGAGATTTATATATTTAAGCTTAGCTGCGTCACAAAACATTACTGGGGTGCTACAATGCACATCAGGTGTAGGTGTGGAGATGCTGGCAGCAAGGGGGGGCACAGGAGAGACCTCTCTGGGAAGAAGCCAGGGGCTGCCCAATGCCAGACACAGATGGTTTCAATGGACCCACCACAGGACACAGCTGGAGCCAAGCTAGTGACAACTCTGGGAAAATGTATTTAACAAGTGGCAGAATGCAACACTGTAACACTGTGAGAAACAATCCCCCAGACACTAAGGTCAAGAGACAAAGGAGCCACAGCAGGCCAGAGCAGAGATTCCCCTGTACGCTGAAGAGCTCACGCTGGATCAGGGGGAAAGTGTGAAGAGGCAGGAGTGGCAGAGAAGGACTGTTACGGCCTGACCCCACAACCCTCATCCCCATGCGTTGCTTGGGACAGAGGTTCAAAGAGATAGGGAGACTGGAAATGAAGGAGTTGGGTCTGGGCGAAAGGAGAGGGAGCATGTTGTTGTTTTAGTTTTGTCTTCATCAGCTTCAAGTGGCAACACATTAGATTAATACTCCCCAAGGGAAGTTTGACATGCCCATGACAGTAACTGGTAAGAGATCTCTCTGTATTTATCTTGATCGATGAGCTTTTAAGCTTATTCATGTTATTTTTTTCATCTTCTTCAGCAGAACAAGAGAGTGGCTGGCAGGACATGTGGCCAAGGCCAATACACTACCCAATATTAAAAATGTTTGTATGCTGTTGCTGGCTATGCTGTTCTTATGTCCAGGTTTGCAACAGACAAATACTAATTGATCTTGCTTAACATATTTAATTTACAAGTGCAACAGGCCTCTGCTCTGGCTACAGCTGTCTTCCCCAGTAAAAGCACACAACTGGCAGTGCAGAAATGACACAGAAGTGGGGAAAGACACTCTCCAACTCCCAAATTGTTTCATTCTAGTAATGAAATCCTATATTGATGAACATCTGTTAAATGTTTTAAAGTTTCATTTAATTGCTGTAAGGTCTAATAAAGATAATATTGTATAGGATGTTCACAGAATCACAGCATGGCTGAGGTTGAAAGGACCTCTGGGTCCATCTGGCCCAACCTCTGCTCAAGCAGAGCTACCCAGAGAAGGGCCCTCACACTCATGTGCAGATAGCTTTTGAAGATCCCCAAGGAGGAGACTCCACAGCACAGAAATGCTTTCCAGTGTTCAGAGAAAGCCTCTTGTGCTCCAGTTTGTGTCCAGTGCCTCTGGTCCTGGCAATGGGCACCCCTGACAAGAGCCCGTTTCCATTCTACGTGCACCTTCCATTCAGGTGTTTGTAAGCAATGATGAGATCTCCCTGGGTCTCCTCTTCCCCAGGCTGATCAGATCCAGCTCTCTTGGCCTCTGCTCATAGGAGAGATGCTCAAGTCCCATCACCAGTTTCATGATTCTTTGCTGAGCTTCTTCCAGTACATCCATCTCTCTCTTGTACAGGGAAAACAAATTCTGAACCTGTTTTTAGCTTATGTATCCATCACTGCAGTGGACCACAGTGGAAGACACTGTGAAGAGAAGACAGTGACTTCACACGAACTTATGCAACATTTACCTGCGGGCATTGGCTGCAGAGGCTCATCTGTTACCGTTAAGCCATTCAGCAGGAGTGCAAGCCATGACAGTGGACTGCCTTTAACAATACAACTTGTACATACAGTTTCTAAGAGCATGCTCCATGGAGATGGATAACAGCATAATGCTTGTTCAGTGAACCTAGGTGTATCATGGCAGTTAGGGGAAGTCTCTGAAGACTGGAAAAAAGGCAATGTCACAAACATTTTAAGAAGGGTAGAATGGACAACCCAGGGAACTACCGACCCGTCAGCCTCACCTCTGTTCCGTGATCTTCCCCTGCACAGATCCTCCTGGAAGCTTGTGCTAAGGCACATAGAAGACAGGGAGGTGACACAAGACAAGCAGAATGATTTCACCAAGAGAAAGTCCTGCCTGACCAACCTAGTGGCCTAGTATTTTGGAAAAACACTATGAAGATGTAAAGAATGGCAAGAGCGTTGAACCTCACTGTGGATGGGGATTCTGCACAGCATACCACAGCACCTCTAAAGAGGTTTGTCTGATGCTGTAATTTAGTGGGTTCCCACGGCACCAGAAGGGACATGTAAGATTTGTTTTTCTTATAACCATCACAATGAACTCCAAAACCAGAAGAAAGTATTGCCCTAACTACATTGGGAATGCGTTATTTAGCTGCAGCAGGAAAGCAAACTACCCCCTGCATGTGCCAGAAAAAGAAGAGACTGAGAGAAGGTGATGGAAAATATAAGTATTCCTTTTACTTGAGGATTTTTGTTTGTCAGCATGCACAGACCCAGTTAGCATTTCTAAACAAGAACAGCAAAGCAGGCTTTTACACCCTCACTCCAACTCTTGAGTTTATAAATGGCCTGCAACAGGATTTTCCACTGCCTGCACTGTTTCACTCCATAACAGAAGTTACAGTGCTCTGCTGGAGGGGCCAATTAATGATGTTCACAAGCAGTGAGATCTGAACAGATAGTTTATGAGTAGTAATAGTTATCACTGACTGGTACTATTTGCTCATTTATTACTACCTGGGAGTAACTAAACAAGAGACACATAAGTTTTAGATGCAGCTGAGATAGATGAAGATTATTACTCCTCCTTGCTCGTCACCATTATGCTCCTAAAATGTGCCAGCAAAACGTAGTTTAAAACACTACAAAAAAATGCTCTATTCACTTGAAGTCCACCACTGTCACAGCAGAAAGAAAGAAAATAATAGAAAAGTTAGGCTAACAGATCTGTGGAGACTATAACTTCCAAAAGACTAGAGCAACAGGCAGTGCTCTGCTCATTTGTTAACCAGGAACAGCTGTAGGCAGAATCAGATACACTTGGCTTTGAAATAGTACCTTGATGGCACTGCCACCAAGGAGATTGGATTGCTCAGCCAAACTTAACAAAATCACTTAATTGCATAAAACCCAAATAAAGCTCTGTAGGAAATCTATGTACAAAAGCCTCAGTGCACTTTGGAAGGGGGCAGATTTTACACAAAACTGACTACTGTCAGTTGGTCGTTTTCTCATGAATTTTTCTCATGTCTGTGAGCATCAAAATATGTAGGTTGGACGCAGAAAGGGGCACTTCCTTCCCAGTCTCTACTATCTCTTGGCTAAGAGCCAACAATCTGTTTTGTTGGCTATTTTTTGTAAGACCTTTTATACCTTCTGAGCATGTATGATGATTGTGAACTTTGACCTCCATCTTCCTTACTTCACCACCTGTAAATCTCTAGTGAAGCTGCTTATATTTTTTGTTTGCTTGTTTTGAGTAACTTCCTGGCTGTGCTGCTGGGCTAACATGGACAAGAATAACACAGAGAACAGGCTGGAACTCTGCTGTCAACTTCCTGCTCTTTTCTGTTGACAAGTAATTCATGACACGTCCTTACCTAAGTGTAGGCCTTCTGGTATTTAAGCAGACAACATGCTCCTTGATATTTAATATTATTATTATTTCTGTCATGGTTTTATGGGCTGTGGTTTTTTTGTTTTGTTTTGTTTTTACATTTATAGTTATCAGTATATGGCACTTTTACAAGACTTACACTATATCATTTCTTCTGATGGTTTCACACACAGCCTTTCCCATTCATAGTTAATTCAAACTAATCTTAATATTTCTGATTAACTTAAGGGCTTGAAATTAATATCAGTTCCCTGTCTTCTTTCTTGCCCCTTCCCATTCCATATAAACAAAAGCTTAAGAAATCAGTACAACTCACATCAGGAAGGAGGAAAGGGTCATTTTGGAGAAGCAGGATTCGCAGCTCATTCTCACTTAGGCCAGACAACTCATGAGTCTTCAGAACTTTTTTGTTCTCAGCACTGGTGATGTCATGAGAGTACTTACAATCTCTGCAAGAAAATGGACAGAAACAACAGATGTTTTTCAAGTCAAATTGATTTGAAGAGCCTCAGATACTGTGCAACTTCAGAAAAAACATGAAGAAAAAGGCACTTTGGCGAAAGTCTCTGTGTGGATAGTCTCTGTCACTAAATTAGCTAGATTATGAAACAAGCAGCATAATCACTGTGAAATACAGTTGTGTTATTATACCAATTTTAAACATAAATGTAGCTAGATCGTTTATCAGAAAGCACAGACTCAAAACCACTTCTGTATGAGGCAGGCCAAGTCACACAATCTGAAAAGCCGGAGAGAATACTAGTTTTAGAGGATATACATCAGCAATGGTTGAAGTAGCAATGGCCTTGATTTTACGCATGCAAGAAGTTCTTGTCCTAGGGGTGGTATGTAAAGAACGTTGCAACAGTTTGAGAGCCCCAAACAAAGAGATAATGAAGCTGAACACAACACAGTGATATCTTTGCTGACTGGGAAGTTAAAAAAAGAAATTTTAAAAGGATCCAAAGAAGTTAATGAGCTCCAAGTTTTGGACAAAGACGATTAAACAGCACTAGTAAAAATGTTGGTGCCACTTACTAACCCATGACAAACCTGTTAAGTGAGTATGAATTACAAAGAGAGGGAGATTATAATTTCTTTGCATCTCTTTGAAAATATATTTCAATGCCATTGATAGAAAGAGAAACATGGTCTGTATATACAAAAATGTGGTAAAATAGTTTCCTGACTTCTCGCTCTTCAAAAGCATGATTTGATATAGCATTACCACTAGGTATACTCAATAAAAGTACCTGCTACTCTATCAGACTCGCATCTCTGCTCTGCTTATCCTGCTAGCCCCTAGTTAACTACTGAAACTTCTGATAATGCTTTACTTCATGCTGTGTTTGATGCCATCCATCTGCAACAGACTTTTATGCAGACATTTCACCACCACTCCCATGTGTCTTATGCATTGCTTTGTAAGAAAATAAATAAAAATACAAGGTTTGAGGGGCAGAAATATACTATTTTTGGTCTGGAGAAGTGGTTTTCTAAGGATACTGGATTTTGCAGCCACTTGATTAATGGCTATGAAGGTAGTGGAACTGCAGATTACCCAAGGTGAGAGCTACCTACAGCTTTCCCTCACAGTTAGCGACAGATTCCACCAATGGTCACACTGGTGAACTATGTCACCTGAATACGTATTTCTAAGTCAAAGGTTGAAATAGTCTACAAATACAGTGATGGATAATCAACTGTGTTAAGTAATACATTTAGAAAAAAAGAAAGAGTGGATAGCTACTGGACAGATACAAGTTAAAAACAGGTTTAATTTGACTAAAACTCCTGATATCTCTGAACAGGAAGACTCCAGTATAGGCAAATTTCTCTCCAACAAAAGAGGATACAAGATCTAGAAGCAATCCTTGATTCTTTCCCAGCAATTAAAAACCATCCTGTTTCGACACGTCCACTCTTTTTGTCCCCTCATTTTAACCGATCTCCCTTCTTTCCATAAATACACCCTGAAAGGCATTTTCTTCTGTTTATCTGTTATTAATACACAAAAGCAATGTTACACGCACAGCACTACTGAGAGGGCAGAACAGCTCATCGTTCCAGCATTATGAAGGAAATCATTGCACTTTTTAGTTCACCCAATGGTAAGCCGGCATACATTCAAACGTATTTCTAACCACAAATCCTACGTAACTGTATCTTATTGAGTCAGCAAAGCAACAAAAGAGAATTTTATCATAGAATGGCCTGGGTTGAAAAGGACCATAATGATCATCTATTTTCAACTCCCCTGCAACAGGCAGGGTTGCCAACCACTAGACCAGGCTGCCCAGAGCCACAACCAGCCTGGAATCTGTTATTTTGCTTATACCATTTGGAGACACACAAGTTCCTTCCCCTCCAGCTTCTTCAGATTCTGAGTGCATGAGGAACTTTTCAGTAGGGCAGAACAAAAAGAGGCCTGACACAGCACCAGGCAGCAGAGTGAGATGCAGGTCACAGGGGCGTGGCAGGAAAGTCTGTAGGAGATCGGTGTTGCTGTAGATTCTTGTCAAATGCTTTTGATCTTCATTTCTGCATTTGTGTTTGTTTTTTCCCTGACTTTAATTTCTTTTTGTAATAGGAGCTACCTTCAGTTAGCCTGGAAAATAAAAGGCTGTTCCCAGAAAGGCCGTGCGGCCGATGCTTCCTTCAGTGAGGCAGAACAGAGAGAGCTATGCCAATGGGAAATAGGTACTGGCTGCTACAGATACGGCTGTGAGAGAAGCAGTGACTTTCCGTCAACATTAAGCGCTCCTAACTATCGAGAGTAACAACAGCACGCAAACACTTGGCTTTTTCCTTCGGAAAGAAACATTTCTGAGTTGTTTCCGCGATGGCGGGGAGAGACCCGCGGGAGGGACCGCCACCGCCCCTGCCGCCCCTGCCGCCTCACCTGTGACGCCGGCCGCACCTGCCCATGAGGTGCAGCTTGCAGAGATGCAGGCGCTCGCAGCCTCCGCACTCCTTGCGCATACAGACCCGCACGGCCGTCACGGCGAGCACCTCCGGCGCTCCCCTGGAGCCCGTCAGCAGCAGGAAACGCTCGGGACCCGCCGCCTGCAGCGTCTCCCGCAGCTGCTGCGCCGAGAGGCCGACGTGCTGCTGGAGTTCCGCGAGCCCCAGCCGCCCGCCCTCGGCGCACAGGGTCTTCGTGAGGTAGCTGCACACCACCGGGTCGCACATGGCTGCCCCTCCGCCTCAGCCTGCCTCGGCACGGCGGGACGGGACGCGGCCGGAATCGAAACTGAAGGCGCGGGGCGGAGCGGTCGAGGGGCGCGGATCCGCCTACTGAGTGCTTTCGTGTTTCTGATTGTAAACGGAAAAAAAATCTTCGCTTGCTCGCATAATCCCAGCGTTCACATAGCAGCGCGGCTACTTCCCTTCCCCCAGGCTAGCTGTTAGCTACTTACTCGTTAATACCAGCGGCCACGGTTGTGTCCTAGCAGAGAGTGTGAAGCTGAGAAACAATTCCTGCTAACGCTGACATAGGGCTGGAGAAGGAGAAGGGTTTTTAAACTAAAGGAGGGGAGATTTAGATTAGATGTCAGGGAGGAGTTTTTCACAGGGAGGGTAGAGAGGCGCTAGTGTGGGCTGCCCAGAAGTTGTGGGTGCTCCATCCCTGGAAGCGTTCAAGGGCAGGCTAGATGGGGCCCGCGGCAGCCTGACTTAGTGTTTGAGCTAGTGTTTGGCAGCTCTGCCTGTGGCGGGGGTATAGAACTAGATGATCTTTGAGGTCCCTTCCAACCCAAGCCGTTCTGTGGTGCTGTCATTCTATGACTGTGGCACAGGCGAAGTGCTGCCAGCAGTGAATCAGAAAGGGCTGAGTGCTAAAGCCATATGAGGCCAGCTTCAGTCTTTAGAGGCAAGCCAAAAGAAGAGTAAGCAACATCTACTCCCTCTAGATCAGGAAGTTACTCAGAAAGAAAAGCGAGCGCCAGCCTGCGTTGCCTGGTACACTCTGTCACTGTGTGAGCATTTCCTATCCAGGATGCAGAAAGAGAATCATCTAAAAGAACAGGACCAAGATGGTGCAGTGATTTGAAGAAGTAGGCCACAATATATTTTGTAATATGTTTTTAGAAATAGCTGATTTGATAAACCATATATTTTAGTAGTGTATTTTTAGGAATATAGTTGTTGAATTTTTATATTACGTGATTAGTTCTTGCTTGCAAAATGGTAATAGCTTTTAGAATAGTTATGGATGTCGCATTATAGACTAGAAAGCTTGGTGTAAGGCTATTCTGTTTTGACAGGAGACTCTCAGCAAAAGAAACACAATAGTGAAAGCCAGGGCCTCCACACAAGGCCAAATTATCTCACTCTGGGATTAGGTTGAGATGCAACAAACGGACATCAAGATACTCCCCTCTTCCTCCTTATCTTCTCACACACCAGTATATATCACTGAAAGACAGGTTGCCAAACTTATCTCAATCCAAAGACAAGCAGATGTCCAGAAATAATGGCCCAGTGCTGAGTGAGCAAGTGTTACAATTTTTGGTACCTATGAATTATTTACAGTAGGCATTCTCCTACTGAGCATGCGTCGATGAAGAAAGTTCATCTAGAGGACAAGCGAGGAAGACCATTGGATGAAGTAAAAGACTGTTGATTGGACTGTCACGATGCTAAAAGGACACTAGACGGTAGAACAGACCATAGAATAGAAGGCTGGAAACCTCATAAATCACTACCTGAGATAGGCATGTGTATGTTAATTGTCTCACGTGTAATTGATGAATATATACTATCTATGGAAATATAATGGACTCTGACTCATATAATCTTTGAAGCGCTTATGTTGGAAATATCCCCAGTGCCCCCTGGTGCCACTAATAAAGAACACCTGACTTAACAGTAACAAAACTTTGCCATTAAGTTTCTACACATTGATTTCTCCAATTCAACAACCTGTGGTCTTGTGCTTTCTTTGCTGAATGGGAAGTTGTGGAAGGATCTTTCATTGGGAATGTTTTCCTGTGCTTGCCCTCTTGTTCTGATATTTGAACAAATTAAGTAATTTAAATAAAACAAAAGAAAAGAAGGGGTAGAAGGAGGGGAGTGTATGATACTGTTACCAGGTAGATATATTGAAATATTCTGAGGGGATGATACAGGTAATGGAAACAATAATTTTCCCTTGGAACGAAGTGAGTATTGTCTGTGCTTAATGAACCTGAATGTAGAATCCTTTGATCAAGTACTTCTTATACCAATACAGAATGCCTTAGCAATTGATGTAATCTGATTAATCAAGGACAATTGCTCTCCTTGGAAAACTGGCAAGAGGAGAACTGTTCAGCTTGTTCTTAAGTGACCACATAAGGATAAAAAGAGTAAGGGAAACATTCATGAAATGACCACTGAGAGACTCATAAGACGCTCAAGCTACCTCGCACAAGGGCAGGCAGCTGTGAAAGAAGCCCAAACAGGATGGTGTATCATTGTTTTACTGTATGAATATGTATGTAGTTGATATTTCTTCTGTATTAGATAGGTGGAATATTTGGAAATTTAATGTACAAATACAGTGAAGAAACTTGGATTATTGTGCTTTATTTGTAGAAACTTCCACCAGCACCCAGGCCTGAATAAAAGGTAATTCACACTCTCCTGAGTGTGTGGGAACTGGCTCATTGTACTCCAGGAAATGAATCAGCATTTCAGACAACAGTATCAATACTATTTTTAGAAACATGAATGGGTAGTTCTGGGCTGGCTTATGTCCCAGATGTGTATATGTGCATTCTTAAGTAGTCAAAAGGTTGCCAGACATTACATAACTCAGATCCATACTTGATTTAGTTTAAATACTAACTGGTAATTAGGCAGTGAGTCAGAAATCTATTGTCAGCATCAAACAGTAAAAAATAATCATGAATAAGGCAAACCTTTCAGTCACTTACATGTATTTATTTTCAGCCAATTCCAGTGTGCATCTGCACATTAATCCACTCATAAATGTGAACTATGTGGGCAGAAGTATTTTCTGGTTACTGTTCTGGAGCAGTTTTACAGCATGGAGTGAGAAAGGAAAGTGAAAGCTGAAAGAAGATGCAACCCTTGTCAGGCTCATTCTATCACTCTAAAATACACTTAAGGAGGGGTTTGAGATCAGTCCTGAGTAAAAGCAAGGAGAGAAACTTCACTGTACTTATTCTGGTTCTTGGTATAATGCTTAGCAAATAGAAATGATCAGGGTACTTGATTTCCTCACCAACTTCTTCAATCAGAATCTATTTATAGGAAGCAACACAACTGAGAAGGCAGAAGGGATTGCTGTGGTTTTTAAATCTTTGCTAAGGAAATAATGTTCCTTAAAACCAGAATGGCACTCTGACTTTCTGCTTCATAACATGGATGTATTCCTAGCAGGTTTTTATTTTTCTGAGAAGTTCCTTCACTACAGAAGAAGAAGAAGCTCTGTGCATAAGGCTGGCTGTGAATCTGTTAAAGATGTATATGCATGCATCTTTTATTCAGAAATATGCAGATAAATAAGAATGCAGCATGAATGGAAATGTGCTTGTGAAGGCACCAGAAGAAACAGCAGAATAAGAGTTAAAAGAATGGTCTGTATTGATAATGAAGACCAGAGTTGCCAGGACACTGCTGCTGTAACCGCTATGAGACAGCCAATCCAGTGCAGTTAAACTCCACAGTGTGTGAGCTCCTCTAGCTAGCCTCTGCTCTTAATTTCATTCATTAGAAAAAGCATCTTCCCTGAACCCCCCGCTCTCTTTTCTCCTCTAATTGTAGCCCCTCTGCTGTCTTCCCTTATCTATGCAAAGGGATCAATGGCTACAAAAATTAGGAAGTAGTCTTGGGCAGTAGCTGGAAAGAAAATGGAAGGGAAATCCTAATCTCACTAGTACCTGCGGGATTTACATGGAAGTTCTCTTCCAAATACGCTTAAAACAGTAAAGGTGATAGTTGTGACATTCTAGGTAATTGCTGGTTTTCTTACTATGAAATCTTGGATAAAAATAAATTAATGCAAATGCTTAATAACTCTCCGTAAATAAATGTATCACTTTAGAACTTTATGAACTCACTTGTAGCTGTCAGGGAAATCAATTTCCTGCTGCACAGATTAATGTATTCTGCTATGTGACATTTTCCATCTTCTCCAGAAGTATCAGTATATAGCAGCAGCTGGACTTAAGGTGACCATAACCCTAAGAGAAATAACGGCACAGGGGGCAGTGTGGGCATGTTTGAAGGGACAGCATGACAGGTGAGGCACTTTCCCTGTAGAAGCAGCAAAATGTGGGGCTCAGTTATAGTGCCTGTACACAAATGCACACAGCATGGGGAGCAAACAGGAGGGATTTGAATTCCATGCACAGTTGCAGAGCTCCGACCCCATTGAGACTATAGAGATGTGGTGGGATAGTTCTCCTGATTTAGAGCACTGCAACGGGTGAATATAAGCCCTGTGGAACAGACAGAGTAGGAAGCTGAGCAGGAGTGGTTGTGTTCCCTGCAAAGCAAAACTTGAGCATATGGAAATTCATCCAGGAACAGGTGCCAAACTAGCAAATGCCATAGGAAAAACTCAGAAGACATCCCGCACAGGTGATTTTGTAATAGATTTCTGCTACAGAACACATAAGAAAGAAAAGGAGACAGATGAAAAATTCTTTAAGCAGTTGGATAAAACCTCACAACAGCTGGAAGCGCAATATGTGTGGGTGCAACTAGTCCCACCGATTTTTGGAATGCACTGCAAATAATTTCTTGCTGAAGGTGATTAATGAACAGCCCACAGGGGGTGTTTTGTTGAACCTGATATTCTGGGAAGAACCAGTTTAAGATGTCTAGAACAGCCGCTTCTGCACCAAACACAAGACTCCAGAGTTCAAGATCCTGAGAGGAGTGGGCAAGACAAATAGCAGAATTGCAGCCATGGACTTCGTAAGAGCAGATTTGGGTCTGTTCAGGTTCCTGCTTGGCAGGATCATGAGTGAAACTGCCCTGGAGGCCAAGAGATTTTATTGTTCACCAAGCCCAGCTTCCGCAGTGCCCATAAACTGTCCATTACAGTGTGCAGAAAGCTGAGCAGTCACAGCAAAAGGCCATCATGAGTGAACACTGAGCTCCAGACTGAAGTGAGACATGGACTTCAGAAGAGCAGATTTTGGTCTGTTCAGGTTCCTGCTTGGCAGGATCATGAGTGAATGGGAGTAACATAAGCATGTAGAAATGCAGTCGTGGATGGCAAGACTCACATTTAGATGGAACTAGTAAAGGAGGTGAAGAGCAGCACAAAGGATTTCTGTAATGACAACAGTGCTGAAAGGAAGGGTAATAAGCTTAGCACAATTTCTGCTCATGTGAAAGGTTTCATGCAAACCCAAACCCTTAGCATGATCTGAACACTCCATCAGACTTGGTGAATACAAGCAATAGAATGTATGCTGGGGCTTTCCCCAAGGGAAAGGAGATTCTCTCTCTAAGCGTATTTTATACACGTGTATTTGTATGCCAAACCCAGTGGGTAGTTCATTTTCAATATACTTGTAGATATTTTTCCGTGGGAATATAGTAGTGTAGGAGCACTGCACCGTAATATTATATCACTAGATGAACGGTGTTGTCTAGGAAGGGAGAGATGCCATCCAGACGAACCTGGACAGACTCAAAAACTGGGCACATGAGAATCTAATGAGGCTTAACAGGGCCAAGTGCAAGGTCTTGCACTAGGGTCAAGGTATTCCCAGATATGGGTACAGACTGGGAGAAAAACTCATTGAGAGCAGCCCTGCAGAGAAGGACTTGGGGGTTCTGATGGATGAAAAGTGGGACATGAGCCAGCTGTGTGCGCTTGCAGCCTAGAAGGCCAACTGCATCCTGGGCTGCATCAAAAGAGGAGTGGCCAGCAGGGAGAGGGAGGCAATTGTCCCGCTGTACTCTGCCCTTGTGAGGCCCCATCTGGCGTACTGTGTCCAAGCCAGGGGCCCCCAGTACAGGAAGGACGAGGAGCTGTTGGAATGGGTCCAGAGGAGGGCCACAAAGATGATCAAAGAACTGGATCACCTCTCCTACAAAGAAAGGTTGAGGGAGTTGGTCTTTTTCAGCTTGGAGAACAGAAGACTCTGGAGGGACCTCACTGAGGTCTTCCAGTACTTGAAGGGAGCTTACAGGCATGGAAGGAACTGACTTTTTACACAGTCTGATAGTGATAGAACAAGGGGGAATGGCTTTAAACTGAAAGAGGGGAGATGGTAGGAATAAATTTTTTACTCAGAGGGTGGTGAGGTGCTGGAACAGGTTGCCCAGAGAGGTTGTGGACACCCCATCTCTGAAGGTATTCAAGGCCAGGTTGGATGGGATCTTGGGCAGTCTGATCTAGTGGCTGAGAACCTTGCCCATGGCAGGGATGTTGGAACTAGATGATCTTTAAGGTTCCCTCCAACTTAAGCCATTCTATGACTCTATGAAGATCAAATGTTCAGATATCTTGGAAAACACACCCTGATTATTCCTTTGAGGAACACCTGATGTTAAAATATCTCCAGGACCTATAGGTACAAGCTTGAGAGGGCTGACTGCTCTTATTGCTGCATTAGAGGGGACCACATAACCTTTTTATATCAAACATTATATGCTTTGTTCACACCCAACTTCATAGCTTGGCTGCTTTAACTGTTAATCTCTGGCCTCTGAAGAACGTTCAGCTCAACCTCTCTAAACCATAAGCATTTGCATAGCCACTAGTGAAAAAAAAGACATGATTATAAGCAAGATCATCTTCCCCCCTTCCTAGATTAGCTGATATAATCACGCCATCTGTTAAGCAGTGCTCTTCCTGAGTCTGTGACAGTAAGATTTAAAGTATTTGTTAAGAGTCCTGAGCACGTTCACTCCAGTGCTGGGAAGCTGGGCTGCCTGGACTCTGGGCCAACACTGATATGCAGCTGACTGCTCTCTGAGCAGTCTGAACCAAAGACGTCAGACGTTTCTGTGGTTGCTGTCCCTACTTCTCCTGGGAACTGTGTTTAAATTGGCAGTTGTGTCCTCTACTCTTGCTGGAGCTAGGCTGCAGCTGCATCACAGCTGCACCCGCGCCTGGCCACAAGCCACACCCTGGCCCAGATCCACAGGTTGATTTCCCTTCTTGACTTTGGACCTTTCTCATTACCACTTTGCACTCTGGACTCTCAGTTGAGCCTGGCTGCTGTCATCAGATTGGCCATGCCCTGACCGAGGCCTTGAGGACTATGTTTGGTGCCTGGCTCCCTCCCTGTGCAGAGCAGTTGGCCCTTGCAGCACCTCAGCACCCAAGTGTTAGCAATCAAACGGGATGCAGAAACTGCTAGTGATGGGGCTCCAGCTGCTGTGTTGCATTGCAGGTATCATGGTGGCTGCTCCTGGAGGAGAAGGAAAGTTACGAACAAAGAGGAGAAGTAAAACTGGCTCTCAATTCACATATGTTCAGTTTTGATATAAGCTTACTCCAAAGTTACTTTCACTCCTTCATTGCTTATGTTTACCCAGAGTTCTTGCCTAACATTGACTGGATTTTCCTGAATACCTTTCTAGAAATCCCAGATCCTTGTTCTTGCTATAGTTTGTGAAATGACCAAGCTTCAAGCCTGTTGCAACCTACTTTGTGTTGTAGTGTGTGGTTTGTGTGAGTGTGAACAGGCAAAGTTTGGCTATTGCTAACACCTCACAACAATGAATGAGGGTGGAATTCTTCGTTGTTTGCAGCTTTTATAAGCCAGAACCTGTAGTCAGTAGTTAAAATAAACACCAGTGTTTGGACCACTGTATGAGAGTCCAACTATTTGGCTTGCTTGGGCTGCATTGAGTGAATATTAATAGTCTCGGGCCAGTTGCTCCGAAAGTAATGCCTCCTATTTATTTCCATGGAAACTAAAACAGCTACAAAGAGCACAATAACACTACTTGATAGAGCAAATTCCCAGCTACAAAACACTATTTCTCAACATAGTCATCACCATTAGCTATGCATTCTCACCAGCAATGAACAAGAGCTTGCATGTCACACTAGTAGGAATCTGCACCAACAGAGGTGAACCACTGTCGCCACTGATGTAACACACCACCCATGGCCTCAGTGTGCTCACATCCACTGTTCGGTCTCCATAAACATTCAGCAAGCTTCAATGAATGTCAGTGAGTACAGTTTTTTCCTTATGGGGGAATTCAGTGACACAACTTTGCTTCATACACACTTCTATATCAGATGCCACTTTGTCAGACTGTCCCTCTGCTGCCATCTGTCACATGGCAACAAAATGGAATGAAATATTGGTGGCAAGGTTCAGCCTCTACTGCCATACCACCAACATCTGCCTTGGACATTGTGGGCCAACACAATGAAACAGGAGGCATTACTTTCAGAGCAGTCCTTGTAAAATATAAAATATAGTTAATATATAAGTAACAAAATATTTAGGTTTTTAATATTTTTTCTTAAAACATTTAAACAAAAAAGAGAGGAACAAAACCACAAAACTAGTGGGATATTTGATCTCTTTTTTTTTTTTTTTTGTGAAACTAAAACATCAGTCTTGTTCACTGGCAGTAGCTGTGATTCTTTGAGGTATCAAGATGTTAATCAGAGACTGTTTTGTGAAATTTACTCTTCCTGTACTTCATCCTT
Source organism: Pavo muticus (assembly GCA_016647715.1). Lineage (NCBI taxonomy): Eukaryota > Metazoa > Chordata > Aves > Galliformes > Phasianidae > Pavo > Pavo muticus. The sequence goes on from JACDJE010000184.1 coordinate 70,682, forward strand.
GGAAATTGTGGTCCACAAGTATATACACTGCCAAAAAGCAATGGCATGAGTAAGGAGTGTTTGTAATGTGAGGGATATTTCTCTCTGGTAAGATAGGGATTATGAAAGTCTTCACTAGCAAGGGCTCTTGCTGCACCACTCAAGTTGCAGAAAGCAAAGGTAAGAACTGAGGGTGGTGAGACCCTGGAACATGTAGCCCAGAGAGGTTGTGGATACCCTCAGCCTGGAGATGTTCAAGGCCAGGCTGGATGGGGCTTTGAGCAACCTGGTCTAGTGGGAGGTGTCCCTGCATATAGCAGGGGTTTGGAACTAGATGGTTTTAAGGTCTCTTCCAATCCTAACCATTCTATTATTCTGTGATTCTATGAAAGTCTGGTAAAGAGACACAGTCAGATTTTTGAGTTGAATATCTTATGGCAACTCTGTACATTCCATTTGAAAATTTGCAGGTAATGTTTTTTTGTCAACTGAAAATGGTGTTGTAAACATGAATCAGTGATTTTATTTGCAGTCTTGAAATCTATTTTCAAATTCCTTTATCAAAAGTGAAAGCACAGCTGCATATTCTTCACTGTTCAGAGCCCTATGTTTAGCCAGTGTATCACAATGCATACAATTATTTGCCATCACTTGAGTCAGCACTGCACAGCACTGCCCTCCCCACACCCTGGATTCAGTTGACACAGCGTTAATGGCGTAGTGACGATGTGGTTATTGCTGAGTGATGAGTATGTGCCCGAGGAAGAGCAGCCACCTTTGTAGCACAAGGCAGGGAGTGGACCACATGTGGCTGTGGGTTGGACATGCCTAGACCAGTGGATCACCATTGAGTCGTCTGGGGATATTCTTCCATTATGTCTGGGGATCCCTGGCATCAAACTTATCCTTTTGGCAGTTCCTAGGCAGTTCCAAACCACTCCATTTTATTCTCTAAAAAACTTCCTACCCTATCTCTCCCATGCCCTGGGACATCTCCTGTGCATGACACAGCCCTGTCACTACTATGCTTCTGTACCTTTGCTGGGCTTGTAGAGCTAGGAGCTATCATGTCAACTGTGGCTGTTCAGTGCATCCTCTGTGAGAGAAAAAAGGAAGAAATATCACATGCAAAATGAAGTCCAGATGAAAAATCCACCAAAAGAGGAGAATTAATCGTATGGTCCTGAAATACAAGGCTGATCAGGTGCTATGGCACTCATAACTGATTTTTAGTTTTCATTCCTTCTGTTGTTAATAAAAAAGAGTCACTCTTTTCAGCAAACTCAGCTTTCAGCAGAAGTAAGCATAGCATCGTGTGAAGAATACACTTTTTGAGAATGTAAGCAGAGTCATTAACCACTAGAAACAGATTTAAAATAGTTTTCAGCCACCCCCTGGTTGTACTAGCAGGAAGTTCTAGATTAGAAACCTCTTTTGCAGGCCAGCCAGGCCTGGTACTACATCATCCCAGCCACCCCAGTGGATAGGGAGTTATGCTTACCCTACTCCTTTGCCTTGAGGACTGTTCATCCAGTCTCTACAGAATCCAGAGTTGCTGTAAATCTCTGCTGTGTCAGCAAAGACAGCAAATTTAAGCCTACTGTTCATGGGGAAGTCTGTTCAAAAATATCTGACTTGCTTTTGAACTGTTTCCAGTCATTCTTTGTGTTGGCTTCATGGTGGGAGAGAATTTGAATAGCTGCATTTATTTTGTGCATTTCATACCGACCAATCTTTCCGTTCATCAGCCTCTTCTTTCTTCCTTTCTCCCTCTCTTCATCCCTTCCTCTTTCAGAGTCTGTTAAGAGCAGAACTACCAACATCAATTCTACAAACAAACAGTCACTGAAGGAGATATCTTTCTTTCATTTGTCATCTTTCTTAAACTGTGTTTCAGATGGAAAATCTGGAAACTACACAAGGAGCCCAAGGCAGCTGATTGAAGCTTCAAATTAGGTGAAGGTAGGCAAATGAAATATTTTGATTTGTGTCTGGCTGAAATAAGCTGTTAGATGAAGTTCCCTCCTCATCTATCCATCCTCTACCAGCATTGTTTCACTGTATTTAGATTCTGTTGTTATTGTTTTGGGATTTTCACTTTCTTCCTTTAGATGAAGGCAGACAAACCACAGAGCCTCAGCAGCAATGTTTATAGCCACATTTATTAATCACACTCTAACAGTGATAGCCTGACTACTGCACTGGATGCTTTCTATCAGAGAAGGCTGAGATCATTGCTAGGAGGTCAATGCACTTGGGCTAATCTGTGCTGTGAGGGGTCTCTCAGGGAAGAAGTGTTCAATTCAAATTATTTAAATCAAAATCAGAATCAAAGGGGTTTATAAATTTACTAATTGCACATTTAACTGGCAATCAGTGAACTATACATTCAGGAGCAATATTGGTGATGCAACAGATAATCCACAATACTAGGAATTCATGAAATCTCAGTTACTACCTACTCATTTCTAAACACTTTTATTAATTTAAAGATGATCTGTTTGCACACAGACACACACACAGGGGCACACAGGTTTATGCAAACCTCTCTCCCTTCCCAGATCAGGCAATTCTCCCATTATCCTTCTGGGAGTAAGGGTTCCCCTGCTTGTACCTAAGTTGCTCCAGCCTCATGAGTACTCACGCCACCTCCTACAACCCACTGGTCCACACACCAGGAAGAATCATAGAATATCCTGAGTTGAAAGGGACCCACGAGGATCACTGTGTCCAGCTCTTCTCTCCACACAAGATCATCCAAATTTTGAACTCTATATCTGAGGGTGTTTTCCTTGAACTCTGGCAGCTTGGGGCTGTGACCACTGTCCTGAGGAGCATGTTCCAGTGCCTGACCACCCTCTGAAGAACCTTTTCCTACTACTGAACTTGAACCTCCCTTGATGCAGCTCCATGTCCCAAAGGTTCAATTATGCACTCCAAGAGTGGGTCCCTCTGTACCTGTGCTGTAGCTCTGCTAACTGGGTGCAGGATCCTCAGCATCCATCAGTTCTAAGCAGGAGCTGAAATGCCAGCAGATTGAATTCTGGCAGTGCCTAACCAGCTTTTGACTGCTGATGTTTCCAGAGCAAGGTCTCTCCTCTTGTTACAAATTTTCCTGCTTCTTTTTCATGCTATGTCTTTGTTTAAAAATTTTCCTTGATTTTCACGGTTTACAGTTGAATCTGGATGATGGCTGCACTCCTCTTTAGCATGAGCAATTTTGAGCACCTACCCTCCAGATAGTTTTGGTATTTAATCTGTACACACAGTATGCACTCTCTATTTTTATTCTAACAGGTGAGCTTCTTCAGGTTGTTTGTCAATGCTGAGCCAGGTGCATCCCCGAAAGAATCTTGCTATCAATGTTACAGCTGCAAATCCTCCCATTGAGCTTATGTCAGCCAAAGGAGAATTTTTGCCAGCAGAATTAAAGCAAAAAACTTTTTTTCCAATTCAGGTAGCTTTCTCATGGTTGAAGGTAGCGTGAGAAGAGGGGGGGGGGGGGAATTTTCAGCCTTTGATAGCATTTTTCTCAACAATTCTGAGCAAAGAGTTCCAGGGAACACCTAATAGTGCAAACTTTTAAATGCAGCAGTGATAAAAAGACCCTGTACATGGAAATAATCTTCAGTTTCCAAGAGGGTTATGGAGTAAACATTCCTGGAAGTTAATTTAACATAATGGTTAAAATCTTTGTCAATGACCTGGTTGATGGGACAGAGTGTGACCTCACCACGCAAGCAGAAGCTGAGAGGAACAGTGGCTACGCTGAAAAGAAGCCCTGCCATTCAGACCTGTCATTTAGTTTTTTGTTTTGGTTTAGTCAGTGTTTCAGCTTAGTTGAGTTGAGCCAGATATTCACTCCCCACCTGCTGGTGACACCCTGCATTCTCTGAATTTCATGTGCCCTTTGACCTTGCACATCTCCACAGAGCCTTTTCAACCGAGGGGCTTTGTTCAGTGAGTCATACTGTGCCCCTGGGGCTTATTCGATAATACAGGACCAGGGAAGATATCCTTCCCCCCTGCCTGGCACATGGGAGACCACATTTGGACTTCTGTGTCCAATTTTGAACTCCTCAGTGCAAGAATATTGACATACTGGCATAAGTGTAATGGTGGAACACCAAAAGTTTACTGGGGTTCTGGCATGTGGCATGCAAGAAAAGTGTGAAAGTTGAGTCTGTCCAGCCTGGAGAATAGAATGTGAAGTACTGTACTACCAGAACTGTGGAGGGAGATGGTTACACAGAAGGTGTCAGATTCTCAAGATGCACAGGGAATAGACAAGAGGCAACAGACTCTAACAAGAGAGATTCCAATTAGGTATCACCCATTGGGGGTGGTCACACACCAGGACAGATGCCCAGAGAGGCTGCTGGCTCTCCATCCTTAGAGTTATTCAAAGGCTGACTAGGCAAGCTCCTGAGCAAAATTCATCTAATCTCAAAGATGATTCTGCTGTTGCTGGATGGTTGGATGATCTGTCCCCTCCAACCTGAATTATTATATCATTTTAAAAGAAGGAGAGGAGAAATGATAACAGCTTCCACTTTCCATTAAAAATTTCAGCTTGTAACCTCAGCTGGACTGCTAGAGACTGTGACCCTTCAGTGACACCACAGGGGCATAGAGAAGAAAGGACATGTTCTCATTTGTGCTGTCATGTTCTGTGTTTTGAGAGAAGGTCTAATGCTTCTAGTGCTGCCTATTGCCCCCTCCAACATCACATCCACATCCACATCTGGACTTTCATAGAATCATAGAATTGCTCCGGTTGGAAAAGACCTTCAAGATCATCAAGTCCAACCACAATCTAACCATACTACCCTAACTCTAACAACCCATCTTCTAAATCATATCCCTGAGCACCACCTCCAAATGGTTTTTAAACACATTCAGGGATGGTGACTCAACAACCTCCCTGGGGAGCCTATTCCAGTGCTTACAGACTTTGATGCGTTGCAATGCCTCCAGGCTCTTTGTAGCTCTCTATGATCTGCCCTGTAGCAGATACCCTCTTTCTGGGCTTCCAGGGTCTCAACTGACCTTGTATCCTGCTCTTCCTACCTGTCTGTCTGTCTGTCTATCTATCTATGTCTATCTATATATCTGTCTGTTTATTAACTTCTGAAGGACAGACAGACTGATCTTTGTATTCCAGCATTATTAGCCATGTCCCTTTTTTCTGCTTTACCCAAGAATACAAATTCCTCCTCGTACTACAGTTTTTCACAGGCCAAAACTTTCCAGCCATCAGCTAAAGATGCTTATTACAATGACCAGTGTGCTCTGCTGCTGTCATTTTATTATCATTTTATCATTCACTCTACTGGTAATCTCTACAAACATTACTTATTATTAGGCATAAGCCTGAATTCACAAGAGTTAATAGTAGAGAGATGGCAGCAAGGAGAGTTTCCTGAGCACCTCAGTCTCTTTTCAGCAATGCCCCTTGCCGTGAGATAGTGGGAAGCTAAAAATCTGCAGGAGTTGCTTGCAGTGCTTTTGCATAGATGAAAGATTGTTGTCACTTGGGGCCTGTGGAGTAAGCTAATAGTAGAGAAAAAAGACAAGAATTTAAAGAGAAGGAAAAATGGAGTGAATGAAAATGAAACTAAGTATCAACCCAAAACAAATGTTGAGATTATTTTTAAAAATTCTCAAGAATTCCAGTCACAAAGGATGAAAATTGAATGAAGAAGAAGATAATCAGAAATAATAGAATCATAGAATGATTTGGGTTGGAAGGGACCTTTAGATCATCTAGTTCCAGCCCCCCTGTCTTCCTACTAGACCAGGTTACTCAAAACCCCATCCAGCATGGTCTTGAACGACTCCAGAATGGGGCATGCACAAACTCTCTGGGTAACCTGTTGCAGGGTCTCACCACCCTCACAGGAAACAATTTCTTCCTAATACCTAGTCTAAATCTACTCCTTTCCAGTTTAAAGCCATTTCCCCTTGCCTTGTCACTACATGCCCTTATAAAAAGTCTCCCCCCAGCTTTCCTGTAGGCCCCCTTCAGGTACTGGAAGGCCACTATTAAGTCCCCCCAAAGCCTTCTCTTCTCCAGGCTGAAGAGCCTGAGCTCTGCCCTTGTAAGGGAGGTGCTCTGTCTCTCTGATCATCTTTGTGGCCCTCTTCTGGACCCACTCCAATAGTTTGACATCCTTCTTGTGTTAGGGGGCCCAGAACTGGACACAGTACTCCAGGTGGGGTCTCACGAGAGCAGAGTAGAGGGGCAGAACCATCTCCCTTGACCTGCTGGTCACACTTCTCTTGATGCAACCCAGGATAGAGTTGGTCTTCTGGGCTGGCTTATGATGAGTCTTTCATTAATCAACACCCCCAAATCATTCTCCTCAGGGCTGCTCTCAAGCCATTCTCCGCTTGGGATTGCCCCAACTCAGGCACAGGACCTTGCACTTGGCCTTGTTGAACCTCATGAGGTTGGCATGGGCCTACCTGTCAAGCCTGTCCAGGTCCCTCTGGATGGCATCCCTTCCCTTAGTGAGTCAACTGCACCACTCAGCTTGGTGTTACTTATAAACTTGCTGAGGGTGCAGTCAATCCCACTGTCCATGTCACCTACAAAGATGTTAAATAACACTCTCCCAGCACTGATCCGTGAGGAATGCCACTCATCACCAGTCTCCACTTGGACATCAAGCTCTCTGAGTGGGACCATGCAGCCAATTCCTTATCCAGCGAGTTGTCCATCCATCAAATACATTTTCCTCCAATTTAGCGACCAGGATGTCTTGTGGAACAGTGTCAAATGCTTTGCAGAAATCCAGGTAGAGGAAGTCAGTTACATTGATCTGTAACTCCATCATAAAAGGCCACCAAGTCTGTCAAGCACAATTTCCTGTTGGGAAATTTGCAGGGTTGATTGTTAATATCAGGGCCACTAACACTCATACTGACATTGTTAAGCACATGAATTTGTCACTTCATTCTTCCTAATCTCTTTTTCCAGTTGCAGGGGCAGCTTACCGTACAGCTGTGGTACCAAGCTGGAGCTTTTCTTCTCAGTGGATGCTTCTAGGTTGTGAGCCCTGAGACAGGAGTAAAACTAAGGCAGTGATCAGTTGGTGGAAAACCTGAGACAGAAAGGCAAGGGGTCAAAGACTGGTCAGAAACTAAATTAGGGACCAATTCTGTGGCGATGACAATATAAAAAAAAAATTGTTTTTTCATGCCTTCTCTACTATTCCTGGGAGATGGACATGGAAGAGCAGCCCGCTTTAGACACAGCTGCAGGTAAGCTTGTGGCCACTAGGTGGAACCCGAACACTTTCCATCGACTGGCTCGCCAGCTGCAGTGAGTTGGTCATGAATTTCGGCAACTGTGGTTCTGGAAGCTGTGTATAACACCTGTGCACAGTGGCACAAGGCTCATACAGATAAAGAGAGAGAGCTCCAAAATGCGGGTAGATAATTCATTCACTCTGGTGAGCAGGGACACCGAATATTTTATGTCCAAACTGTGCAAATGTTGCTGGTTCCTGAAAAATCCTGATGACTTACGAAGAGCGCTGGGATGCATCCTCCATTAGGCATACTATGCTCACATGATTTTGGGAAGGTCATTTAACCTGCCTGTGGCTTGTTCCCCACTGCTAAAGTGAACTTTGAAACCATATATAGCCAAGTGTGCTGGGTATTAAGTACGTAATTCCAGAAATGATTTGATATCCTTAGGAAGGGTACATTCTGCCAGTATGCAGTAGCAGACAGAAATGTAGCTGTCTAGAAACTGCTGTTGTGCCACAAACCCTGCAGAAAGGGAGGCTCCGGGCCAAATTTCTTAGAGTCCACTGAGAAAACAACCTAAACAAGAGTTACTGCTCATTTTTCAGAAGCTAATACATTTTAATTATTATTAAATAACAACCAGTATTACAGAGACCAGAGGCCCCAGGCGAGATCAGATCTCTGTTGTATCATACCTTATATAAACACAGAGTAAGAGGAATTCCTTCCCTTGAGCATCTTACAGTCTCCATAGACATAATGCGCCTGAGGACAAAGAAAGCAAGCAATGCCCTTCTAAATGCAAACGAACCATCATTTTATATAAGAGAATTTAAAGAGAAAAGAGTAGATCAGCAGTAGTGTAGGGCTGACATAGCTCTGTTGTTGTTCCGAATTGACAGCAATTTATAGCAGCAAAGGATATGTCTAAGGTAGGCAAAGCATTTTTCTTAATGTTGTATTCAAAGTCTAGCCTGGAGTTGAATCAGATCTGCAGAACCCTCATCACAAGGTTTCTCTTATAATGCATTCGTCTTCCCACCAGCCGGCTCCTGGAAGAGTGACTTGCTTGTCTCAGATTGTGGTCCTCAAGAACTGGTCATGTGTGATGTTTCTCAAGATACTGGGGCATTCCCTGTTTAGTATCTTTATTGATGACCTGGAAGAGGAGATTTAGTATACCCTCAGTAAGTTTGCATATGACACCAAGTTGGGAAGAAATGTTGATCAGCATGAGAGTAGGAAGGCCCTACAGAGGGATCTGGACAGGCTGGATCACTGGGCTGAGGCCAGTGGGATGAAGTTCAACAAGGCCAAGTGTCAGGTCCTGCACTTTGGCCACAACAACCCCCAGCAATGCTACAAGATTGGGGCAGAGTGGCTGGAAGACTGTGTGGAAGAAATGAACCTGGAGGTGTTGGTTGGCACTCGGTTAAACATGAGCTAGCAGTGTGCGCAGGTGGCCAAGAAGGCCAATGGCATCCTGGCTTATATCAGGAATAGCGTTGCCAGCAGGAGCAGGAAAGTGATCATCCCTCTGTACTCAGCCCTGGTGAGGCTGCACCTCGAGTTCTGTGTTCAGTTTTGGGCCCCTCACTACAAGAAAGACATTGAGGTGTGTGTCCAGAGAAGGGCAACTAAGCTGGTGAGGGGTCTGGAGCACAAGTCTTATGAAGAGCGGCTGAGGGAGCTGGGATTGTTCAGTCTGGAGAAGAGGAGGCTCAGGAGAGACCTTATTGTTCACTGCAACTACCGGAAAGGAGGTTGTGGAGAGGTGAGTGTTGGCCTCTTCTTATGCAGAAGTATCACAGAATCACACAGAATCACAGAATCACTAAGGTTGGAAAAGACCTATAAGATCATCCAGTCCAACCATCCACCTATCACCAATGGTTCTCGCTAAACCATATCCCTCAACACAACATCCAAACGTTCCTTGAACACCTCCAGGGTCGGTGACTCCACCACCTCCCTGGGCAGCCCATTCCAGTGCCTGACCACTCTTTCAGAGAAGTAGTATTTCCTAATATCCAGCCTGAATCTTCCCTGGCACAGCTTGAAACCATTCCCTCTAGTCCTATCACCAGTTACACGAGACAAGAGGCCGACCCCCAGCTCACTACAACCTCCCTTCAGGTAGTTATAGAGAGCAATAAGGTCCAGCTAAGCCATTCCCCCTTGTTCTATCACTATCAGACTGTGTAAAAAGTCAGTTCCCTCCATGCCTGTAAGCTCCCTTCAAGTACTGGAAGACCTCAGTGAGGTCCCTCCAGAGCCTTCTATTCTCCAAGCTGAAAAAGACCAACTCCCTCAACCTTTCTTTGTAGGAGAGGTGATCCAGTTCTTTGATCATCTTTGTGGCCCTCCTCTGGACCCACTCCAACAGCTCCTCGTCCTTCCTGTACTGGGGGCCCCTGGCTTGGATGCAGTACTCTGGGGGGAGTCTCAAAAGGGCAGAGTACAGCGGGACAATCGCCTCCCTCTCCCTGCTGGCCACTCCTCTTTTGATGAAGACCAGGATGCAGTTGGCCTTCCAGGCTGCAAGATTACACAGCTGGCTCATGTCCCACTTCTCATCCATCAGAACCCCCAAGTCCTTCTCTGCAGGGCTGCTCTCAATGAGTTTTTCTCCCAGTCTGTACACGTATCTGGGTATATCTTGACCCTAGTGCAAGACCTTGCACTTGGCCTTGTTAAGCCTCGTTAGATTCTCATGTGCCCAGTTTTTGAGTCTGTCCAGGTTTGTCTAGATGGCATCTCTCCCTTCTATTGTATCAACTACACCACTCAGCTTGGTGTCATCAGCAAACTGGTGGTGCACTCAATCAAAAAATAAGATATAACTGGTAACTAATGTGAGGCATGATTGTAAGTTTTCAGTAAAAATAAAACAAATAAACAGGAAAAATATGTAAAATAGATAATAGATAAATAGATAATAGATAAAATAGAAACTTTTTTAAACCAATTTGTGTATATACAGTAAAATACACCAAGAAATCAGTGGAATTCATCAAAATATTGAAAATGGAGCAGGAAAGTCTGCTTGTAGGAGATTAGTGTTGCCTATTGCATTTTGTCATTCAGAGAAATAAATGCCAGACCTCTTGCAAGAACATTTAGCTAACTGCAGAAACCATGCAGGGCAGATGGTAGGGAAGTTAATTCATAATCTAGCTTGTCAATTAAATGGTAGCTTATATGAAATACAGAAATTGATAGTGGAGCAGTCAAAAACCATAACTCCAAAGTTTTTAGAGTGTTTAGTCTTCCAAATTGAGACTGCGTACATTACAGGAGTAGAAGCCAATGGAATTCAGCTGGAACAGTAAAGCTCCAGATAAAACATTACCCGGAAGAGTTAGTAACATTCACACAAAACAGGTATATAAAAAGAAACATGATGAATACCGTGTAACCAGAAAACCAGTCCTCCCAGCCGGCAGACCAATCTAAGACCATTGCATTTTCCAGTGTTGGCATTTCTTCTAATTTGTGTGGTGTTCATCAAGCAAGATGCAAAACTTTTTCTTTGCAATATAGCAACTAGAAGACCAGTCAAATGAGCTGCTCAGATTGAGAATAGGTTATAACATGTTTGTTTGGTTTATTCATTTTTTTTACTTTATTGGATACTTACTCCGTGCTTGAATTCTGAATTTCCTGCCTTTGGTCTACGCTGTTCTTCTGTTTCCCAAAAGCTAACAAATGAATAACTCCATGCTCCAGCTTTTGGGGAAAAAAAGAAACCTGTTTTCCCCATAGACTTTCTGCAGTATTCTTAGAAATAAGGACATAAATTGAATGAAGAGAACAAATGAATTGTGAAAAGAGCAGCAGGGTTGTAGCAGTCTCAGCATATAAAAGAGACTGTGGTTATAACGAGTAATGAGAATTTTGTTAATTTGATCAAAAGTATCATAACTTTAAAACAGTAAATAACAATTTATCACCTCATTTCTGATCTTCCTAAGAGAGTAAATAATAAATGCCCATTCAGTTCTTTCTTCACAGTCTTGAAACTGTGTTTTACATTCACTGCAGAAATGTTCTTTTCCAAACTGAGACTACTGACTTGCATTCACAACTTACTCTTAATTATGAAATCCCTGTGCTGTTTGCTGGAGATGGCTTTTCTAGACTTTGGGCTTGATTGTTTTCTGTGATCTGCAAGCATTTGTTAGATGGAGGACACAAGTTCCTGTTAAGACAGCCTGTTACTGCTGTGCAACATTCACAAGTGATTAAGGCTTCACATTTGCTTTGAAACTATCCCAATTATTCTGCAATAGTTCTGTATTTAGGGAAGCACAGCTAACTTATTTTGGATTTCTAAATATTAGTTTAAAAGCAAGAGGTTTAAAAATTAAGCATATCATCGTGTGGTTCTCCAAGGTTCTGTGCTGTTAGGCTTGAGACAGAATAGCAGTTACATACTGGTGCTGTGGGATCTCACAAGCCTCAGGATGCTACCAGTTCCAGCTCTGAACCCCTGCCAAGCGCAAGCATGATGAGTGTGGGCATCACAAACAGGAAGAGAGAAACAGGAACAGGATGGGTTAGTTCTGATAATTCCAACAGCAACTAAAAGTGTAGTGTGGATTTTGTCAAGCTTTTTTCTATTTAGCCATCGGCAGTGATTATAAGCCAGAATCCACCATACTAGCTGACAAAGGCATTTTACACATTGTGCAGCTCTGTCTGATGCAAACAGGCCCAGTGACAAGGTGCTACAGGTGGGACTGATCTGTAGGAAGCGTGCCAGATGCCTGTGCTCCCTTTCTCTCCATAGCAGGTATAGTTCTAAGTGATATAGCTGGGGGATCCCAGGGGGTGACACAGTTGGTCAGCCATGACATGCTTGCTTTAGGGTGATGGCAAACTTGCACGGGAACATCTGTTAGAATGGACAAAATTCTGGAAGGGAAGAAGAAAACACTGGGATTATGGTAGCACTCACTCTCAAAAGGCATAAGATTTTGGGTATGTGAAAAGTCACGAAGTCAACGCAGTGTAGGACAGATTGAAGTAGTGGCGTGAAATTGGAATCCACATTTATTTTCTTATCTTTCCCACAACTTTCCTTTCAATTTGTTCATCACTTGGATGGGCATGTGATTATTGGCTGCCTCATGTTATTTGTAGCAGGACCAAAGAGCAGCCTCAGGGACACTGCATTTACTGATATATATGTTACCCAAGAGTACCAGACGCAGCCTGAATGCACTGGCTAATTAACCTTGCTGGGAAAAAGCAGATTATATCCACTGGATGTGTATAACATGAATGACTAGAGTTTTAATTGAAGGTAAATGAAAAAAACCCTGTCTCATAACCTGTACTGGCCCTAAACTCCTCGTGACACTCACCAGGTTTCCTTGCTCTCAGGCAGAATGCATGGAGTTTTCTCCTAGACTCAGACTTTCTCCTGTGCTGCAGATAGGCCAGCAAATTAGCCCCTAGACTTCTTTCTTGGCTCTCAGCCCTCTCCAGCTTAGGAGAAACTAACAGATGTGCCCTTTTGCTGTTCTCCTGCTCTGAGCTCATTACAAGTTTCCAGGCAGGGGAAATTAGCAAAGTCTCCTTAGCATCTGCCTTTTCCAGCTGAGGAGGAACCACCTGCAGACAAGATTCCCAGTCCTGGCTATCTTCTGTTTGGGCACAGGTGTCTGTAAGTTTGCTGTCCAGACTGTCCCCTACACTGGCACTTGTGCCAGCCCTGGCTGTTCTTCTGGGGCCTACAAACCCCTGGTTTTTGCAGGGGAATTGAAATTTCTTTGCTTCAAGGGCTCAGCCTTTGTGGCATGGCTCCAGAGAACTTGCTATCAGTTTAGATGAAGAGTCAGAAAACCAAAAAATTCTTCTAATGCTTTTGTTATCTTTCTCTAATTGTGTAAAAGTAGCTGTGGATCTGTTGTCAATCAGTTGCCGTGTTGTTGGTTTTTTTTTTTATTATTTTTCTTAAAACCTCAGGTCACAGAGCCCAGAAATTACCTAAGAAACTCAGTTATTCCTTTAAAAGTAGTTAAAATAACAGCTGTGGGTAGAGGCATGGAAATACTAATTCTAATAAGAAAGCAAGAACATTTTTTGTTTGTTTTGTTTTTAAAGTGTAAGAAAGGTGGTTGAATGGGGCAGGGGAGGGGCAGATAGCAGCCAACTGGGTCACATCCTGGGTGGCATGTCTCTATATCAGGTCACCCGGTGACAGACAACCTCTGTATTGATCCACACGGTGAAGCCTCTTGCCTGTCCTGCTCACATGAGGAGGAAGGGAAATGCTGTCTCTTGTTACACTGCATGCTGGAGGCCTAATCTTCCAGGTAGGCCTGGCCTTTCAGTAAGTCAGTTCTCCTTCTCCTCCCCTCTCTCCTGGCCACAGGCTTTGCTTCATTGCCTTGCCTGACTCCTGCTCAGGCAGTAAGTTATGAAGCAGTGAATTATGAGCACTTTCAGCAGGGAGCAGGAGAAGGGGAAGGCCAGGTTTATCACAGATCTCTCACTTGGTGAAGCAATGCCAACCATGAAGTAAATTTTGCTGGTGGTGCTGTAGAGATGACTGCTTTAAAATAAGTGTCTGCATGAGGAGCAAAGTCTTTATCGCTGACCAGCTTTTATTGTGATTGATCACAGAAAAAATTAACACTGTTGAACTCATCATGGCAGCGCTTCAGAAAAAACTACGTCCTGTAACGTGAGATGCCTTTGCAGCTTTTGTTCCCTTGTGGTGATTAAAAGATTAACAGCACATTCTTGAAAAACAAGCAAACAGAAGACTTTTTATTTACCAGCAGAGTATTACTGGGAAGTGGGATGATACTCTTATGGTTTCTAATATGGGGCAACAAGCCATAGGAAACTACCACTGAGGATATGGAAAAGCTAAGTGATGCTGGAGGAGCTTTGAACCAAGAATTTTCTTTTGAAGTCAATCTTTTTGAGCCTCAAACTGTTGAAGCTTGGTGCAGGAATTATCAAGTGAAATCTATACATCCTGTGAAATGCACTGGGGTGGATGAAATAACCACAACAGATGATTGGAGAGTTTACTCCAGTTTTACAGTGATATAAATCCTTCTGTGCTAAGCCTCTGGTCTTATTACAACGGATGTCATGATCCTAGAACTGCTGACAGCTCAGGAGCAGCCAGACAGCGGGTTTACCTCTGCTGGCTGTATTTTCAGCCTTGGAACAGAGGTCCGTCTCACACACAGTAATGCAGAGCGAAGGCAAATACACAAGGAGTACACAACACAAACAGGACAGATTGGAACATGAATTTACATGTCACTGGTTAATTTTTTAACCTCTTTCTGGAGTCAGTGAAGAGAAAAGTAGTTTGCCTGTTCCTCTGTCCTGTTTCAGATGTCTGCAGTTACACTGCATGCTGGATGAGATGAACTTCCAGTTACTGATTTACCCCAATAGGTGAACAACTGGGTTGGTTCTCCCAGCTCTATTGTTTGCAATGGTGTTTTTTTTCTTGGTGTCCATCAGTAAAGCAGACAACAGAATTACAACAAATTTGAGGAAGGATGGGGCATCTGACTTTGGTATGGTTTGTTTTTTTTTCTATGTTTGATTCTGTTTGGCCATATTAAGAACTGATCAGTATTAAATGAGTCAATAGGTTTAGGAAACATCCAGGTATCAGAACAAACAAATAAGAATATTAATATGGGAAATAACCATTCAGATTGAGTGAATGTGAAATTATATATATATATATGTGTATATATATATATATATGTATGTATATATATAAAGCTAGACAGACAAGATTCATAGGATAAATTTGATGTTACAACAATAGTGTCTGGATTGGGCTGTTCCACACACTGTGCCAATGACACTCCACATAGCTACCTTTGATAAACCATATTACACACTTTGGCCTTTTTGTGGCAAGTGGAAAGAAATACCCAATGAATTTTAATTAACCAAATTACATGATAGTCAAATCAAAGAAGAGATGGGACAGTTCCATTTAAAATTAAATCAAATGCTTTGTAATATGATACAGATAAATACATCTCAATTGCAGCACACAACATCAGTGCCTGTAGGGAAATATAGAACAATGTATCCCTAATGCCAGACACTCAAGAGACTATTTATTTAAATTGCATAAAGATTTACACTCAGCTAATCTTATTATGAAACTTACATTGGAAACATGGATAGAAGCACACTGCATGGTAAAATTGGGCCTTAAAAGATTATCACATTCGTGAGGATCTCCTCCTACACAAAGGTAGCAGGACATTTACTTTTGCAACACCTGCATACAGAAAGTAATACTGTTACAAAGAATTAATGCTGTTGAACTTGCTTAATGGGCAAATTCTCCTCCGGCATTTCTTTTCCTGTTGGAAGCCATCATGAACACCTGTCAGATCCACATAAACACATTCACCTTCCAGTTCATGTGACCTGGTTGTATTATAGCTTATGTAGGTCCTGAATTTGTGTCTCTGAGGGTGGTAAATTAATAGACAATACAAACCCTTTCTCCAAGGCAATGAGTTCCCATACTCTATTTTTCCACAGGAAGTACTCAGCTGCTTTTCCATTATTTTCTTTTATGTTTTGCTGTAACAGCTGCTACAGAAAGCTGAACTCTCATGTGCAGATTCCCCTGGTGAGGTACCAAAACCCAAGGTTTGTGTTCTCAGAGATGCTGCAAAGTAAGGATGGCGCTGCTGAACCACATTGCTGGTAACAATGTGACAGTTTTCAGCTGTGTGATCTGACCATCTCCATAGTTAACCAGCACATCCAGGCATATTGAACTAATTTATTACCAGTCGAGGGTGAAGTGGCAGCTTTGATTTGAAATCACGCACCTTCTTGAAAGGGCTGACGAGCCATCCCTATTTTTTTTATCAATCATCCAGCACAATTTGGATGACAGTTACCCAGCTGGGAACTTCACCCATGGTGGGCCACTGCATCCAGAAAATATTCTTTCTTAAATCCATATTTAAGAAAGAAAGCAGATTTGTCAGGCACATGGATTTGTCTATCCTCATCATGCCACTTAACTGCACATTCTATACCAGCATTGCTTCAGCTCGTGGAGCTCAAATCAAAGGCTTGTGCTATCCACACGATGTAAGGAGGCCCATGATGTCCTCCCACAGATAGGCGTGTTTCAGCATAAGCACTGCAGGAACATGAAACATGCACATGCCTGATCAATCTCTTAATTATCTTATCCATAGAATCACGGTATGTGTGCATCCATTGCGTTGTAATCCAATTAGGGCCTTGGTAAACACCAAAGATACTGCTGTGACAATAATAGTAATTAATGCAGAACTCTAACCTGGTTCAAGGACAGAGACCTGCCAAGTCTCATGAGGTGAGAGTTACTGACCTTGTTTTATCTGCTCCTCTTGTAGCCTTTGGAGTGTAAGGGCTACTGGTTTTCTGCTTTTTTTTTCCCAGCTGTGAGCTGGTGACTATGGACCTGCTGACCTTCCATGCATTGTCTGTGGGCTCTGGAAGTTGTGCAGACTAGTTACACTCCACATGGGGGACAGGATAAGAAACTTCCGCTGACAACTCTTCCCTTCCCAAGTGACCCACTGTGGAGGGACTCGGCTCCTGTCCCATCAAGTGGCCACGAGCATGACCTAGGTGAACACAAAATCAAGAAATCGGAAAATGTGGCTACGGGAGGCCATCACTTCTTGGGCCATTATGCCTGTGACTCTTGCCTGCACATTTATTCCCATTAGTCTCCTTGCCCTTGCCTCAGCAAAGCTAATATTACGTACATGTGGGAGGCAGAGGGGAGTATAAATAGGCAAGGAGTGTGATTTAAATGACTGATTAATAACATTAAATTTATTAAAGGAGGCCCATTGAATTAGACCCACTCCTGTGCAAATTAGATTGAAATGCCCTGAATAAATCAGCTGATCAGCTGTTTCAATTTTCCTTCTCTAGCAAATGACATAAGATTATGGCATTTTCACTTGTAAGTCATCCTGTTCCCAAAGATTAATTTAACTCATATTAGTCCTAGTGCTTAGAAAAATCATCTCTTGTACACCTTGAGAGAGGCTTCACAGATCTGTGTAACCTACTCTTTTATAAACAGCTTGAGATAGCTTCTTTTCCATTTGCTATCACTGAACCATCTATAAACAGAGGGTTTATAGTCTGGGTTTTAAAATGCTAAATTATGAAACATACTAGTTTTGTGTTGCCATATTGCCAAAGAGATTCACTTGTTGTAGAAGTTGGATGTATGGATAAATGGTATTTCACCCTAGGAATCCAATCTTTCAATCATCATCTTCTTCTTCTTCTCCTTCTTTTTTTAAATTGTACAATAATGTGGCACTTGACATCAAATTAGGCATCTGAAATAGAATCAGCAGGTGACAAGTGTTTCCAGGGAGGGAGCCTGGACCTGTGAATTTCCTCACTTTTCTCATTATGGATTTCATGCTTTCAAACTGCAATATATACCAATTTTCCTTACTCTTTCCTCTATCCTGTGTTGGTCAGACATGCTGGCTAGTGAGCAGCTAGAAGAATTTGGTGTTATTAAACAGGGGCTAGCCTGGTGATTTGGGATCTTTGAAGACAAAGGTATCATAGAAACTACTCAAGCTTCTGGGGGAAAAAAAGGTGTTATTTCTATTGCAAAGTTAGTTGCTGGAAGATTTCCAGCTTGTAATGAAGCTTAAGAAAGGATTTTCTTCGTCTTGGAAGATTCATCTGTGGGAAGTTATATCAAGGTGGGATGTCTAAGACATGCCTTCCTCACCTCTGTTGTCTGGGTAGATTATGATGGAAGAGACATCCATCTGTGGAGCAGAAGGCTGGTTGGCCTTAAATGTGGTTTTATCCACTCAGCTAATGACAGCTTTCAAGCCACAGAGTAAGAAAATCCAATCCTTTATCTTGGTTACAAATAGGTGTTGGCATTTCCATCAAATATGACAAATGTAACTTAACATCTCTCTCTCCAAAGGAATCCAAATCAGCTGGGAAAATAAGTTGCAACTTATTTAATCAGAAGTTTTACTTATGAACTTAATCTTTACTGGATGATTATGTTGTGTTTTGTTAATAATATTTCTTTTATTGTTTAGGGCATCATATGACAAACAGTAGAAAATGGCTTAAGATGCAGTATCTCCAAAGTCAAACCATGTTGTGAAGCCAACAGTTTTGCTGACCACAAATTTCATCAGCTGAAGACACACATGGGAATGAAAGGTAAAGCACGTTCTTTGTAGGAAGTTTCTACACCTTTGAAATTTGCTCCTTTCTACAGCCTGTGATAAGCCGATTTTGGTTACTGAAAGGCATGATGCAAGGTGCACCATTTTGCCATGGCCTTCTCTTCCTTCAGGCAGGTAGCCAGTACCTCTCTCATGGGTGGACATGAAAAAGGGAAAGATGAGTTCTGATGTGTCAAGAGCTAGAGATTTGAAAGTTGTTTTTAATCTTGTGAAGCACGTTTCCATAGCAAAATATTAGGCACAATAGATGTGTGGTTGTGACTCTCTTTCTTTTCATTTTTTTCTTGCTTGTTATTGTTCTTTATATAAATAAGCACTTGGTTATGGACATGAGAGTAGATGAGAAGAAAATATATGGTTATTTATTTTTGGTAAATGTAGAGATGCTACCAGACTCTTCTGGTTGGTTTTATTTTATTTTTTCTTTTTCCAAAGTGAAAAAAGATTGTAGGCTCTTCAGTATTCAGATATTTACAGACTAAACTAAGATCTACAGACTAAACTGTTTGGATCAGACTCATTTTTGATAAGGAATTCAGGACAGAGAACATAGAGTAGGCCCCTTTCCCATAGACATATTGAATGCTAAAAAATGAGACTCTGTTCTAAGATAAAATTGAACTATGACCACTCTTCCCACTTTGAACCTGAGAAATGACAGAGCACTGCTGGCACTCAGGGATTGCCTACACATAACAATTGTGGGACTTTAAGTAGTCCCACTACTCTTCCAGTGGGACACTAGTTCAACCTTTTAACACTGTCTTGTAACTTTCTATGTATATAAGGCCAATATAGCCATTGTCAGGCAAAAAGTAGACTATGTACTATGGATAAATTTCCACTGAAACAATGGTGTCCTTACAGGAGATTGTACCATTATATTCCTGCATCAAGGAGAAAACAACAGCAACAATAAAATTAAAACCAAAATCCACTTCCAGCATGAACTGCTGTGCAAAAAGAAAAGTCTACGTACACTCTTGAATGGCTTGTCAAGGCAGATAAAATGTCCATTTCCAACATCTTGTTGAACCAGGTTCTTTACAAGGCCATGTGAAGGTTCATGCTAGTGTGCTGCCTCTTGGCTCCCTCTCTTATGCTCCTGTCACAAACATAATAGCATCTTCAAACAGATTTTAGAGATCAGGTGAGAAGTCTGGGTGAAGTCTCAGAGTGAGCTCTACACAGTCTTAGCTCTCCTAATCCACAGTGCTTCTAGGAAAGAGTGTGCCAACCTATCACCTGTAAGGAGAGGCTGTAACAAGGAAATTATAAAGAACAATGGATGCTTTCACTGCTCCCTCACATAGCATATGGCTAGAGTGATTCTCCATCACCCCTAAAGAGCTACACAGCTGGCAAGGTTCTGCAAGAAAGTACTTTATTACCTATATTCTTCACACTTCCTCGTCCCATAAAGGTTTAAAAAGATATGATTTGCTTGGCACAAAAAAAGCATAATGCTAGAACATAGTGTTTCAACTTCAAAGCCACAGTTTTGCTTCTGAGCCTATTTTTATCTCTGTGCTTATTATTATTGTGCAATTTCTTACATAAAATATGAAAAGTTGGGACAATTTCAGCAAAATAAGCTTGTTCTTCTATTGCAGTAGCAGTATGTGAAATAGCTCTCATATTCCAAGTACTTTAGGGTTCGGTAGCAAATTATTTTTTGCTCCTCCAATCCTTCCCACCCTATATCTTCTTGCTGCGCTTTGGGAAATGAGCTAGTGGCCTCAGCACAGTTTATGGTGGGCAGAAGCTCCCCACCACTAACAACTATCTCTGCAGAAGTCTCAGTGTGTTGGTAGCGTCAGCATAGAGTGATCTGGGTGGACTGCTACATAACTTGGAATTTTGATAAGCTCACACCCATGTAATCAAAATAATTAATAAGTTAATCCTGGCAACACCCATAAAAGCTAAGGTGCATGATATATGTGTTACAGCTGAGTGGCTGAGGTGCTGAAAGATAAAATCTCTTGTCAAGGTACCGCAGGAAATGCCATTCCAGCACTTAAATCTCAAAATGATCCAGGAACATCTCATCCCACCAAAGATATCCTCCAAGCAGGAATCAGCCACCAATCTAACATAGATGGTGGCCTTTTAGAAAAACCCCAGTGCCACATGTGCTGGATGACTGTACTTGGCTACGTCAAACTGCTTCCTTCACCTAGATGAAATCCTTTACAAAATGAATCAGCCAAAACAAGCATTGTGTAGAGCTGCATCAGAAGGTGCAAATCACTCTCTCTCTCACTAGGTACACTGAAGGGTGAAATTCATCTCACAGAGTAGATGTAGGAGGCATATGACTGAATTCAGAGACTCCTGCAGATTGAGGACTGTGGAATTGAAGTGGCCAGAGGGTGGTAGCACTGCACAGCTGAAGTACCATGGCCCTCTGTGCTAGGTGGAAGGAGAGGTGGCGTAAGGAGCCTCTGATCTGCCTGTGAAGCTGAATAAAAGGAAGAGGTGAAGTTGGAATGACTTTAAAACCAAAGGAGTGTTACTAAAAGTAAGCTTTATTTTATACACTGCTCTTTCCTGACTCACTCAACGGATTTGTTGAATTGGTCTTCTCCTCTTACTTTAAACTGCAGGATGCTTCTCTGCCTTGCACAAACTAAGGTAAAACTAGCTGTAGCTTCTTCATTTTTTTGTGAGGAAAAGGAGGAAGTAGAGTTTAGGAAAGGTGGTTTTTGAAATGAAGAGGAACTTTTGTTCTCAAGCACCTCACTTTCTTAGGCCTTGGAAACACTACTCTTTCTGACGGTCTTTCAGAGTCTAGTAGTAACGATGGCAGGAATTTTCTGAGGTTTTACTTTTTCAGGTGATGCTCATTCTGTTGTGGCAGCCACCAGCTGTCAGACATGTGGCTTGTGTTCTGTGGCACAAGACAACCAAAAAAGCAAAGAGCCCCCTGCGATGGTGCTCATTTGCAGCTTCCAGCTGAGGATCACAGAGCACTTTGGGAAGTTAAGCACATTTAGCATTGCAAAATACTTCTAGGTTATAGGTTAGTCTCTGTTTTGTAGGTAAGAATTGTTATCTTAATTTTGCTAAAAGGAGGAAAGTTGAGAAACTGCAGAAATAACTAATCTAAGGACATATACAATACCGAAGCCAGTGTCAGAGTAATTGTGTTGTGTCCACATGCATGTGTGTGCATGTGCATATATTAGTGTATCTGCCTGCCAGTATTTCTTAGCTTGTAGTTTAAAGCATAAAGGATCCATACCTCATGGCCTCTACCTGCCATTTTACTCAGCATTATGTATTCTAGAGCTAGGAAAAATAGATTTGGGCTGCTGACATCAGTCATCTTTTTTCTTATTCTCTCCTATGCCACTGAGAACTGTGTGTCCCTATCTGTCCTTCTATTTCACATTCCACTTACCTGTAATATTTTTTTTTACCTTGCTGAAGAAGGTAAGTTTCTACACTGCTCTGAGCCTTGCTCCTCCTGTGAGTGAGATGATAGTGCCAACACTTACCTAGCCTGGCAGATCATTCCAGGATCCACAGCTGCTGTGTGAGACACAGTAGCATGATTGTAACTGGGCAGGCACTGAAAGGCCTCATGCTCAGTGGCTTTTATTTTCCTGCCTCCAAGTGCAGCAGCTTTTAAATGCTGCTGTACACATTTCACTGGAATCTCCCCCCATCTCTCTTTCCCCTCTCATTCCCTTCCCACTTCTCCCCTAGGCCTCTCAAATGCCACAAAGCTCTCTGACAAATCTATCTTCACCACTGACCTATTTTTCTTCCCTGTTATTTGGTTCTGGTTTGCCAGCTTTATTCCCTTCATAACCACATATATCAATAGTTACTTTATCACCATTCCCTTTCCTGAGCCTGGCACTTTTCCACTCTCCTCTTTAGAAATTCTCCTTCTGTCATGACTCTTTCTCTAGAAACAGCCATGGGCTATTTCTAACCTTCCTTCTCTCATCGAAGTGCTTGAGAAATCAGCTTGCTTTCAACTCTCGATGGGGAGACTGCAATGGTGCTGTGGCTCATGGGCAGGCCTCGGAAGCAGGAGCTGATGCCTGCTAATGGAAGCACTGCCACTGACTCATTGCATGGCCTTCGGCAAACCACTTACCCTCTCTCCTTTCATAGCTTTAAAATAGGAGTGATAATTACTCACTTACCTCACATGGGTGTTGTAAAAGTTTAATTACTGCTTGTAAGATGCTATCTAAGATTGAAATATATCTTTATTTTTTGAGTGGTAGCTGTGACCACTGATACCTGTGCTTAGTTCAGGCCCTGGAATATGAAATTATCTTCACTGTGTAGATGAAGCCAGCCTTCCTTCTGGTTACAAAAGTCCCCGTGCCACAGTCCTCTGATACGGAGAAGATGCCTTGGCTGCAGGCCACTCCCTCCTAGGTACCAGGCAGGTAGGCTGAATGTCCCTCTGATCAAGATTACCATTCCTTCACTTAATCTTTTCATCTCTCTCCCCCTGAAGTTGCTTGTGAAGCCCCTCCTGAGCTAAGACCCTGCTCCTCATCTCCTCTCCACTGCTTTTCCCTTCCTCATCCACTGTCTCACTATTCCCTTTCACTCTGCTGCTGGCAGGGCTTGTCTATTCCACCCTCTCTCTTCTTGCAGTTGCTCTCTCAGCCTGTCTCAACCGGTACAACTCGAATGTGGATGCCCTGAGGTCTGTTGAGGCAGCAGCTGGTCCTCCAGCACCAAGAGCCAGGATAGGACAAACATTCAGTGCCACATCCTGCATCACCGCTGGCACTGCTGCTTCCCCTGACAATGGGCTGCCCTCCTTCCATTCAAGTGAATGGTATACAGAAAAGATGCTAAAGTTGCAGAGATGGATGCTGCTAAGAGCAATGTCCAGGCTGACATTACGGGCGCCCTCCATAGGCAACAGAAATATGCAGAGAGTTGGGCCAGATAAGGACATGACCTTGGCACACAGATCCACCCACCTCTATGCCTCTTCTCAGCCATCTCCCAACATAATATTGGGGTCAACTCAAGTTTCTGGTCTTAATTATGCCACTCCCTACACACAGACAAAAAAAATGGTGAGCAACTTAGATTGATTACCACCTCTTTCCTGTGAAAGGGCAACCTGTTTGCTCTGAAGGTTACTGCAGAGCCCAAAGAGACTGCTGCTATTAACCCTTTTGTATGCAGATCTGCTTTTGGAAATAGAAGACAACTACATAAATAAAGGCCACCTCAGATCAGGGCAATCCGAATGACTCAATGGTGATTGAAAAGTTGATTATTTTTTTACTCTTGGCCAAAATCTTTATCTTTCGTTAACACTGGGCAGTTTCTGAGCTAAAGTTATAAAAGGGCAGGAGGATGGAATAAGACCTCTGAGAAGAAACTGCTGTGCAGCTCCTGCCTATCTATAATGCATCCACTCTAAAATACACCCATAAACGTCAGGCATGATTTAATAGGTTATAAAATCTTACATTATGATGCCACTGGAACCTTTGAAAATAAAAGCAGATAAATCACAGTTCTATGCAACAAGCTGTACTCACACTGATTTTTTTCATTTGCCAAGGTTTCATTCTGCAGTTCGCTGAGTACACACTACTCTCGCTCAACCTCGAGTTTCCTTTTCCTTTTTTGCTTTTCCTGTTTCCTTTTCCTTCTCCTTTATTTCCTTTTTCTCTCTTATTTATTTATTTATTTATTTATTGCTTCTCCTTTGCTGCATTTCCACCTCATCCTACCGGTCATACAGCTGTGCGGCACTGCCGCTAAAAGCCACTGCCTCAGAAGATACAGAACTTTGCAAATGGTGCTCTGCTTCCACAGGGCTAGAACTGCAGTGTTAATTTTTTCTTTTTTTCCAGCAATGCTGGACAACTGTTGTAAGTAGATTGACTGCTGTTGCCCATATAATGTTATTCCTCACATTAGATTATGAGCATTAAATCTACTAGACAGTGTTAATCTGGCAGGGAAACAATTTGTGTCACTCTTTTACTGCCAGCAAGATATAGAGTTACAATGACATGGATGACAGAGTGTGCACCACAACTCAGAATGGGCATGACAGCTTTAATCCTGTCACCCTGGGGAGAAAAGGATGCAGAAAAAGGGAGGAGGAAGGGGAAGGAATTTTCATAGGAAGCCTATGAAAATATTACCAATAAGAGAGGATTAGGCTTTGAGAAAAGTTTGCTTCACCTCTGCAGCTGAGGTAAGTGAACAGGAGAATGATAAACCAGCCACAGTATCTGTAAAATGTAAATCACTTCGGCATGATCTGACAGAAATTTTGAACTCTGTCCCTTCAGCTTCTATTTCTTGTTTACTTTTGTTTAAAATGTTAAGCAGTAACAGCACATAGTTTGATGGCTTTTCTACTTTTACCTTCAGTTTCATCATATGTTTTCCTGTTCCTTAATTCTCCTGGTCTGAATCATGTAATTACATATGAAACGGGCAGACAGGCAGGCAGGGAGTCAGGGAGGGACGAAAGAACTAAGTAAGGAGAGAGGGAGGAAGAGAAAGAGGGAGTGAAAGACAGATGGAAAAAAAAGACTATAATGAAAGAGAAAAAAGTGTAACAGCATTCAAAATTTGGGGGATAAATAGTAGTTTACAAAACAAAATCCAGAAGCAGGATCAGAATATGCAGATACAGTTGAATTTTTTTTTCCCAATCTTTTCCTTCAAAATCCTGCAATGTTGGAGTGAGAGACAAGTAACTACTTATAAATAACTAACAACTAATTATTTTAAATTCCTGAGGTTAACAGTATTGACAGATGTTATACGGTTCTGGACAATATAAGAACAAAGCAGGTACAGCTTATATCTGAAATTGGTAGCTGGAGACCTAGCACACTGCAGAACTGTGTTCCAAATATCCTATTTTTGGTATACCTTTGTGCTTTACCTCATTCACCAGTGATTTTGTGTCCCCTGTGGAGCTCTGCCTGCTCAAGAAATGAGCCTGCACATGTGGAAATCTCTGCTGGCACTGAAAGCTTTGGACATGGTTATGGTTAAGCACATACTCAACATGTGTAGCCCTGCCCTGGCCCCTGCCCATCTTTGGGTGATGTCAGGAAGTTCCTCACATATCTTCAGAGATTTAAATTCCATTTAAACAACTACACCTGCTAAAGTAGGTCAAATGGAGAGGTTTCACCTACCCCAGCTCCTCTGCAGCTCCCTGCTCTTGATTTTCCCCCACAGTCTTGCACTGGTTCCTCTCAGCCATTTCCTCTTATTGTCCTGACACCACAGTGGTAGGCAGGCTCAGGAGCCTGACTGTGGCTCAGAAGCTACTGTCCCTTTTCCAGCTCCCAGACAGGACATGGGCTCTCCTGGGCCCACACATTTTAACCCAGTCTCATAGGGTTAGCTATTGCTGGGTTGGTGTCAATGGAGCTCTCAGGAGCTTTGTCACGACCACTTGTTGATGCAGCATCCAAGCACATTCCAGCACTAGCACTGTCAACATGTGTTGAAGCTGTGACTTGTACAACGACACCTGCTTTCCAAACGTAAGCATAAACCTGTCCCTCAGAAGAAGCTCCACTCCTGTGAGCAGTGAAGAGGAGTTAAATCAGTACAGTCCTCAGTAACTCTTCCCCTTCTACCTACCAGAATATTTTCTTTCACAGTGGTAGAAAGGTGTTTCCCTTATTTGCGGGAGCAATATACCAGATGATTCAAAATAATCCAGTATGTGACAACATGTGATGATGACACAACTTAGAGAATGGGTGTCCAACCTTCTGGTGTGCCTGGGCCACACTGAGTGAAGAGGAATTGTCTAGGGCCACAACTATGAAGGTTGCTCTGAAAGTAATGCCTCCTAATTATTTCTATGGAAAGTACAACTGATGCAAAGAGCACAGCTGCACTGTTTAATAGAGGAAATTCACAGCTACAAAACACTCTTTTTCAACACAGTCATCGCCATTAGCTATGCATTTTTCATCAGTGATGAACAAGAGGAAATCAGCTGATATAGTCGCAAAGCCACTCTCAATGATATTTGAAAAGTCACGGCAATCAGGGAAAGTCCCTGGTTATTGGAAAAAAAGACAACATCACACCCATTTTTAAGAAGGGTAAAAAACCTGTCAGTTTCACCTCTATGTCAGAAAAGATCATGGAGCAGATCCTCCTGGAAGATATGCTAAGGTGCATGGAAGACAGAGAGGTGATATGGGAGAACCAGCACAGCTTCACCAGGGGCAAATCCTGCTTGACCAACCTAGTGGCCTTTTATGATGGTGTAACTGCATCAGTGGACAAGGCAAGAGCCACTGATGTCATTTGCATGCATCAGTACTTGTTAGGGGATGACCTGCTGGAGAGAAGCTCTGCAGAGAAGGATCTGGGGGTCCTGGTGGACAACAGGTTGACCAGGGGCCAGTATTGTGCCCTTGTGTCCAAGAAGGCCAATGGTATCCTGGAGCACATTAAAAAGAGTGTGGCCAGCAGGTCAAGGGAGGTGATTCTCCCCCTCTACTTTGCTGTGGTGAAGCCACATTTAGACTACTGTGTCTGGTTCTGGGCTCCCCAGTTCAGAAAAGACAGGGATCTCCTCAAAAGAGTCCAACGGAGAGCCACAAAGATGGTTAAGGGTCTGGAGCATCTCCCCTGAAAGGAAAGGCTGAGTAACCTGGGTCTGTTCAGCCTGGGTAAAAGAAGACTGAGAGGATATCGGATGTTTATAAATATGTAAAGGGAGGTGGGATGCAAATGGAGGCCAGGCTCTTCTTGGTGATGTGTAGCGATAGGACAAGGAGTAATGGCCTAAAACTTGAACATAGGGAGTTCAGTACTAACATGTGGAACTTTATGGTAAGGTTGACAGCACTGGAACA
The DNA here is from genome assembly GCA_016647715.1 of Pavo muticus. Classification (NCBI taxonomy): domain Eukaryota; kingdom Metazoa; phylum Chordata; class Aves; order Galliformes; family Phasianidae; genus Pavo; species Pavo muticus. The sequence goes on from JACDJE010000184.1 coordinate 98,040, forward strand.
GGTTGCCCAGAGAGGTTGTGGAGTCTCATTCTATGTCGGCTGGATGCCTACCTGTGCGACCTATTGCAGGGTACCTGCTTTAGCAGAGGAGTTGGATTCAATGATCTCTTGAGGTCCCTTCCAACCTCTGAGATTCTGTGATCTATCTGGACTTCAGTAAGGCCTTTGACATGGTACTCCACAACACCCTTCTTTCCAAATTGGAAAGACATGGATAAGATGGGTAGACTGTTCAATGGACGAAGAATGGGCTGCGGGATCAATTTCAGAGAGTGGTGGTCAATGGCTCAATGTCTGGATGGAGATAATTGATGAGGGGCATCTCCCAGTGATCAGTGCTAGGACTGATACTCTTTAATATCAGTGGGATTGAGTGCACCCTCAGCAAATTTGCGGAGGGATGACACCAAGCTGTGGGGGCGCAGTTGTCTCACCAGAAGGACAAGATGCCATCCAGAGGGATCTAGACAGGCTTGAGCAGGCCCAGGAGAACTTCATGGGGTTCAACAAATCCAAAGGTCTTGCACCTGGGTTGTGGCAGCCCTGTGGCAGCCCCTGCTATCAATACAAGCTAGGAGATAAACGGATTGAGTGCAGCCCTGCCAAAAAGGACCTGGGGCTACTCGTGGATGAGAAGCTGGACATGAGTCAGCAGTGTGCCCTCGCAGCCTAGAAAGCCAATTGTATCCTGGGCTGCATCTAAAAAAGAGAAGCCAGCAGGTTGAGGGAGGTGATCCTGCCCCTCTACTCTGCACAGGTGAGGCCTCACCTGGAGTACTGCATCCAGATGTGGAGTCCTCAGTACAGGAGAGACATAGGAGAAACAGGAGAGACATAGAGATGTTGTTGGAGCACGCCCACAGGAGGGCTGCAAAAATGATCTACGGGATGGAACACCTCTCCTAAGAGGGCAGACTGAAAGAGCTGGGGCTGTTCAGCCTGGAGAAGAGAAGGCTTGCAAGTGACCTGATAGCGGCCTTTCAAAATCTAAAGGGGGGAGCTACAGGAAAGAAGGGGACAGACTATCTCCTGTCCCTGGAGACTTTTAAGGCAAAGCTGGATCGGGCCCTGGGCAACATGATCTAGCTGCAGATGTCCCTGTTCATTGCAGACGAGTTGGACAAGATGACCTTTAAACGTCCCTTCCAACTCTAAGGATTCGATGATTCTGTGATTCTGTGCTGCACTCATAACAATCTACACCAGCAGAGGTGACCCACTGTCACTGTTGTTGCTGCTGAGATGCATCACTCACCGCCTCAGTGTGCTCACATCAACTGTTTGGCCTTCATAAATCTACAGCAAGTATCAATGAATGTCACTGGGTGCAATTTTTTCCATATGAAGGAATTCAATTACATACCTTTGCTTCGTACATGTTTCCATGTCAGACGTCATTTTGACAGACTGCCTCTCTGCTGCCATCTGTCACATGGCAACAAAACGTAACAGAATATTGTTGGGAAAGTTGAACCTCTACTGCTGTCTCACCAACATCTGCCTCTGATGTTGTGGGACATCATAAAATAGGAGGCATTACTTTCAGAGCAGCTCTCACAAAATACATAATACAGTTCATGTATTTAAGTAAGAAAGTTCATTTTGTTTTTCTACAAAAATATATTAAAAAGAGCAACAAAAACAAAAATAGTGAAATAGTGAGAACCTTGTTCTTGTGAAACACATCGGGCTGGTTCAGTGGCAGTGGTTGCAATTCTTTGAGGTCTCAAGGTATTCATCAAAGATCACTTTATGAAATTTTACTCTTCCTGTACTTCATCATTGAAAACACTTGTTCACAAATGTACGTGCTGCCAAAAGTGATGACATGAATAAGGTGTGACTGTGCAGCGTGGGACATTTTCCTCTAGTAAGCCAGGGGTTATAGAAGTCTAGCAAAGAGACATGATCCAATTTTTGATTGCAACTCTATATACTCCATTTGAAAATTTGTATTTATGTCAACTGAAATTAGAGTCAGAAATAAACAAAAAAATTGATTCTTTTGGCGATCTTGAAACCTATTCTCAAATTCCTTAATCAAAATAGAAAGCACGGCTGCATATTTTTTGCTGTTCTCAGGACTGTTTAGCCAAGGAATCAAAATTCATAAACTTACTTGCTGTAACTTGAGTTAGCACTGCACTGCGCCCTCCCTGTGCCCTGGTTTCAGCCCACACAGGGTTAATAGTGCACCAATGTTTAGCTGGTGCTGAGACAGCTGCGTGCCATGGGCTGGGCAGAGCCACCGCCATGATGGTGCAGGACAGTGGGCAGGTCCCACTGTGAGCTGGGCTGGGCCACACGCAGCCTGTGTGCTGTGGGCTGGACATGCCTGGCTTACATCATCAAGCATTTTCAGTGTTGTTTTTTCACATATATCGGCTGTTTGATGAATACATGCCATATCAAGACTTTTGCATTTCCATTTTGACAGTTGTGGTTTTCCACAATAGGAAAGGGAAGGCTACATGAGAACCCCTAATGAACACAGCATTTTTCACTCTAATACCTCAGACTGAATATATTTCTATACAAATTACATATATGAGGGCTGCTTTAAAAGTATTGCCTCCTCTTTTATTACATCGATCCATGACATCAGAGGCAGATGTTGGTGAGATGGCAGTAGAGGTTAAACCTTCCTGACAATATTCCATTATATTTTGTTGCTGCGTGACAGACGGCAGCAGAAGGGCAGTTTGACAAAATGGTGTCTGACATGGGAGTGGGAAATGAAGCAAAGGTGTGTCACTGTATTCCTCCAAACAGAAAAAAATGGCACCCATTGATCTTCATCAACACTTGCTGAGCATTTATGGAGACCAAACAGTGGATGTGAGCACAGTAAGCGGGTGGGTGGTGCATTTCAGCAGTGATGACAGTGATGTGAAAAGACAAGTGATGTTCTAGACATCCATGCAGAGCTGCCTGTCACACTGCAAAATGAAGAACATCTTGATGAGCTCATCCACACAAATCAGCTAATGGTGGTGACTATTGAAAAACAGTGTTCTGTACCTGAGAACTAGTTCTATCAAATAGCATTATTGTGTTTTGTATCTGTTGCAGTTTCCATGGAGATAAATAGGTGGCATTAATTCAAAACGTCCTACATATATATGTATTTATGTATTCCTGAAAAGCGAAGCATGAGACTTCTACTACAGGAAACATTAGCCTGAATGAATCTCGGGAAAAGGACTTGCCTGGGAATATGAACTGAAAGCTAATCTTACTGCAAATGATGAAAAGTGATGTGACTGATGCATACCAGGGTCATTAAAACACACTTCAGTTTCAGAAATCAGTTTGCTAAGGACAAAAGAATCTTAGTGCTAAACGTGCATTGGGGGATCCCTACCAGAGCTCATCTGTGTACCAACTTGCATGGATTTCCTGTTTTTTCCTCAGGATCAAAAACTCTCTTGCATTCTAACATCGATGTTCGTCTCAAATGCTTTCACATTCTTGGAATTTACTACCATCTCCAACGAACTTGATGCTGTGCCTGAATCTCTAAGAGTAATCTCTGTTGAGATTACACAGTAATGTCAGTAGACTGAGCTACAGGGTCAGGATCTTCAGAGGTAAGGGACAAAAGGAGACTCAAATGTGGATGAGGACTGATGTGGCTTAGCAAAGTGTGTACTGGAGGAACAGTACACCTCTTTCCATCCAGGAAATTTAAAGGAGGAAAAAAATATCAAGTGACTATTTGTGTCTGCTTGAACTTTAGAAGGTGAAAATGAAACTAGTATTGCAAAAAGAAGAAAGACGCAAGAACTAAATAAATGAATCAGTTAAGTTTTGCTGGGCAAAGATAAAAGCAAAGAAAAGCTATCAGCAGAGAAATAGTAGAATGAGTTAATGATAACTATGGGCACTTAGAACTAGTGACTGCCTCCGTAGATATAAAAAGTATGAATGCAAACAAACTTTATTCAGAAGTGAGGTGAAATCTGTGACTGTTGCATATGTCTGAACTACTGCTCTACAATGCTGAAACTGGAAAAACAGTACACAAAGGGACAAATGAAAACCCTGGATATAGCTTCAGAAATGTGTAAACTCCTTTGATAAACAGGTTCCATCCTTCAGGGAAATCTGAGAAAATTAGCCCAGCAGTTGAGTTAAGTGAAGGCAGAAAGAGAACTGGTGGCAGCTGGCGTGCAGACACATCGCTGAACAGTGAAAATTAAAAGTCTCATTGAAAGGTTAGTTAGCCTCCTTTTCAAAGAATCACAGCATCGCAGGGGTCAGAAGGGACCTCTGGAGATCATCTAATCCAACACTCTTGCTAAAGCTGGCTCCCTAGAGCAAGTTACAGAGGAAAGCACCCAGACAGGTTTTGAATATTTACAGAGGAGACTCCACAACTACTCAAGGCGGCTCGTTTGGTGCTCAGTCACCCTCAAAGTACAGTTTTTCCTCATATACGTATGGAACTTCTATGTTCTAGCTTGTGTCCACTGCCCCTTAGCCTGTCACTGTACAGCACTGAAAAGAGCCTGACCCCATCCACTTGACTCCCACCCATTAGATATTTGTAAATGTTGATAAGATCCCCCCACAGTCTTCTCCAGGTTAAACCAGTCCCAGGTCTCTCAGCTATTCCTCATACAGGAGATGCTCCAGGCCCCTAATCATCTCTGTGGGCCTCTGCTGGACCCTCCAGAAATTTCTCATTTTTCTTGAACTGAGGAACTCAGAATTGGACACGTACTCCAGATGTAGCCTCATCGAGGCAGAGTAGAAGGGGATGATCACCTCCCTTGACCTGCTGGCCATGCTCTACTTTAGGCACTCCAGGATATCATTGCCATTCTTAGCCACAAGGGCTTACTGCTGGCTCATGGTCAACCTGTTGTACACCAGTACACCCAGGTCCTTCACTGCAGAGCTCCCTTCCAGCAGATCAGCCCCTAACCTGTACAGATGTGTGCAGTTATTCCTCCTCAGATGTAGGACTCTACATTTGCCTTGTGGAACCTCATTAGGTTTCTCTCTACCCAATTCTCTAGACTGTCCAGGCCTCGCTGAATGGCAGCACAGCCTTCTGGTATGCCAACCACTCCTCTCAGCTTCATACCATCAGCAAACTTGCTGAGAGTGCAACTCTATCCCTTCGCCCAGGTAACTGATGAAAATGTTAAACAAGTTTGGATCCAGTACCGATCCCTGGATAACACCGCTAGTCACAGGCCTCCAACTAGACTTCACATGCCACTGACCACAACCCAATGAGCTTTGCCAGTCAGCCAGTTCTCAACCCATCTCACTGTCCATTTGTCCATCCCACACTTTCTAATCTTACCTACAAGGATGTTATGAGAGATTGTCAAAAGCCTTGCTGAAGCCAAGGTACACAGCATCCACTGCTCTCCCCTGATCTACCCAGCTGGTCATGACATCATAGACTATCAGATTGGTCACGATTTCCCCTTGGGGAATCCATGTTGACTACTCCTGATAACCTTCCTTTCTACCACTTGTTTGGAGATGACATTCAGAACAATCTGTTCCATCACCTTCCCAGGGACAGAGGTGAGGCTGACTGGCCTGTAGTTTCTCAGCTCCTCCTTCTTGCCCTTTCTGAAGACTGGAGTGACACTGGCTTTCCTTCAGTCCTCAGGCACCTCTCTCATTCTCCATGACCTTTCAGAGATGATAGAGTGGCTTGCCAATCACTTCTTCAGCTCCCTCAGCACTCATAGGTGCATTCTATCGGGGCCCATAGATTTGTGTATGTTGAGTCTGCCTAGATGATTTCTGACCAGAACCTCCACAAACACGGGAAGTTTTCCTTTCCCCAGACTCTCTCTCTTACCTCCATGGTCTGGGATTTTTGACGAGCAGCATTCGCAGTAAAGACTGCAGCAAAAAAGGCATTCAGTAACTCTGCCTTTTCAGTGTCCTCCGTTAGTGGGGCATCCATCTCATTCAGCAGTGGACCCACATTTTTCCTAGTCTTCCTTTTGCTATTGACATACTTAAAGAAGTCTTTCTTTTCGTCCTTGATCTCTCTTACCAGATTTAATACCAAGTGGGCCTTAGCCTTCCTCATTGCAATCCTGTATGCCCTGACAATGTTCCTACATTCCTTCCAACTGACCAGACCCCTTTTCCACATTCCATAGACTATCTTCTTCCACTGGAATTTTTCCATGAACTCCTTGCTCATCCATATGTGTCCCTGCCACCTTTGCTTGATTTCTAATTCTTAGGGATGCATCAATCTTGGAAGAAGTGGTGCTAGAATGTCAACCAACTCTCTTGGGCTCCCTTCCAATGCTCTAACCCATGGGATACCTCCACATAGGTCCTTGAAGAGGTCATAGTTGGCTCTCCTGAAGCCCAGGATTGCAAATTGCTACTTTCAGCTGTCTGTAGAAGGCCTCACCAACTTCCTCCTCTTGATCAGGTGGTCTGAAGTAAGCACCCACAGCAGTGTCACACATATTAGCCTGCCCCTTAATCCTCACCCATAAGCTTTCCAGTGGTTCATCATTCATCTCCTGGCAGAACTCAATACCTTCCAGCTGTTCTCTTACACAAAGAGCAATTCCACTATCTCGTCTTACTGGCCTGTCCTTCTTAAAAAGTACATAGCCATCTATGACAGCATTCCAGTCATGCAAGCTGATCTCATTGTGATCACGGAGACAGTAGAACAAGGTCCTGCAACTGCACACAGCTCTCTAATTTTTCCTGCTTTATTTGCCACTCTGTGCACATTGGTACACAGTCACTCCAGAGAAGAAAAGGGAGCTGAGGATGCAGGTTTCCCTAGAGGAATGCAGGAGCATTCCCCATAGCTATACACATCGTTGAAGTGACTGTTCTTCGGGCTTATGTCATGGGAGGCAGCTAAGGGACATTTATCACAGTTGTGATTGGCTTGGCTCATTCTCCAGTTGTGAGCATGCCATGAGAATTGCATTTTTGATCCCGCTCCCGAAGTCCTTCAGTTTAAAGCCCACTTCGCTAAGTCAGCCAGCCTGCTGCCAAAGGTTGTCCTGCCTCTTCTAGGCAGGTGGATCCTACCCTTCCCTAACAGGTTATAATCTTCATAGAAAGCTCCACTGTCATAAGAAACAAAAACTTCGTGCACCAACTACATATCCAGGAGTTGATACACATTGTAAGTCTATTTTTGGCTGCCCTCTTTCCTCCAACTGGTAAAACTGAAGATAAGTTAACTTGGGCGCTAGTGTTCTTCACTTGTGCTCCCAGGGCTTTATAGTCTTCTTTGATTCAGCCTATGTTCCGGTTTCCATCGTCATTCATGCCCACATGAAAAAGCAGTAGCAGATAGTAGTTCCATGCTCTTGACGAGCTGTGGCACTCTCTTGGCAATGTCTCAGATCTTGGCTCCTGAGAAGCAAGAGGCCTCTCCAGACAGCCATGTGAGGCAAGCAGAGGGGAGAGAGCCTCAGTGCCTTTCAATAGGGAGTCACCTACTACAAGCAGGGGCTTGCTGTTTTCAGGGACAAACTCTAGACTAGAAAGTATGAGCACCCAATGCCAGATTTTCAGGCCACTACAAACAAAAAGATCATTCTTCAGTTTACAGCTTTCTCTTCCTGCTCTTGCCTTCCAACACCACAGTCTCCCTTTCCCATGACAGCCCTAATAAAGGCAGGAACTTGGTGTCACTTTACAGGCCAGAATAGGATTACCTTTTGCCTGAATTAGTATTGCTACCATCTATTTGAGCAAAAAGTTAGGGGATTTCTGGCAAGGGCATCTATGAAGGGCGGCTCTGTGAGATCATAAATCTTACTTTGAACTACAGGATCCTCCTTGTAGATAAGCTGAGCAGTAGACTCTTGGTGAGAGGGAAAGAAACTAGCCGGGAGCCCATTCAAGGTTTAATATTAGCTAATGCACTTCCATTCTGCTCTGGGCAATCTCCATACAGAACAGATCTAAAGGGAAGCTGACAGCTGGAAAAGCTTTCTCCTCACATCTCCAGAGCAACTGTGTGCAGCAGCAGACCATCCTGCTCACCAGGAGACGTGGTAGCATTTCCTGTCTCCTGTACAGCACAGCAGCCAGGACCATGTAGTCTGAGGTCTCAGGAGATGGCAACTAATGAGAGGAACCAAAAAGGATGAAGATTTGCAGAGATACCAGAGAACCCAGAAAGAGTGGACGTACGGATGTCAAAACCACGGGCAGAAAAAATTAGATCCAGGACACACAGCTTCACCATAACTGTCATGGAGAATATTAGATTACAATTGTATCGCAAGAGGAAACATTGAGGAGTAAGAGGGTCCGTAACACTGATTCATGGTGGTGGCAGATGACAAATTTTGAAGCTGGTGAGGCAACTTGCAGACAGACTAAATCATTATGGAGCACTGGCTACATTCACAAAGGATTGGGGAAGTCACCTGTTTATAAAAGTGGCTGGGGAGATGGGTGAGAATTAAAGACCAATGACAGTGACAAAGTGGCTGCAGGGACTGATAAAAAAAAAAAAAAAAAGGAGATAAGAACAAATGTCAATGGCTAGGAAAAGAAGTGATACCTGGGTGAAAAGCACAGACAGCCATAAAAGAGAAAAAAAATAGGGTAGTGAAATACACAGTTATAACCAGGAGTAATTGGGTGAAACTGGACAAATGAAAATATGGACCAAATATTTTCCCAACCATGGGAGCTGTTAGACCATGAAACAGACTCCAGAAGGAAGAGGTGGAAGCCCCATTACCTAAGTAACTTAAAACTAACGTGGATGGATCAATCATGTGCAGTAAATACCAGTGGGGATGTGGAGTGGATGACCTAACAGGTCCTTTCCACCTTTAATTTCTACATTTAACATGAAATCACAAAACTCCCTTGCCATGAGGTACAGAATAATGACTCAGCACTTGGGGAAAGCCAGAGGTAATCATGCAGGAAGAAAGGGAACATGTCATACAATGATGAAGCAGAGAGAATAGCAGAGAGAGCTGCACCATAAAAGCAATCAAGATGCAATGACTCTTCTCCAGCAGTGCAGTCCTGTAGAGCAGAGTGGGGTAGATAAGATTTCTTTGTTATTGAGTTGGCCCTATATTAAAAAGTCATCAGTTGCTAAGCTGAGAGAGAATATTATTTTCCCTTCCTCTTTCTTCTTTTGTTTCCTGGACTGCTTAAAACGAAGCTGTAACAAGCTGCAAGAGAGCACAGGGAGTTGGTTTGCAAAACGGCCTGTGGCAGCCTGCCCCAGGATGCCTACTGGCAGATCCCAGCAGCCTCCTGTCCTGGTCGAGCAGGTGCCTTTCTCACCACATCTTGTGATGAAGGCTGGGACTGAAGAGAAGGAGATAGCCACACAAACAGCAGGAACAAGGAGGGGAGTATGACCTCACATGTGTATGTGATGTAAAATGTCTATTTTAAGTGTAATGAAAAATCAGTGGTCAGTGATTTCAAGACTCCAGTACACATTTCCTTGGCTCTCTCCTGCCATGGATGTATCCCTCTTCACACAACTCTGTCACACACTGCACCAAGGCGAGGAGAGCAGCAGTTTTACTGGTCCCAAAACCAGCAGCGCTCTTCTTGCTGACCCGCTGAGAGCAGAAGCCTCCTATTCCAGAGCGACCCATCTCCAAAACAAGGAAACACAACCCACCCCACACTACTTCTCTCTGACGTTCGGCCACAGATCACACCCGACATTCCCATCGAAGTTACTAACAAACGCGGCACAGCTGTATTTCGGTTTCTGAGAGCAAGAGTTTGCTCGGCCAACTGTACGCGTCTGCCGGCGCTGGCGCTGTGCCGCTCTGCAACACGCACACACTGCTCCGTGACCCCATATGTCCGCCCGTGCTGCGGGAAGCCCAGCCGGACCCCGAGGCGTGGGACCCGATCGACAAAACAGAGCCGGGCGCTTCCACGCCGCAGCCACGCCATACGGGTTGAAAGACTCCGCGTCTCTAGCACGGCAACTGGGAGAAGACGCGGTGCTTCTCTTTGGGCGCCGGGAGTCATGCCACGCTCGCTCTTTGCGGAGCGCGGAGCTCCCTTCTCCATAGTGTGTGTGCGTGGTGCTGCGAGACGCCCCCCGCATCCGCACCCCTACTCGGGGCTCCTTGTCGCCTCCGCCGCCTACTGTAAGGCCGCGCGGAGCCACCACTGCGCCCTGCCCGGACTTCCCGTGCCACTTCCAGGTCTGCGCTCTTAAAGGGGCCGCCCCGCCTGCGGAACAAAGGCCATTGTTGTCGTCGCCGCTCCGCTCACCGCCTCCCTCAGCGCCTTCCACCCGTTCGCTGGGTTCTCCGCCCACGCTGGCGCGTCTCAACGGCCCTCCCGCGCCGCCTCCCCCCGGCGGAGCGGCGCAGAACGCAGCACGCCGGCCCCAGCCGGGCCGCGCCCGCCCAGACCCCTTCCTCTCAGCAATCCTTCAGCACCAGGGCGCACGCGGGCGGCGGCCGTTCACGGCCGTTTCGCGCCGCAGCGGCACCTTTAAGGGGCGGGGCCGGCTGCCGGGAACTCACGTCACTTTCGGGCCCCCGAAACTCCGGCTCCATGGGCGGGGCACGGACGGCCGGGCCCGCGCCGCCTTTCGGTTTCTCTTCCAGGAAGGAAAACACTGGTGGGCAGCGGGGGCCGCGGCGGCAGCGCCCGCCCTCTCCCTCCCTCCCTCCCCCCGCCTCGCGCCCCCCCTCTGCCCCGCGCATACGCGCGCTCACACACGCGCGGTCCCGCACACGCGCGCACACGGCCACGCGCGGCGGGGGGCGGCAGCTTCCGAGCGCCCCCCGGAGCGCGGCGGCGGGGAGGGGACCCCGGGCAGCTCCGCGGGCCGCGGTGGCGGCCGCAACTTCCTCCTGAGGGGCCGGCGGGGAGCGGGAGGTGGGAAGAGCCCCAGAAGTTCCCGGCCGCCCGCTGGGCTGCGCGGAGCTCCTCCTGAGAGATGTCTGAGCCTGCTGCCCAGTGCTGCATCAAGGTAACGAGCCGCCCCGCCCGCTGCTGCCGTGCCTCTGTGTCACGCTGCTTCGCTTAGCTTTGTTTGCCGGGCTTAGTTTATTTCTGCTGTATTTGCCGCCTTGTATATGTCTGTCTGTTTTTCCGTCGGGGGCTGAGCCCCCTGCCCTCCGCGCCAGCCGCCGGCCCCGCGGATGCCGCGCGCTGCTTCACGCGGGGACGGCCGCGGCGGTGCCTCAGGTCGGGGCGCGCGCCGTCCCCCGCCGCAAAGTTGGGAGAAAGTTTCCTGCCGAGCGGGGATGCGTTCCCGCGGGCGCGGCGCGGCACGGCTTTCCCCTTCTGTTTATTTGGCTTTATTCTTTATTAACCACGACTTTTTTTATTATTATTCTTTTTTTTTTCTTTTTATTTGTTTTAATTTTTTAGTTCGCCTCTTTTCGTGTCCCTTTGGCACCGCGCGGGCAGTGCAGACAGACTCCAACGTCCCTCTCACCCCGCGCCCTCCCTCCCTGCAGCGGGCAGCGCCCGCCCCCCGCATCCCCCCTCCCATTGCCGCTCACCCCGTCCCTGTCCGCTGGAGAAGGGAGCGGACCCGGCGCAGCGCCCGGCGGCCAGCGGTCAGCACCGCGCTTTTTGCCCCGTGGCACCTTCAGGCCGTGGAGGCTTTCGGGCTCTGTGGCGTGGCTGCGGTGTGAAGCGCCCGGCTCTGTTTTGTCGATCGGGTCCCACACCTCGGGGTCCGGCTGGGCTCCCGCAGCACGGGCGGACATATGGGGTCACGGAGCAGTGTGTGCGTGTTGCAGAGCGGCACAGCGCCAGCGCCGGCAGACGCGTACAGTTGGCCGAGCAAACTCTTGCACTCAGAAACCGAAATACAGCTGTGCCGCGTTTGTTAGTAACTTCGATGGGAATGTCGGGTGTGATCTGTGGCCGAACGTCAGAGAGAAGTAGTGTGGGGTGGGTTGTGTTTCCTTGTTTTGGAGATGGGTCGCTCTGGAATAGGAGGCTTCTGCTCTCAGCGGGTCAGCAAGAAGAGCGCTGCTGGTTTTGGGACCAGTAAAACTGCTGCTCTCCTCGCCTTGGTGCAGTGTGTGACAGAGTTGTGTGAAGAGGGATACATCCATGGCAGGAGAGAGCCAAGGAAATGTGTACTGGAGTCTTGAAATTACTGACCACCGATTTTTCATTATGCTTAACTAGGCAGGTTCACATGGAATGTGAAATGCCTATTTTAAGTGACCTGTTCCAAGCACTGCAGTCTGGACCTATTTTTACTGCTCAGTGTGTTTTGTCCAAGCGCGGGCTCTCACGGCTCTCTTTGCCTAGGCAGAAGCTGCCGTCCAGGTGCAGCACTTCAGGCGTTGTCCCCAGTACTGGGGCCATTGGAAGGCAGGAAACAGAAGGGGTGCAGAGGATTTTTTGGCTTACCTCCTGGTGTTAGTTTTAATAGTTTCAAATATAGCAAGTCTTTCAGACAGAAAAGTGAATTTCAACTGATAACATTTCTTCACCAAACCACTCTGGATAACTTTCTGTTTGGTTTTCCTTAGTACCGTTGGCTTTTTGGGCACTTGTTTCAGACAGATGGAGAGAAAGCCAATTGTGGTGGGCACCCAGATTTAGGAGGAGCTGTTGAGCAGTAGTGTGACTGTATGAGCAAGTGCCATGATTTCTGCAGCGTGTGGGTTGGGGCACGGGAGCAAGCTCCATGCCTATCAGAGTGGCTGCACAGCCGCTGTGTTTCTGAGGTGTTGCATTAGGAGCTTGTGAACTGGCAGAGGTGGTAATGGTGAATGCGTTTTGTGGTTTTTTTTCTGTTTTTATTCCCTGCCCCAACGCGGGGCAAGGCTGTGTGCCGTAAATTCCCCCCAGCAGTTGGGCGATGAGCCGTGGAAAGCTCTGATGAAGGGAGTGAAGGCTCAGGCTCTGCTTGTGCTTGGGATGCTTGATGCACAGTCTATCTACGTTATCGGAGAAGCGCTCTAATAAGTTTTAGGAGAACTGTGAGGTGATGAAATTTTGGTACGTATTTAACTACTTGTAATCTATATAAACTTGTGGTAGTATCTTTGCTCATGTCAAGTAGGTACGTGCGATTGTATATTGGTATGTATTTGCTTTGTGGCAGATACGTGTATATGTATTTCTTTCTCTGAGAGAGAAGTACAGCACTTAACGTCTGGTCCTACTGCTGCTCAAGTGTGCGCTTGGCAAGGCTGGTGGTGAGCCTCTACTAGGAGGCTGATGCTTCTTGTGTTAGTGTCAGTGACAAAACTCCCGTTAAGTTCAGTGTGTAGGATTGCATGGGAGAAAGCCAGAGTATAAAAGTACATACGTATTTAACGTCTGATTAATCACTTAACTCCTTTGCACCAGCCTATTTAATCCCTTTGAAGCCAGATTTTACTAACACTGTCCCAGTTAAACACTGGTCATTACTATTCACTGTGTCATTATAGGAGAAGTCAGTTTCCTGGGAGGCAACCCATTAAAACAGCAGCCCCAGTCTGAAATGCCCCAATTAAACAGAGGATCCTTTAATGATAATTTACATGTATTTTTGTACCTTGCATCTCAAATTGCTTTTTGGAGGGAAGCAGTTCAGCAACACTCTGCTGATAGAAGCGATGATAAGCAGAAGGTGAAGTCTTGTACAGTTACACCAGCAGAAGATAAAGTCTTGTACAGTTAGACCTGCCTTTTAGAAAGTTGTCTGGATTCTTGAGCGCTTCCCAGTGACAGCTTGCATCGTGAAGTCTTCTGACAAAAAGTTTTCTCATAATCTGCTTACTGCGTGAGAAAGGAAAGCTGGGGCAACCTGTGGTTTTGGCCAGCAGTATGGTTCTGAGCTGCAGTCCAAAAATTAGCTGTTTGCATTTTTTTGCATGTGTTTGTTTTGGAATATTTGTGATTCAGTGCCATAAGCTGGGTATCCCCAGAGCAACAGCAAATCATAAGCAAGTGCTTCTGAAAATGTTCGCTTTGGCCTTTGCTTTCTCTTTCTGTGAAACAGGCATAAAATAATAATGAACCTACCTCTGCAGGGTAGTGGTGAGGCTAAGTATTTGTAACGCAACATGGAAACAGTGATGTTTATTGCAGAAATGAGTGGCAGAGTGAGAGGTTTGATTTGTTCCTGGCTTTTTAGGTCACATGGTGTTTGAGGTGACAGCGGTGGTGTTCTGTTTTGACTGTTGACACTTTGTTGGGGGACTTGTAACTTTCCCAGGGGTCGGTGCTGGGGCCTGTCCTCTTCAGTATCTTTATTGATGACCTGGATGAGGGCATTGAGTGCACCCTCAGTAAGTTTGCAGATGACACCAAGTTGGGAGGACGTGTTGATCTGCCTGAGGGTAGAAAGGCCCTGCAGAGGGATCTGGACAGACTGGATCGCTGGGCTGAAGCCAACGAGATGAAGTTAAACAAGACCAAGTGCTGGGTCCTGCGCTTTGGCCACAGCAACCCCCTGCAATGCTACCGGCTTGGGGCAGAGTGGCTGGAATACTGTGTAGAGGAAACGGACCTGGAGGTGTTGGTTGATTCTCGGCTGCATATGAGCCAGCAGTGTGCCCAGTTGGCCAAGAAAGCCAGTGGCATCCTGGCTTGTGTTGCTAGCAGGAGCAGGGAAGTAATCGTCCCTCTGTACTCAGCCCTGATGAGGCTGCACCTCGAGTACTGTGTTCAGTTTTGGGCCCCTAGTTACAAGAAAGACATCAAGGCCCTGGAGCGTGTCCAGAGAAGGGTAACAAAACTGGTGAGGGGTCTGGAGCACAAGTCTTATGAGGAATAACTGAGGAAGCTGGGATTGTTTAGTCTGGAGGCTTAGGGGAGACCTTATTGCTCTATATAAATACCTGAAGGGAGGTTGTAGTGAGCTGGGGGTCAGCCTCTTCTCTCGTGTAACTGGTGATAGGACTAGAGGGAATGGCCTCAAGTTGCACCAGGGGAGATTCAGGCTGGACGTTAGGAAATACTACTTTTCCAAAAGAGTGGTCAGGCACTGGAATGGGCTGCCCAGAGAGGTGATGGAGTCACCGACCCTGGAAGTGTTTGAGGAACGTTTAGATGTTGTGTTGATGGACATGGTTTAATGAATGAGAACTGTTGGTGATAGGTGGACAGTTGGACTGGATGATCTTGTAGGTCTTTTCCAGCAATGATGATTCTGTGATTCTATGCAGTCAGAGAGAGCAAGAGCAAAGACAGGCCATCACAGCTTCTTGTGCTTCTAACAGCAGAGTTGAGGCAATCAATTCTATTGTTGGGTTATTTTTTAGGACTACAGTACAAGCCAAATTTAGCCAGTATTGGGTCTGGTGTTGCTGAGTTGTCTTTAGGCAGCATTTGATTGGAGAGCAGAGGACAGCTATTTGCCTCACGTATTTCTTTAGTAGTACATGGAACTCGAAAGTAGATGATAGTTGCGATTTTTTCCTTTCAAAAATGCCACTATTGGGTAGAAAATAAATGTAGAAAACTTAGCTGAAGTTAAGCTTGTTTATGGAATGTTTGGAGCAGCAGTAAATAATGCATTTTCAATGGAGTTAGGCCTTTTAGTGATACGTGACATTGCTTCTTGACTGTAATACTACTGAGCTCCAAAGTGAACTGGGTATAGCAATTAAGGAAAACTACAAATGATTCTTCATCTAAATGATTTTTCAAAGGTTATCCCTTGTTAAGCTGCATGCAGTTTCCTTTGTTTCAGAGTTGTCCTTGTGCAGTTTGCAAATAGTGTCAGCACTGGCCTCAGTGCTGCTGGAGAGAGACAAGGTGGGTAAGAAAGAGACGGGCAATCACAGTGTTATTTATGTTGGTCGGTGTTCTGTGGAATGTTTGCACATGGAAATTAGTGGTATTGTAAATCATTTTATAAACGTGTATAATGCAGAGAGGAGCGCTGGGTGTGACTGAGAGAGTTAAATGGTAGCGTAGCCCCACAGAAATACTTTGAATGTGACAACCGGATTTTGCATGTTAAACCATTAACAGCTGGCTAATATTAAATGCAGAGTTTAGATTTTTAATTCTATAATGAAATAAAAAGCTGCTGTAGATAAGAATTAGAAGTGATTTCTTGTTGTGTGAACTATTATTATTGTCATTCTCCCCAGCTAGCCCAAGTAGAGTCTGATCAAGCTTGGAAATTATTTGTTTTGAAAATGGGGAGTTTAATCTGGAGGAAACCAACAAAGGAGCATCCTTAAAACTGATGGGATGTAGTAGAAAGCGAGATTATTTGTAACGTTTGTGTTTCAACCAAGTATGGATGAAGTGATTTTTTCCATTATGAATTCAGTGGGCTCCTCCAAAGCATCTATTACTGGAAACTAGGAATGTTTTCTGAATTGTATGGGAACCTGTGGAAATCCAGGAGCTTGGAGTTCTACCAGATAAATGAAATGTTTAATAAAATGCCAGAGATAGTACTACTAGAATTCAGAGACAGAATTATCCAGTTAGGGTGAGGCATTCAGAATCTGCAAACCACATTTTCCTTTTGTTCTCCTTTTTTTCCCCTTAAAAGGACTTGCTGTAAAATAAGCCTCCGTCGTTAATGGTGCACTGTGAAACTCTGCTGATGTGCTTGAATGTTGAACAGAGTAAACCCAATATAACAGCAGTATTGGGGAGCTCCTTCCCACTTTCTAGGAACTCATGTGATGTCTTTGCTGGGATTGCACCCTGTGACCAATGTCTCTTTTTTTTCTGGTAGAGCAGAACTGCAGAACGTTGCCACAACATACTGCCCCTTGAATGGCAAATTCTTTTCTTTGAGTCTGCCCTGTGTATAAAAGCACATGCAAGCCAGATCTTCTCAAACCTGTCCAGGGTCTGACGTTACAGGCAGTAAGATTTGAGGAGCCAGAAGCTCTGGGGCAAGTCTCCTGCTTGTCAGCGGAAGCCACTGGAAGAATTGTTTCCCGGCAGGTGGGTCCTTGATGCCACATCAGCAAGGACAGACTGGGAGATTTGCAGTGAGCCCTGCTGAGGTGCAGCTTGAAGCCTGCAGAGCCAATAGAATGTCAGTGGTGAGCTGCCCTTAGCTGTGCCACTGATTCTGCTGCTGATCTGGAGCCTCACCACAGCTCTAAAAGTACCAGCTTTCTCTAGTTTAAAAGTGGGCAGCCTGGCATGGGCACGTGTAGTTACTGTGACTGTGGAGACGAGGGAGCGAAGGGCTGAGGTTTTTTCACAGATGGACAAGGATCCTGCTGTGTCCCAGGGTACTGGGAAGTTCCAGGAAATGGGATGCTGGTAGAGATAGAATGAAAGCTCTCCTCAGATGGCAGTCTGAGTGGTTGTTGCACTGTCAGATGAGTTCAGCGAATGGGCTCTCTGGAAGAGGATTTGGGGAGCAGTGTAGGAGTAGCTTCCAGGGGAAGAAGGTTATAAGCTGTAAAATATTTCATGGTGTGTGGCCTGAGTTGTGTATTGTTTGTTGCCCTGTAAACAGTGGGCTCAGACACAGTGGAGATAGTGCCTTAGCAAGCCACCCCACACCAGCTGAATCATCAGAACCACCATTGGCTGACCATGTGCTGGCTTTTGTTACCTCCCAGATGAGATAAATCACAACTTCTCTTAAACTTCAAAGCACTATGGCAGAGAATTAATAGTATATACAGCCAGCTTGATCATGCTGATGGGCAGTAGCTGGGCTCTGCAGGCTCAGAGAAGAGGACAGAGTGAGGTGTTTCCAGTTTTTCTTTTCCCCCTGGTAGTTTTGAGCAGGGTGCTTTCATGGCTCTTCTGCTTAACAGAAACAGTGAGGTCTCCTTGAGCTAGTCCTGTGCTATTGATCTTGGTCTGTCTGCTGATAGGCCTTGTACCTGGGATCTGATTTTAGGAAACAATTCTGTGGAGAAATGAAAGGGAAAACGAGCTCAGGTTTCAGCTAGAGGTCAAACAGGCAATTAAACCTGTAGCAGGAAAGGAACTGAGAGCAAAACAGAAGTGATCTGTATATTGCATTTTGAATTCATGCTGTGTGTTGGTTCTGGTTATAGCATATTTTACTGATTATTAAGAGGGCTTGTAGTGGCACTGGAAAATAAACAGAAATGTGTAGTGAAGTTGATGAAAAGCCTGGGGAACCTTCCATAGGAAGAGAAGCTAAATTGCCTGTGACTCTTCAAATGACTCAGTTTGGAAAAGGAGACTGCTGAGGGCGATATAATAGAGATCTATAAAATCACACAGTAGTAGTGTATGGGGAGCAATTACCTGATAGTACACAACTACACAGGCAATGAAATTACCAGTGAGCAAGTTTGAAACAAGTTCTTCCATCTGTGTTAAATTATGGAACTCACCGCTGCAGGATGCTGCAGAGGCTGTAAATACAAATGGATTTTAAAAAGTGGGTAGAGGAATACATAGAAGATATTAATCCTGACAGCTTTTACTGGGGAAAAAACTCTGTAATTACCATGGGAGAAGATTGCTTTTTCTATTAAGGCTTTCCTGAGATGGACTTATCCTTTGGAGACAAGATCCTACGCAAGACAGACATGCTCTGATGTTATACAGGCATGTAGATGCTCCAGTGTAAAATTCTGCAAACTGTGAGGCTGGTCTCAAGTAGTTATTAGTCTCCTCCGAATTGTTTCTGAAGTCTGACTCAACCCCTAACAGTCTTGATTTCAAGAGCACTTGTTATTTGTAAGAGAGCCAAGGAAGAATCTGTGACTCTTTGAGGGTCTTGTAAAGTCTGGATTGCTTGGAGTAGCAAGAGATTGGTTTTGTTGCTTTAATTATTCAGATTCAAATGAAAAAGGGGAAAACCTTCAGGGATTACATGGAAGGGGAATTACAGATCAGTGCTGAAAAACAGAAGTTTTCTGGTTTGGAGGGATGGACATTGTTTACTTCTGGGAGCCAAATGTGGGTTGAGCTGTGCTTTTCCAAAGGTCTCATAGTTCCCATTATCACCCTTGTGAAATGTGTTTCTGAATAATTAACTCTTTTTTCTCATGTATGCAACAAATGGTGTCCCTGCTGGAGGCTGCAGGGAGGGGGGACAAGAGCTGCTGCTTTGCTACCTGGCCAAATGCTGCAAGCAGTTGCTGAACCATCTCATTTACGAAGAAGTGCTGTCCTTTGTACAGACCTTGCATCAGGCTTGCATTGTGATTTTTTTTTTAAAGCAGCAAGGAGAGGAATAGATTTACAAATCAGTTTTGATATTTTTGCTTGTGTACTTTATTCTTTGTCCTAAAGAAAGACTGATTCACATATGTGGAGAGCCATGAAAGCGCTGATGTGCAGCTAAACATGGGCTTTAGCCTAAATCTAGTTCTCCTTTCTGCTAACCTATACAGTGTTCATAAGTATCTATATAAGTAATAACATAGCCTCGCGGATTTCCTTAGCTTTTTGTTAAGTCTTTTGATTTTGGAAAATAGTGAATTACTGTATTTGATGAATGATTGATTCTTGTTTTTTAACATGCTTTTTATGATAGACTGTATTTGGCTTTGCAGTGAAATGTAGTTACACGTACAACCACCTCTAGTGTCCCCCAAACCCTGAGAATTAAAAGTGATCTTAAATCAATTGATATTTGTACTTGAAGCATCTGGTACGTTTTGACATCTTTTTTAATTGATTAAAATTTTCTCTTTAAGCAAATGAATTTTTTTTGGTGATTGCACTAATTGCTTGTCTTGCTGATTTAGTGAGGTATTCAGTTCCTTGCCTTTCGTGTTTATTTTTTGACTGGAGGAAGAAAACAAGCCTCCCATTTCTGCAGCTCCAGAGCACTTACCAGCTTTGTAATGGGTATATTGGCTAAATAGAAAGAAGAAAATACTCTCTGTACCTGTTGTCTAAGGCGGTCTTGACTCTGTGGCAGGCTTGGGCTTAGGTGTATGACAGTGGGTCCCACTAGTTCAAATGATATGACTTTTATTCATGCTTTGGTATAGTGCTGTACTTGGTATTTACCTTTAAATTTCTTTTTTGCTATTATAGCTATGACTGAGTCTCAGTACACTTGTTTAGTTTCACATTTAAGTGAAGTGGGTTAGAAATACAGCATCAGACAGAATCTTTTTCTGGCCTCCTTAGGTTATCCTCTGTTGTGATTTCTCACTTACTGGTTAGTAGTAAAACCCATCTTCATTAGCAGTGTAGGGCCGAAGCAGTAGAAAATGAGCTGACATTAGGAGTATTTTTCCAGTTCAGCCTCAATATTTGGCTTTGCAGACAATAGGGGAAGACATCATAGATGCAGAACAAGGTTCAAGGTTCCAAATGGAACAAAAAACCCTAAAAAAAGCTTTGAAAGAACAGATTTTAACATTCATCGTCTAGTATAGGTGTATGTTTTCTAAGGTACTTGAAAGTCTCCATTAGCTCAGTGTTTTAATGTGTTTGTTGCTGCAGCCATTTTCCTTTGAGTAAGAGGGAGCTGTGATTGCCCTTCTTCATTAGTGTGGAGCTGAGTGTCTTCACATAGCTCCTTGGCACTTAGAGCTGCAGTAAAATAATGCCATGCTCTCCCTGCATGGTCTCCTCAGGCTCTTTTGCCTGCTGCCTGCCTGAGACTCCCCTCTCACTGTTCTTTTGGCACATTATGCGGTCCTTAGGTTGGTCAGTCCCATCGCTAGTGGTCTCCCTTCATGCTAATGGGGTGAGTACCAACTGAGTACTTTGCAATCCTACTGCTCCTGCCTAAGAGGCAAAGGGTTGTATGGTGATGAAGGAGTCCATGTAAACAAGCATTTCAAGGCTGAAGCTTCTGTCTTGATTTCCATTGGAGCTCCATGCTTTTGCTGCTCTGAGCCCATCTGTCTTCATAAGCTAAATACACAGAAATTTACTCAGCATTGCTGCAAGGTGCAAGCTTTCACGTGGGATGGCCCTCCACACTTGGATAGGTAGGTAGCTGTTGGAACCAAACATGGATCTGGTGTCCATGTTTCTAGTTACCTGCTCTAAGCTATGGCACTGCAGCAAATTTCTCACGTTAGTGGAGGAAGGAAAACAGGAGCAAGGGAAAAAGGGTGGGATTGGGAGTGGAAGATTTAAGAAGGAAAGGGAAGGAGTTTGCTGTGACAGGAACTCCAGGTAGCTGGGGCCTGTTGCAGAGTCCTGTGAAAATCATGAACGTTCTCCTACGAAGGTCTTAAGAGGCAGAAAGAAGCTGAATCAGGAATGGTTATTTTTTGTTAGAGAAATCCTGCAAACTAGGAGGATCAAATGGAAATGTCCAGCATTTTTAAACAGAAGGAAGTATTTTTTCACACCCCATACAGCAAAGCTATCAAATTTTCTGCCAGAAGTTACAGCGCAAAACCAAAAAGGAGATGCTTTTCAATAGATGGTTTGTATTAGATTGAATCTATGTGAGACCATGAATTGCAAAGATAAAGATGCAGTCCTTGGCTCAGAAAGCACCAAACTTAAGAATTGCTGGAGGAGCATGCAAGAGAGTTTGTTTCTTATGTTCTTGCCCTGAGCATTTCTTACTGGCTGTTACTGGAGATGTGGTGCTGGTCTGACCAGACCTACTGTTTTTCTGCTTTTGTTTAGGCTTCTCATGCTTC
This sequence comes from Pavo muticus, assembly GCA_016647715.1. Taxonomy (NCBI): domain Eukaryota; kingdom Metazoa; phylum Chordata; class Aves; order Galliformes; family Phasianidae; genus Pavo; species Pavo muticus. The sequence continues at coordinate 119,525 of JACDJE010000184.1, forward strand.
GATGCTGCACTCTGCACTGATACCTCTGACAGGTGGAAAAGTAGTAGTTGAGAAAACCGCTGACGTGAATCAGACCTTCTGCTCTGTTTCTTGATACTGTTTTGGTATTTCCTCAGCAGAGGCAGCCTGACCGTCTGAAATTCATGAGGCGAATGTTCTTCGGATTATGAAGTACTTCTCAGTGAATGTTGTTCCAGAACACTCTTGGGGATTTTCCTGTCCTTGATTCTCCTCCTGAGCTGTGATGCCATTTATTGACATAAAGGGCTTTGACCTGTTTTATTTCTCTAGGTTCTTCCCAAGATTTGGCTGATAGAGGGTGGAAAAAATAATTAGATGCTTAGATAATCCAAATGCTACGTGCTGTGCCAGCCACACCTCTTCTGATGGTGGATAAGAGACAAGTGAACACAGTTCCTTGCAAGATGAGGATGCGTTTGTTTGGATGACAAACAGGCAGCTGCATGACTGTATTGCTGATGAACAGGTGTTATACAATACAGGGACAGGTCCAGCACTTCCATTAATTTATGCCATCAGCATGCCTGCAACCTGCTTTGGAGTGACTATCTTAATTTGGGAGTTTGGTCTTTTTGCTTTTCGTTCCCTGACTCTTCTTTTCAGGTTCTTAACAGCTGAGAAAATTGAGGAGGAAGTGTTATTTACCAAGTGCTCAGACTTCATTTTTCTACACTAATGATTAAGAAATGAGTAAGCTGGCAGACAGGACCTTCTCGTGGGACCCTGTATAGACAAAATGTTTTCCTCCGACACAAGTGAACTATTTTCCAAATCATGCTTGCCTTGTGCTAATGCAGTTGGTGAGCAATTAAAACTACAAAGGTGAGCTGGCTAAAAGAAAAAAAACCCTGCAAATACCTGTGTGTCCTCTGCCAAGCCCTACCTCTTGAGTGCTGTCCTCCAGCTGACATGTAAGCAAGCCAGCCTTGAAGTGCCACCTAACTTGCTGTCCCCTTTTCATGGGCTCCTCCTTGACACCACAGCCTGAGCATCTGAAATGTTATACCTGCTACCAACATGGTTATAATAAAAAAGCCCTGTGAATATTCTCAAAAGACACTGGTAGCTGAGGGAATTTTGTTGTCCAGTGTTAAACACAAGGAAGATAGTTCTATCATTTCGTGCGGAGTTGAAGTATGTCCATGTGCCGCATGCAGACTCACGTATGTAAGCTTTCCCAGTTCAGTGTGAGAGCACAGTAATTATGCAGTCCTCTGGTCAAGGAATATATTGTTCGCCCGAGTGTTGTAGATGATCTTTAATTTATGACATCTGCTATCTGTTTGCACTGCGCTCAACTTTTTGACTTTTGGATTCCCTATTCAGACTTAGGCTTTGGGTATCAATCTTGTTGAGGCATCATAGAACTGGGTGCTGAAACAACGGCTGTGAACAAACGAGCAGTTAACTGTGCACTCTGTAGTGCCGCCGTATTTCTAGTCTGAGTGAAGCAGGGCTAAATTTTCTGATGTCAGCCTTTTTTGCTGATCTGCCTTCTCCTTTGTTGTATTTCCAAATGTTCATTCACGTACAGACTCCACACTGTGTTTTTTTTCCCAAGTAGTTAAAGTTTTTTACCTCTTCTTTCACATCACTGAAGCCCAGCTCTGAAAATAGTGGTGGCAAAATAACTGGGAAAACACAGCCTTTGGTAACTGCGAGGTCCTTTTGTTCTTCAAGTTACTTGAAACAGGACTTAAATGATACACCTGGTTTTAAAAAGTGGTGATAGTCTCTATCTGATCTTTTCTTCCCAGTGGGAAAAAGCTAGGATTTGATAACCTATATGGCAATACAAAGGTAAACTAGGAGTGGCGTAGACCATTAATGGAAAGTACCTTGACTTTGATTTCTTAACAGCTTGCTAGATGAAAGGGTAATCGTAGCCTTTCTGACTTCCCATTGCTGCTGGCTTGCATAGCATTTGCCTTAAATGAAAGGGCAATGCTCAGATCTCAACGTGCAAAAGTAGCAGGCTGCTCGCGTGGCCAGGTCATTAACGTCCTTCTCTCCATTGCTTGTGCTCGGGTCTCGCTGCCATCCATTGTTAATTCTGCTGGCCGTGGCTTGTTAAGAAGCCCTGGAAACCGAGCATTTTTCCAGGCACATGTCATTTGTGCTGAGACATCTGTTTCTCTCATGGCCAGCTAGTGTCTAGCCTCCTGTTTTGGCTCTTACTTTGCATTGTTCTGTCAATTCCCTTTTCACAGGATAAGGTTATTCTCCTGAAATTCTGCCCTCTTTGTTAGTTTTAAGTGCAGGTAGAACATTGCAGGCTACCTTGTTTGGCTATACTGTAAGCTGTTTGGTGAGGGCTTCTGTGTAGAACTGTTCCCTTTAGAAGCATGGAGGGATTTGGCACTACTAGAAGTGGGGATCTTAGTGTGTTACGAGGAAGAGTGAAAATATAGTGAGGCAAGGGAAAGTTATGACTAGATCAGGAGGCCTGGATCTTCATCCTTCACTGGGCCTGCAAGTTCCTGCATTCTTTTATGGTATGGAGTCACACCTTCCCTCCTTCCTTGGGTAGTGTCTGTGAAGGAATAGTTGCCGTGTCCAGCTTCAGGCTGATGTTTAGTTGATTGCTTTGATGCGGGTCTCTAACCATTCTTTAGAGGCATTACAACAGTGCACCATTGTTATTTTGCTGCAGAAGTAGTTTGAGGACGTTTGTTCAGGATAAGGTGGTAGCTCCGTGCAGGATCTGTCCCACCCTTCCCGTTTCTCCTCCCTTGTGCTGGCACGGATGTTTGTGCAGCCATGTGCTGGATAGGGCACTAGGTCTGGATTAAGGTGAATGGCCTGTGCTAGCACATGGAGATGGGTACAGGAGGGCAGGGCACATGTTTTTAGTGGCGGTGCCAGTTGATCTGGGATTAATATGCTGATGAAACTCTGGGTAAGGCTTTGGCTAATGCATGTCACTTGAAATCACAACCAAAGCTTTTAAAGATTCCCACCCGCTTTCGTTACAAGGATTGTCCCTTTAGACTCAGCAGAGTAGCTTCAGGAAAACTGGTCAGTGTTAACTTCTGGCTGTTGAAACGTGGTTCTTCATTAAGAAACCATTTTTCCTTTTCTGATACCAGCAGAGGCCAAGCATCTCAAGCAGCATGGGCAGTTTGTATGAAGGGTAGAGGTGTTGCCTGGAGGTATGAAGGAACCTTCTGCTATCGGCATCAGGCCCCACTGCCTGTCATCTGTGGATTTCCAACTGTGCTGTGGCTTGTTTTGCATTTCTGAACATAACTTAGCTGTGCCTTTTAGCCTTAATTGTAGGAGAATACTGCTTTAATATGAGAAGGCGCTTGCATGTGCTGAGTCTTCTGAGGTAGACTGAGAACAGCAAACACTATCACCCTCCCACTTTATGATTGCAAATTTATGCTGCTCTGTACTGCCAGGGCTGACAGACAGACTGGACCTGCTTAACCATGCATCAAAGCGTGAAGCTTCTCTGGGTCAGGGGAGGAAGATCATCCCATGTGCCTAATCTAGAGGTCATTTCAGAGTTTCAATTATCTATTAAAACTGTGTCCCTGAAACATGCAAACATGGAAATTATACATTCAGCCCATAAACGCTAGCTCTTCGTGAGCCACATTCACCACAGCTTTCCTGTGAACTCAATATATGCCTTGTATTAGCTTTGGCATGAAGGGTGTTTGTGACATCTTTTCTATTGAAAACTAGGCCAGCTCATAGGTTTTAGTTTATTTTTCTTAAATCTTCTATGCTGGCCTTGTGATGTGATTGTAAAAATTTACCAGCCTGACACATGTATGCATTATCCTGGACAGGAAGGATAGGTTTGGGTTAAAGGTATTATATGGAGGTACAGAAGATTTTAGTTCAGTCTCTGCTCTGCTGCTGCATGCTCTGTGACCTTGAAGTCGTTTAATGTGATTGCCCCTACATAAAGCGTAATGCCTAGCAAAATGGAATCTGATCATGAGTAGAAACTGTTTGTGCCTCTGTAGTACGAATAATTAATAGTGATCTTCCTGTAACCCCTACCGGTATAATTAATGTTGCTGGATTACAGTCAGTAGGACACATGATTTAACAGTGCCTGGATATGATTTTATGGGGAATTCACTTTTTTTTTTTTTTTTAAACCTTCTGTTTTGAACTCTTAGAAGACTCTCAAAGGCACAAGGTTTGTTGGCTCATGCATGAAAGTAGGCCTCAGCCGTGTCTAGGATAATGAATTTAAAATTTAATGAAAATTAATACTAAAATTTCTGCAATGTAGAACTGTTGAGCTGTCAGCTTATATTACCCCAACGCTGGAGATTTGGCTAGATTTTAGTGTGAAATAGCGCCTTCCAGCTGATAGCTAGCCGAGGGACTTGATACACAGGTAATATTACTGCTTTTAAAGTAATTCCTTTTCCAAGAGTTCAAATGTGGGATGAAAAATAAGATGTCGTTGGTTAAGAAAACTTGGAAGTCTGGTCAGATTCCTTAGCATTTGCGAAGAGGAAAGTCAGTTTCTTTTGTTTTCATTTTGAGGTATTCTTGTACAAAGCAGAATGAATCAGCATTTCGGAATTCCATTCTTAATTTGTTTTTTAGACTCAAGGAAGTTGACTGAAGCAACACCTTTCCCTCAGAAATTAGACGTTTTCTAATACCGACAGTTTCTCATTATCTTTGCAGATGACTGTACCGACAGCAACAAAAATAGGAAATGGTGGCAGTACTAAGTAGCTTTGCTATTTTTTCTAATATATTAAATTGAATGCCAGAGGGAAGCTGAGAGAGGAGTCCATTGCATGTTTTAAACCAGTGTTTTACATCCTCCCCATGACACCTTCCAGACAGACAGATGATAGACCCTCAGTATTTATTTTGTTCTCGACCCCCAGTCCAACTAGCTGTCCCCATTCCATATCTAGCCTCAATTGGGGCTGGTGACTGCCTACAGCTGTGCAGATGCTGTATCTTGAGCCTGCTGGATGTCTGTTGTATAGGCAGATGTTTGGGGAGGGGTACTACTTGCTGAGCATTATTGCACTTGAGCAGAGGACAGCAGCCTCTCTGCTGCTTCCCTGCAGCTGCAAGATGTGACTCACCGCCCAATTACCTGCCTTCTGCCCAGCACCAGGTTGAGACTTTACAACTTGAGGCCTGGCAGGTTTTAAGGCTGACCTTGCCTGGTTAAGTCAGCTCTCCTTGAGGTATGTACATTGTTGATGGGGGAGAAAGGAGAAAGGGATGGATGATGGCTATGATGAAAAGCTGCCTGATTGCCCCATCTCAGCGCATCTGTTAAGTCATATTTGCCTCCCAAGCCTCTGTATTACATGAAAGTTGGAAAACTTCATTTTTTTTCCCCTCTTCATTCTTGTCTCCTGTGAAATGTGAAACATTCAGGAGATTTATCAGACAAGTAAGAAACTGGTGTAGCGGCTACTTCATTAGATTGGTTGGCTGCTATCCACCCATCTTTCATTCATAGTATCATAGAATAGTTTAGGTTAGAGCGGATCTTTGAAGATCGTCTACTTCCTGCCCCCTGCCTTGGCCAGGGTCATCTTCCAGTAGATAAGGTTGCCCAAAGCACCATTCAGCCTGACCTTCCACTTGTTCATCTGGCTGTTATTCTGTTATCAGTTCTTTGTGTGTACTGGAAGAAATCTCCATTTGTTGTCAGATTGTTTTCTTGCATATTTGAAGTGCTCATTGTTCTTGATTTTGTCTCTGGTGGCATCTCAGAGATACGATTTCCTTCTCTCACCTCTCCATAGACACTGTGCTCTGTTCATAGGTGACGTGATGGTAGACTACTAGTACTGCAGACCGGTCCAACATGGATAGAATGACAGCTGGTACCAGGCAGTGCAGAGGTCCAGTGCTGATTTTTTTTTTTTTAATTTAGAAAAGAAAAGAAACCTTAGCTTAGAAGACTTGGCTATTTACAGGTAGTCCTTATTTCTTGGAATGTTGTAATCATCAAGGACAATTCCTAAACATCTGAAAGTGAGGTTTTTTTGTGGTGTTTTGTTTTTGGTGGAAACAAATTATGTAAAACCAAAAATACCTGATTTAGAAAGGTAGCTTCCATGCAAACCCTGCTGAATGACTGTGGTACCGTCCAGGTCTCTCTGAAATACAAATGCTGCCCTGAAAGTAATGCCTCCTATTTTATTATGTTGGCCAGCGGCATCAGAGGCGGATGTTGGTGGCATGGCAGTTGAGGCTGAACCTTCCCACCCATATTCCATTACATTTTGTTACTGTGTGACAGATGGCAGCAGAGGGGCAGTCTGACAGAATGGCGTCTGACATGGAAGCGCGCATGAAGCAACAGTGTGTCATTGAATTCTTCCATGCAGAAAAAAAATGGTATGCATTGACATTCATCGATGCTTGCTTAACATTTATGGAGACCAAATGGTGGATGTGAGCACAGCGAGGGAGTGAGCGGTGCATTTCAGCAGGGGCAACAGCAACGTGAAAGACAAGCCATGTTCCAGTTGGCCTTGCAGATTTTTACCAGCATGGCATGCAGGCTCTTGTTCATCGCGGGTGAAAATGCGTAGCTAATGGTGGTGACTATGTTGAAAAATAGTGTTTTGTAGCTGAGAATGTGCTCTATCAAATAGTATTATTGTGCTCTTTGTATCTGTTACAGTTTACGTGGAAATAAATAGGAGGCATTACTTTTGGAGCAAACTACATACATCCAAAATGCACTGTCGCCTCACTGTTAGTAGCCTTTCTCTCCGCTCTGTTAGCAGACAGAGCCTAGCTGTTGGCTTCTAGGGATTACTCCCTTCCTTTTCTAGGCTGGAAGTAGCAAGTTTTTGCCACCTTGTTTGAGGACAGGCACATTCCAAGCTGCAGCAGCTGCTTGTACAGAACTGCATCAGGTTGTTTGAGCAGCTGCACAGAGATTTTTGGAGCTGCCCCTGCTGGGCTTGCTTGTGTTTCTGAGAATCATTTTGGTTGGATCCATCCTTGAACTAGATTGGCTCAAGCAGTGTTATTGTGCAGTTATTACTTGGGTCCAGCAGAAAAGGAAAGGTGTGTGTGTGGAAGGATGTTTGCAGCTCTGTAAATAATAATCCCTAACTCCTCCTAGGTCACTTCTTTCTGTCATCTCCCCTTACCACCAGAGGTTGTTTCCATATGTTTTACTGGGGAACTGGGAATTCCTTTGGAAGTTAGGAGCTTGTGAGCTACACTCAAGCTTTACAAAAAGGTGGTGGAAGTGCTGGGGGAGAGAGCTCACTCTGAGCATCCTTCTTTGCCTGTGAGATATCCCTAGTTCTTAAATGCCTTGAGAAAGGGCAGGGGGATAGGTTCCTGGAAGAGCTTTCATTGCCCAGGGGAACCCTGAAGAATTTTGCTTGCGCATGTAGCCATTTTGTGGTGAGTACAAATGCATCTTGCTCTGCACTGTTTGGAACTGGGCTTGTTTAGCACTTATGTCTCACATAAGGTTGCTGCCCGTTTTTTTGTTTCCCTCCTCGCTCCCACAGTCTTGCAGTAGTGGTGTTTTTTTTGGCCACCTGTGGTTTGAAGCAGAGCTGCTGGGAAGTGTGTGTGTGTGTGTGTGTGTGTGTGTGTGAGTGTGCGCACGCAGATTAGAAAGTGAGAGGTGGGGAAGCTCAAACAGCTTCCTGAAGTGTGGGAGTACAAGCCAAAGAAAGGAAGGAAAATCTTTTTGAAGCTGTATCAGTGCTTTACACGGACAAGAATAGCAGTCAGAGCATGTTGACAGAGTGGTCTGAATGTGGCCATGTGGCAAAGCTTTAGCTTTAGCACTGTAAAGATCACCTCTGTCCACTAGCAAAGCATACTTTTCCGACAGGAGTGCAATTTTGTCAGCATGGCTGGGTCCATGGAGCACACTTCTAGTACACCTGTGTTATCCAGAAGACAGCAGTAAGTCTGCACATGTCTGTAGGTCTGCACCTGCAGCCCTTTTAATCCATGGAGGAGGTGTGAAGAACAGCGTGGATCACGTCTTGTGAAGACACTGCAACTGGGAGGAGAGGTACGATATCCAGCTAGCTGTTTTTCTGCTGCAGATCTGTGGTTTGTCAGGCTGGGTGCTGGTCCATCTTGCGTTCTTCCTCCGGCTCCTGTAAGTATTTCCTGAGCAGGGTGAAACTCCTTGCCTTAAGCCAGCTGTGCCAGATGTTGGGCACCTGGTGTGCTGATGGGACAGCGGGGACTTGCTTTCCAGTCATAGGAGCAACCAGTGCCTGAACCTTCAAGACTTTGTTTACATCACTGTTTTGAGCTTCCTTCTCAGAGTTTTCTTGTCCCTTTCTCATCCATAAATGACAACCAAGGGTGTCATTTCAACAGGATGTTGAAATGCTAATAGGACAGACTCTGCTTATTTTCCTGTGTTAGATTTTCCAGGCCTTCCTGCCTTATTGCCAACCTTTCCTGGATGGCCCAGCAGCTGAGTGATCTCCTGTTCCTTTTTTATGGAGCATTGTAATCCTGGATACCGCATGAGCAAAGCTGTCTTTGCATATGACGTGGTGAGAGAGGGGCAACCTTCCTTCCCCCTTAAGCAGTTGTGTAACAGCTGGATGACAAAGGTTTGCTGGCTGTCTTCTCTGAATTGTTTGGAAAATGCCTCAGCCTCTGCTTGGGCACCATGGAACAGGAAACAGCGTGGGCTCCCAGGGAAGCGATCTGCTGGGCAGAACTGGAGCTTGTATCCGCAGCTTTGGTTTTGTGTTCTCAACGCTATTTCTAAAGGTGTTAGAAAGAAAATCCGTCTTGTTTCCTCTGTTTTTCTAATTGGGAAATGGAGGCAGAGAGGAGCAGTGATGAAAAGGGAAGAGCTTATTTAGAGTGTACCATTCTAAGATGGGAATTGCAACCTGGTTTGTGGTAGTTCAGTGCTCTGGGCACCTGCATCACATTTAATTGTGTTTAACAATAGGCATGGCAATAGCTGCCATGCAGTTCCTTCTCTTTTCAGGGTGTCATGAGCAGAACTGTTCACTGAACTCAGACTGAAGGGCCATTCCCACTTATGCCAGACCATTAGCATCACCCAAGTTGCCAGGCCATACAAAGCTGTACTTGCTGGTGTAAAGGGTGTCAACATCTGGCCTGTAGAACCTGCCTTACCACTAAGGATCCAGGATGTGAATCAAAGAGTCCTTAACAGAAAGAAAGTGTTACCATTTGGGTTGTGGGAGATGGAGACAAGCAATTGTGGCCTGGTGGTTGGCTGTTGGATTGAGCTGCCTTGAAAAGGAGTTCCTGAGCCTCCAGTGGACTGACAACAGCCACTCGGAGGTAGCATGGAGTCACTGAGCAGACACTTCAGTACAGCAATGCTGTGACCCCTCTTAGTCACGCCTTGAGCATTTAAATGATGTCATACCTCAATTTAGAAAAACACAACCTAAAAACACAAACAACAAACCTCAAACCAAACAAGCCGTGACTCTTTCTGTACATCTGTTTGCCTGTCTTTAAAGAGAGCTTTGGTCTTCACAATCCTCCTGGCAGAAAACGTTTCATGATTTGAAGACTTATGTCAGCAGGAGAAGCTGCTCTAATGAACCCAAGGGTTTGACAGCCAGCCTAGTATTTGTATGAACGGCTATTTCTTGTTGCTGGGAAAACTACCTGTTCCAGAATCTCAACTCAGGAGCTGTTTGCAGGATGATAGGCTTATGGTGTCTAGAAGGAGTGTTACAAGTCCATTTGCTGCCTGAGTTCTTTTCATACATCACGTGAGACACTGTTCATTTTGATCATTACTGAGGTCTTTGCAGCTGATTTTGGAAAAATACGATTCAGAACTTTCATTACATTGGATTTGCTCAGTGAGATTGTTTACAAGGGGATAAGCTTCAGTATCGTATCTCTGGAATATATGTACTTTGTTTCTTATCGTCTGTAAAATCCAAAATTTTTGTGAGCGGTATTATCTTAGCATTGGGATTTAATCTGTTCCAATTAAAACCAATTAGAATTTTCATTAATAATTGCCACTGAAATAAATTTCTGCTCATAAATTTGGAATCAAGTTGTTTTGCTGTTGTGTACGTTACTAATATTGCTGTGTTATATATCTATATTATATACATCGTCATATGGTGTGTGTTATGTATACTGTTTTCTTACAGATTATTCCTTGAGTCCCCTGCGTGCTTCTCTTTTGTGCCTCAGTTTCTCCTGGCAATAAATGAGGGATGCTACTCTATTGTCTTACTGCACTGAGAGGCTTTAACTGTTGGCTATCTGTACAGTATGCAGTGGTCCTTAACCATGTAAGGACAAAGTGGTTGTGTTTGTTGTCCGGGGTGTTTGAAACATGAGGTAACTTAGTTTCCAAGGAGGAAAAGGAAATTCTGTAAAGGATTGAAGAGGTTGAACTGGTGTCTAAAGATGAGTGAAAAAGGAAAGGGAAGACTGGTAAGTGGAAGGAGAACAGAAATTGGTCACTGCTGTAAAGGTACTACTGAACTGGTAAGAATCAAGTTAGTTTGACCTCATAATTTCATAGACAGACAGCTTAAGAATGAGTTATATAGCATGAAGTGATTTCCCCCTCCCCCCTTCAATAGTTAGTAGAATGCCGAAGCCGTGATTCAAAGGAGTATTTTCTTATTTCTATTCTGCTAAGGAAGGAGATGCATGGGACAGATGGAACTGATGGTGCAGGAAGCGATTGCTCATCTTTGTAACATCTCAGAAGACCAAGATTAGCAATTATCAACCCAGCTGGAGTAAGGAATATACTCTCCTTCCTTATAAACTTGCAATTTGTGATGCAGATGGAGGAGGGAAGACGCATAAAACCGATTTTGAAACTTGTCTTTACCATACCCAGGCATACTAAATTTACCTCGGATAATTTTGCTGAACTTTCAGAACCAAATCAGCAGAATTTTGCAAAACTTGTATGATCTAAGGTCCCACGACTTAGGCCTGTCTCCTGTAAACATCTACTGGGATTTTTATGGACCTGCACTTAGTTTTGGCCAAACGTAGGGTGCGTCTCTTGATAGCTTGGGGGTAAAATAATTGAGAACTTTTATGTTTACATTGATGATCATGGCTAAAAGTCTAAAACAACAGCTCTTGGATTGAACATTCCCAAATTTGGAAATTCGAAATCCACATCTGGTTAGAATTTTTAGATGGAAAGATTTTATCCTTAAAAAAAACCCTCATTCGTGCTTAAACTTAAACAGCCACAAAAGAAATCCATCATGAAACAAACATTGTAAGTAGTAATAGTTATTCCTCTGTTTAGAAAGGAACAGATTGCGGTGCTTGTCACCTTGGTATACTTAATTCACACTACTAAATTCATATTGCTCAACGTAAGAGAGGGTGGTAGGTGAAAGCAAGATGAATATCATGGTTGAACAGTCTTCTAGACGTTCTCTTGGGCTGCCTCTCAGTAAGAAAGTTAAGGGTTAATAATTTACTCTGGATGCTCTTGATGTACCAAGAACACAGTTCTACGAATGCATGGGTCCCGCTGGGTTTGGGGGGGATTACTCATGTGTCTGAATGCCTGCAGGCTTGCAGCTCAGTTTTGTGTGATTATTTTTTTTAGACTCCTTTTTAAAAATACACAAGAATTAAGCAATTTCCTTTATGCAGTGCCTCAGCCAAAGCCCGCTGAAGTCTTTGGGAAGCCTCCTGCTGTTTTCAGCAGGCATTCGGATCTATCCCATGTTCCTTATGGTCTGGTATATTAGGCGGGTACAGTGGTGATGGGATGCTTAACTGTCTTAGTTCTTCTGGGCTGGTTATCCTACTGTGACTTAGTTACTATGGAATAGGCTGCCAGCATTACTAGCAGCGTAATTATTGTGGAATAAAAATGATAATATTGTGTTGATTCCAGAATTGTCTCCACATGGGGAGCTACTGCAAAATAAAAATGGTGCAACAGCTTCATAGCTTTGTCTGCAGTAGTTGTGCTACTCAGTTGCCCTCTGTAAGTAAGGTGTCTACCGAGGTGAAACAGAGGTGAAAGGCAGTGATATGAATCCCTTTTTATATCAGGACAGCCTTCCTGCTTTGAATGTTTGCTGAACTGTAGTTATCATAGTTAAAAACAAAACAAAAACAGAAAAAGCAATAACAACACCAAGCAACAACAACAAAACAACTCCAACCCCCGTAACCCAAATGTAGACAAGCCCTTACCATGGACTCCAGCCAAACTCCTGATCCTGCAATCAGATCTGTGTAGGTGGATCTGTGTGCCTGCTACTTCAGAGGGATTCTGTACGTGCAGGTACCCACCTATGCAGATCCGATTGCAGGATTGTGGCCCCATGCTAGTTAAAAAAACACAGGTGCTGTTTTTGGTTTAGGAGTGAATGCACAAGGAAGCTGGACTGTGACCCGGGCGGTTGGAAGCATTGGAGCTTTGCTATTTTTGAGATCCCTGAGCAAGCCTACCTGCTTTTACATCCCAGTGGGAGCTCTGTTAATGGAGGTGTTGATAAACAATCCAGAGAAAACATTTCTTATCACTGTCTTTTTGCACTAGTGCAGAAGAAGCAGGATACCCAGTAAATTAACTCATATTGCGACATGTGCATGGATCCTATGAATGGTCTTGGGGCAGAGCCCAAGGCTGAGATTTTAGTTTCCACAGTTGGTGCCTGAATCCTTTGGATTTAATGAGACCTCTAGGCTTAAGCATATTAGGTTTAGTTGCAAAACTGCTACATTATTGTCTTCTATCTTAGAGATGTTAGAAGAACAGCTAACTTCTACATTAACATGAGTACTGGCTAATACACTACGCACATACATGTGATTAATTCCAGACACTTCATGATCCAGTGGTTGGTAATTCACCCACCCACTTTAGAAATAAAGCAGTAGTATAGCTGACAAAATAAGGGGATAAAGTAAGACTTATTCAGTCCCTTCCTTTGTGATATATAAGTTCATGCATAAATACAGACTTTGAAGCAAGTTAGTGTTTTTCTGTTTTTTTGTTTTTGTTTTTGTTTTTTGTTTTAATTAGTCAAATACATTGGATGTGCTGTGTATTCTTACATCAGTGTGGCCTGTTAATTACACAGAGACAGGAGACTTGTATTAAGTGGCTGAAAAATGTCATAAGAAATGATATTTTTGTGTATTTTCCTTTCTAATAATAATAATAAAAAACTTTTACATCCTTTTACAGAGGAAACACATTTCTTTTTTTTTTTTTTTTTTTTTTTTTTCCCATAAGCACAAGGGCTTATTCTGTTAACCACAACAGAAAATTAGCCACTTCTCTGTATTCCTTCCTATCTTAAGATCTTGGCTATGAACATCTGTCCTAAAAACTATTGAGCATCCTCAACTCCTGCCAAACAGAATAGATATGGAAGCTTATCAGCATGCCACTGATTTGGACTCAGAGAAATCGAGTTGAAGACCTGGTCAGACGTGATGTTCTGGCTGGAACTTATCTAGGCTGAATGGGTGCTGCCTCAACTACTTACTGCTGTATTATGTCTTTTCCACTCCACCTCAGCTCTTACTCTGTAGTTGCTTCCTAACCCACTTCTATTGGAAATATTGTATGTTTGTTTGTTTGTTTTTTAATTTTTAGTAGTATGTTTTGGATATTGGATTTCTTTCTTTTCTTTCTTTTTTTTTTTTTTTTTTTTTTACAAGTTGACATTTTCTTTAAATAGTGAAATTCTGGGAGAAATTGAGGTTCTTACTTCCAAAGCTACCTCTTCTTCCCCTCCTGTCTTCGCAACTGTGTATATTGAGTACTTCCAGTATAGAGAGTAGATGAGGGATTTGCCTCCCACTGGTCCTAAGGTCACTTGTGATTTCTTGAGCCAGGTTTTCCCTGTATTTACAGACTGTTTTCTTAGTGGCATGTATATATATATTGAGGTAAGTACATTAATTAAAAAGCAAAGAAGTTAAGACAGCAAACCAAATCTGTTTTAAAAATAGCAGAGGATCTATTTTTCCATTATAGAGAAATATGAAAAGCAGATGGAAGGAATTTTTGGCAGTGTGAGTTGCTCTATTTGTTGTTGGGGAAGGGCTTGTTCTGGCGAGGTTGTGGGGAGGGACTCGATTCACGCATTGGAGTGCTGCGGGGCTGCCTGTCATGCTGTGGCTACAACACGAGATGGGCTTTGGGCTGTCTGTAGGCTGATTTTCAGAGCTGCAGGTAATTGAAATAATCTCTAGCAGCTTTAATCAGCAGGTAATTCATTGCCATGATGTGCTTTCTAATCCCAGCATTACTCTACTGACCTGCAACCACTGTTCTTCGGACTTGATTGGGCATATTTCCTGCCTGGGGTTGGGAGGGTTGCCATGCAAATTGGACTCCTCTGCCTCCCCAGCGATTATTAGTGTACTCTGTATGTTAATGGAAATCACTCACTATCACGAGCCCTGCAACATCTGTTCAAGCTCCAATCTCATCCCTCTTCTAACCAGTGAGAAAGCAACCCTGCTTTCCAGAAGGGTAGGGGTACATAAGTGAGGAGAAGAGCCAGAAGCAGAGGGTCTCATTAGCCTGGTGGGGCAGACCGTCCCTTCTTACAGGCCCTTTCTTCTGTGTGATGTTTGACTGTTGTTGTGAATGAGAAGGCTTGCACTCAGCAGCGTGTAGTCCATAAGTCATCTCTGTTTCCTGCTGATTTCATGTTTTGCTAGGAAGGACACTGTGCAGGATGTTGAGATAGGATTAAGCAATGAGCCTGGGCATTAGCAGGATGGCTGTGCTGAGAGACAGGCTTGGTCTCTTTCAGCTCCGGCTGAACGGAGATAGCTGTAAACTGTCCTGTAATCACAGGCTTCTCCTTGGGCAGTTCTCCTGTGCTGCAGTTCTGTAGACTCCTGAAATTGCCTGGTGCTGAGCCTTTGTTAAGGCTCTGTGATAGGGTGTTTGTGGTCTGACAGGAGCAGCTGATGATGGTTTAAAAAGGAAATGTGTTGTAGTATTTCCTTCAAAGGGCCACCGATGGGAAACTTTGGAGAAGATTTTGACTTGACAAAATTATGTTTTGACACAATTGAGAAAGGGAGATTTCTCTCAAGGCTTTTCCTTGAAAATGATTCTGTCAAGAGAACATTGTCTTTTGCCTATTGAGGATCTGCCTGCCGCTGCTGCTAATCCCCCACCTGCAATCTCAGCCTACCCTAAGTGACAGCAGACGTGTTGGCAGCTGTATGCTGCCTTGCAGAGATGTGCGAGTGGTCATCCCCTGGGTGTGGAGATTAAGAGGAGCTGAAGTTTGTTTCATCTATGGTTCAAGTACTTCTAACAGGACAAAACCATTCCCAAGTAGTCTGGAAGCCTGTTTTCTGCATGAAAGTTGAAGGAAATGAGGCAAAAGTTCAGCCAGACTTGGTGGATTTGCAGAAGTGAAGGAAATCTGTTGCACCAGTATGAGTAAAATTTAACTGAATAACTCCTTTGTATTTTCTCCTCTCAGTGGTGGGTTGGTTTTGGTTTGGTTTTTGGTCTGCAAGGATCTTTGAATGAAGCCACCAAATTCTAGCTGAAATGGTGCAAAAATGGAACAAAACTGTGACAGCTATTGGTTGTACAAACATCATTAAAAGCTCTTGCATATCACACATAACAACAAGGTAGGGACTGTTTATGCAGACCTGAAGTTTTCGGAAGCCTGAAGTCTCATTTTTGCCAAAGGCTGTGTGGGTGCAGTAGGGAGTCATAACCCTAGTGCACAGCACATGCAGATCAAAGGCTCCACATGGCTGTACCCCCTTCTGCTTACAAAGCTCGGTCAGGCCCTGCTGCTTGGCCATCACAGCTTATTTAGTCTATCCTGTGTGGCACATAGCAGTGAGAGTGGGCAACCGCAGCCTATATGGATACGTTCAGAAGCTAGCTATGGGCTGCTTTCTGAGTACAACTTATTATTGGCCTAGATCTGGTGTTGGCCTGCAAAAGGAACAAAGTTTCATTTTATCTCCTTCACGGTCTCTGAAATTGATAGGTAGAAAAAGATACAAGGGAGAAGATAGATAGCAAGTAGTGGGGTAGCTGTGATACAAATTGTCCCTGTAAATCTAAGTCAGGGAACCGGGCGCCGGCACCTGGAGTTACCCTCATAGTTGTACAAGCTGGCTGTCAGGAGGTTCGTAATCAGGCATGGGTATGGCGAAGAGGGAGGAGGGTATTTTAAATGTATGCGCAATATGTCAGAACACAGATCATCTGATTTGCACTGGGATTTTTGGAGTTGGGGAGTGTGTTGCTTTTTGTTTTCATGATATCGATTGCAAGGTGTAACTAGCATTTGTTTTGTGGAAAACGGTCTTGAGAGAGGCTGGCCACTCAAGATTTGTCCTCGTTGCTCTGGGGGTTCATCTCGTAGCTCCAGTTTTTCTTCTGCTCCCTCTCCTGTTTAAATGCATATCCTCTCCTCCACCTGAGCATTGCTTTCTCCTTGCACTCAAGAGAAACTCCTCTGTGTTGTTGAAGCTCAAGTTACGGATGTAGCTGAGAGAGAACAGCCCTAGTTGCATTAACTCTGCAGCTGCTGACGTGATCCCTTTGTTGCTAACCCAATGCCCCTGTTTAACACAAGTGTCACTTTTGTTTGGGCTTGAGCCCCCAGTGGTGCAGCGAAGCTCTGAGCTTTGCACTGGAACGGGTAAAGAGCTCTCACACTGTGCCTGTCTGCTTCAGGTAGTACTTGCTGATGGCAGGTGGTAAGGGGCAGCACTCAGACCCCCTCAGTGATTTACTTTCGTTTTAGCAGAACAACTAATTTTTTTTAGGGTGCAAGAGTGGAATAAAATATTCTTCTTTTAAGAATAAGATTGACTGCATCATTGTATTTATAGGAACACACGTGCTCTGGTGTTCACTGGGACTTGCTGGCTTTTTTGGATATGTAATTATCTGGAGTCTGTCCAGCTAGTGCCTGTAGAACTTTGTGTTTCCATAAAGGAAAATCTTCAGTGTGCCTTTAAATCCTTCTCTCTCAGTAACAGGCTTCATTACTCTCTCACAAATCAGGAGCTCTATGTACATCTAACAACAATTTCTGCTGCACCGAGGTTGCTGTATGCGTCTCTGTTCTCACTCTTTTCTTTTCCCCGCAGGCTTGATGCATGTTGGTTTTTTTCTTTTGCTGTTTTTTTTTCCAGCTATTCCATAATTAAAGGCTTAGCTATGGCAAGGGTAATCGTCGCGCTGCAATGTATCACAGTCTGTGTCACCAGCCAGCTATTGCAAGTAATAGGAGCAGGTAGTTCTGCTCACTAAAGATACCAGTATCTCCACTTCCCGTTTTTGCAATTTCCAGTGTTCAGCAAAACCCGTTGCTCCCTTTGTCAGTGGGAAAGCATATGCTTACTCACAGGTTTTTTTTTAGATTAGTTCATCCAGCATCAAAGATTAATATCTTGCTGTTATTTTTACAGACTCACAGGTTTAGATGAGTTTCAGCATGGGTTTCTAATCATTACTGTGAATTTCAACATAAAGGTTAAAGTTGCAGTGGAGGTATGTAATGATATGTATATATAACATATCTGAATGTGCACTCATGAAGGCGTGTGTTGAAAGATGGATCTGTGCCTGGGAGCCTGTGCCCTCAGAGCAGCTTCACCAACTAATCCAGTACAAAGTTGCAGCTTTCCTTACAAATGGTGCTGCTCTGCTTTTAAATGTTTCCAGTCAGAGGCTTGGATTGCTGCATTTTTATTGCCGCGATTCCAATCTGAGCTGGGATGGGAAGAGGAGAAGCTTTGGAGGAGAAAATAAAGTTATGTTTTTCTGTGACAGCTCGCAAATGTATTTAGTTTAGTACTAATCACAGTAGGAATGGGTCAGCAGGCAGGAGGCAGGTGGAGTGCTTGCTAGTGGTACGAGTGCAGCTTGTTGTGTGGACAGCATTCTGTCACGGGTAAGTGACTCTCAGGGTCTGAGGGCTGGTGGTTCTCATTGGAGCTGGTTTAAAAGCTCCCAGTTCATCATCCAGCCCAGCCGCAGCAGCCTTGTGAAGTCTGAGCCTCTGAGAGCAAAACCACTTGCCAAAAGAGCAGGTGTGTCAGTATGAAGTGGCCCATGAGGAGCAGCTGTAAGCACGAACTTTGCCCATTTATTTGCTCAAGGTTTTATCTCATCCTTTTTTATACAGCTCAGTAAAAATGAATATTACTATGTCAAGCGGGGCCATATCAGAAGCAGGCTCCCTCGTATGCTAGGTGGCCTCGTAGGCGAGAGCTGTGTGTGAGAGGGGAGAGCTGTGCTTTCTGTGCCATCCCAGGAGATAGGAACACCTGAGCAAATAGTGGGCACCCAGGGCGCGTAGGTAGTGGCTGTTTTGTTGGTACCTTGCATGGATTTCTCGTGCCCATAGAGTTTTCATCCTGTGGGGAAATTCCGACATTAGAGCAAGACCGGAGTGTCCGGAATGGAAAGCTTACCTTGCAAAGTTGTTTTGTCATTTTGCTGTGGGTTTTTGAATGTGGATAGCAAAATTAATATCGAAACAGAAATTTTCTTCTGAATTGATGACTAAATGTTCCGCTTGGAAAGTGTAGCAGCACAGTGTGCTGCTGCACTGAAGTAATGCAGAAAAAAATTAAGAAATACCTATGTAGTAATTGAAAGGGCTGGTGGAATATTTTGATTTCTAGCAGGATTGTGGGTGCTGAGGAAAATGTCTGCTGTAAAATTTGTTAGCCCTTCTGGTGTTCAGATCCCTGACAGTGGACTTGTAGTTGGGCAGTGAAAATGGATGAGTTATTGTTTGTGTAGTGTGTTATAGGAGGATAAGGCAACAGAATTTTCTAGGCTTAGAAACTATTCGGTGCTGGATGTAAGGCAGCAATACCCACGTAAACTGGGCCAAGCATGGTTGGGAGCTAGACACTTCTACTTTAGGGAAAGTGACGTGATCCAATACCCAGGGAGCCTGGTGGATAGTCAGAAGACCTGCTTCCTTTCCCTGGCTCTGTGCAACTTTGAGGGATTTGTTTCACTGCTCTGTACCCCATTTTCCATTTTATCTGCTTCGCACCGTACGCATTTAGATATTAAACCATTAGAAATAGGACTGCCTCTCACTAGGCAGAGCAACTGCACTGCAATGACATAGTCTTAATAAACATAAACAGTGCTGCTCTTTGGATATTGAATATACTTTTCAGACAATTCTAGTTAATTTTTTATTTTCAACTGTATCACCAAGGGTTGATCTTTGGACCTGTATAACCAAACTTTTTCCTTATTTGCTTTCTGCTGTTCTGCCTTTCGAAGGACTTTGTGGAAAAGAAAGCAGTATAAAAATCACACAACCGGTTTGGCAGGTCTTGTATAAACAGGAGAAATGCCAGGAAAAGTCTCACGGCTTTGTTGCCAGCTTGAAAAAAAAAAAAAAATTCCGATTAATTTTCCCCTAATGAAAACCTCAGCCACTGCTACGTGTGAGCAGGATTGTGGGGAAGGGTGTGTAGTGGAAAGGGTTAGGGGGACGCTTGCTGGAACAAACGTGTGTCTTCAAAGCTGGGAATGTGCTTGCTCTTGGGCAGTTGTCCCAGTCACCTCCTTACTCGTAGGAGCAGAAGGGTTTTGTCATGAGCCTTGGAAGCAGTTTGTTTTGATTCCCCCCCCCCTCCCCACCATCTCTTCTAACAGTCTCAGAGCTCAGCTTGGGTGTTAAACACGCCTTACTTGATTAGATGGGGTGATTGATGCCCCCTGGTTCTTGCTCTGCTTGTGCCAGTGGAAGGCTGTGCTGCTCTTTGGGGCGGTTTTGCTGTGGTGACTGGGTCGGGTAAGGAAACCTGCCTTGCTGACTGGATCTGTGTGGTTGTGTAACAGTGGGAAGGGTTGCAGTGCCTCTATCCTGGTTCTTGTGGCACAGGAGGGATGTGTCTCTGGAACAGGTCCACTAGCTCTCGTCTGGCGTGGACAATCTCTGCTGTGCGCTTGAGTCAAAAGATTACAAGCAATGCTTTGATATCAGGGGTTCTTAGGGTAGAGGTAGAGGGTTATTTAAATTCAGTATTAAAATGCGAAGTGAGAGCTTTTGCATGATATCTGCATGCCACCTCGGCTGATTGATTTCATCAGTCAGCTTTTTCCTCCTGGTTTCTCCTGTTTTCAGAGCGGCTGTGTAACTCCAGAAACAAGGCACTGCAGGTAGAGTCAGAATGGGATCTAGACAACTTGCTGTTCTTTCTGCCCTTCCATTTCATGATTGTAAAATAGGATTCAAAAAGGTTCTTCCCTCCAGTGCTTTTCTGTCTTGGCTGCTTTGGCTTTGAGCTCTGCAGGGCGGGGGCTGTCCTCTGATCTGTTTCTGCAGTGCCTGGGACAACAGTGCTGGTGTTCAAGTTGCTTCTGGGTGTTATTGCAGTGTAATTGTTCAGTTGTAACATGTGGGTTTAGAGCCTGATAGGGTTCCTAGGACAGACTATTATTTTCTAAGATGTCTGAAGCTTTTAAATGTTGTATTGAGGGACATAGTTTAGTGGGGCAATCTTGATGGTAGCTGGACAGTTGAACTAGATGATCTTGAAGGTCTTTTCCAACCTTGGTGATTCTGTGTTTCTATGACAGTAGGTTTTTGTTTTGCTCTATGCTGCTGTCTGAGCTAATTGCCTGATCTCTGAATGTTTTGGTCCCTCCGCTTGTGAAGGTGAGCACAATAACACCATTTCCAATGCAGGGAAATGGTGATGGTTTTATGAGGCATGTGTGGATAGCGTGGTGTTGTAGGCCATAGATAAACTTTCATACCGAGCTAAAATGGGCCCAGAACAAACACTTCACTCTTTTTTCTTAAAGATGACTATGATTTATTCAATTTCAGTTGGCTCAGTTCCCAAGCCTGTCGTGTCTGTAATGAGGAGCTCATATTTGCAGCTCATAAGCAATCTCGGGGTAGTGGTGATGGGACTCTTGCTGCACTGTCCATTCAGGTGTGAACCAGCAGTGCTTAGTTGTCAAAAATAAGCCAATGATAACCAGAGTGAAACTTCAGCACTTTTCTTTTGCCAGGAGCAGTGTCACAACCAGTGCTTTGGGATTATGAGCTGCAACAGAATAATAATTTGAGAAAGAGCAAAAAATATGCACAGGTTGAAAGGAAAAATTAAAAGCTAGGTAACTTAGTGAACAGGAAAGGCCATAGCAGAAAAACAGCTAAGTTGAGGTTTTTGCACTTAAGCATCCCAGCACTTGACATGCCTGTGGGCTCAGCATCATCCTGTTACCTCCGCAGCACAACAAAGGGTCAGAATGCTGTGGTAAAGCCACAACTTGTTTTAGAGAGTGAGTAGTGGGTCTGGGACCAGAACTTCCCTCCTCCTGTCCTTTTCATCATTTTTATTCAAGCCTCTTGTGCAGAGCACGTTTTGTCACGTGCCTTCTGTTGCAGCATCTGCTGTCCAACCCTGTATGGCAGCACCATGCAGTGAGTGATCCACTCCTTGTTCCCCTGCTGAGTGTTGGGAGTGCCTGTGGAATTTCCACAGCATATAAGGGTGGTGTGTGATGTACCCTGTCACATGGACAGGTCATACCTGGAAGGCATCTCTTGTTTTCACAGCAGTTAGGAAAGGATTGCTAATAGCACTCCTTACACAACAGAATATTCACTCGCTTAGTTCATTACTTATTAGCTCCAGGCAGGGACATTGCAGATTAGTTAATGCTAATGGCCAAATCATTAGAGTGTGCAGCATTAATGGAGGAGAAAGCATTTAATAAAGACCCATCACTCGACCCTGTCACTGTCCCTGGAATACAGGCAGTGTGTTAAATTCAGTCCCAGCTCTCATCTTGTCACCTACCTCTTCTTAAAAGGGCAGCTTGCTGGGAAGCTTCAGCTTTTCAAACACATCTTCTTTTAAATCAGATATGCTATGCCATGCCCAAATGTCTCTTTACAAATACATTTTGAAAGTCTCCTCAAAGTTCTGCCGGTGCTGATGGTTCTGTGCTGGAAGGCCCATGTTTTAGAGGAAAGGAAAGCTTTTGCTGTGCCTCCAGCTGTCCTCCAAGGTGATTTGTTTCCTTTTTCTGAGTAATGTTTTATGACTGATACATTGGATCAGCAGAAGGTTCAGTTTCTTCTAGTTTGCATTCTGATACCCATAGATTGCTGACAGAGAGATCTTCAAAAAGCTGTTAAATAGCTCCTTAAATAAATTGTTGAGTAGCTGTTAAAAATGTTTCTTGTACAGGTTAACCCACCTGCAGATTTTATTTCTTTTGATGTAACTCAGCTTCCTTCAGTGGTCTCCCATTGCATTTTAATGTTTTAATCACAGCTTCTTGTTAGCTCATCCTTCTACAAAGTCTTCCAGATATATCTTCCCTTCTATTCATATTTATTTCCTTTATTTCCAGATACAGCTGTGGGCTGTATCTATCATATCTCTCTTTGTCTCTGTAGTTCCTTTACTCTTTCTTTATAAGCTAGACCTTCAGACTCTTATAATACTTGTCTGTCTTGCATACGTAGATACGTGTCTGCCTGTATACTCATATATGCGTAGGATAAAATGCAGAATGAAAAGCCTGCAAATGTGCAGGATACAATATTCTCCGAGACACCCTCCTAGCTATTTTTTATGTACCCTTGTCAAATTTTCCTGTTTAGTCACGCTGATCTCATGTTTTTCACTTTTAAGTAAGTGGCTGGAGTAGTTTAAAGATAGTAAGGGGAGAATTGTAATTTGTTGTTTCTTCCACATCCAGTTCCTGTACAGCAGACAAAGTCGGTTCAAGTATGGTCCTTTTTAGGAACTCCCTCTCCATTCAGTATTGCAGGGGGTCAAATAATCTGAATCCACCTGATATTTTGCAGCAGCAAACATCCACCTCCTCTTGTTTCTGGACTGGCTTATTAAGAAAATCCTTGAGAACAGATATTTTATCTGGCTTTCTTTCTCTCTGTATTCTGATGGGTTTTCCTGAGCACCCTAGTGAGTCTTACCTCTTTTACCACCAGCAGCCCTTATTTACAGCTCTCCCAGTCCTGAGCTGCTCTAGATTCCCTCTGGAAAGTTGCCTTTATCCACTTAGAGTTTGTGTTGAACACAAGGATACAGCAGCACGCACTCTGTGCTGAGTTACTTTTGCACTATTTGGACCTTCAGGAGAAGCAATGAAGGTGTAGGGTTGGACCTTGTCATAGTACCCCTGGGTTTCTCCATGTGTTTAGTGTGTCTTTTTTCATGGAAGGTCTGAAGTGTAAAGAAATGCTGCCATGTGGAATGTAGCAGTGCTGTGTATGCTGTGTTTCATTTTACTGGTGAGGAAAGATGCAGAGGCTTCGCCTTTGCGGAGTTTAGCTGTAGTTTTGTGGATGATCATAGTGCACCCGTCCTCTGGTCTGATGGTGTTTTCTAATGTTACCACCCAAGCCTGCCATCAGAGTTTCCTTCCCAATGCCTCCAGAAGCCGATAACCTCTTTGCAGAGGACGTGTTCTTATACTTAACCAGGACAGGCACCTACATGATCAAATATAAACAACTTTTTCTCCATTTGTTATAGTAGCTGATATTTAGGTGTGCCTGTATTTTCTAGTGGTAACAGATAGAAGATAATTATGGCATATTGTGATGCAAGTTGTTTTCAAACAGGTATGTATGCACACTGTTCATGCTCAAGTTCAAACTGATTTCATGCAGATAAGGAGAGAAATTAAAATTGACTGACTGTACTGGCTGTGGTAAAGATTGAGGCTCGTATCTGCACTTCACTTCCCTTGCTGTAAATCAGACCAGAATCACTGCTTTCAAAAAGCCACAGAAGAATGTTGTACGTACAGATGAGAGCCGAGACTAGCCGTGCAGTGGGATTGAGAATGGTCATTTCTTATATTTATGGTATTTTAAAAATATATATTTTGTAATGTTGTAGCTGCATAAGAATTTGTTTCCATCAACGGCTGATGATTAAAAAAAGCCATGACTTCTTGTGAATTACTCTCCCCTGATTTTTCCACAACTTGACTGATAGGCTTGCAGATAATCCATGGCAGTGAGTGACCTGAACTTGTCCATGTGATGGTTCTGACATGTGCTTTGTACTATGGAAGTACTTCATATCCCATTGTGAATGATCCTGTTGTTAGTAGCTGTAGATTCACTAAAAATATTCAGATTCTGTAGAATGACCGGTAGTGGTTCTTATCCCTGAAATACATTTGAATACGTAGTGACATTGCAGCTTTCCAGTACCCTGATAGCTCAGTGATGTGTCCAGGTAGAGTCATGCACACTGCTGTGCCAGCCTGAATGGACCACAGAGCAGCTCTGGGATTCTCCTTTCCCATAACACGTAAGAGGGCAGCTCCTTGTACACCATGTTTCCCCTTCATTTTTCCATCTCTGTTTTGCGGCCTCCACAGATTTTATGCTGAATGCGTGACTCCCATGATGGCTATTTAGGGCATGAATTAAAACGCACACAGGCAGGGTTGCAGAGCCTCTGTATGTTGTAGATGAGACACCCCAGCACTCTATTCTTTAGGAAAGAGAATGGGAAAGAAAGTGCTGCAAAATCTCTGCTGTGCAGTTCTCTCAGCCTGGAAAGTCTCTATGCATTGCCCTCCCTGCTTCCCACTCACTGTCCACACTACTTCAAAGCCTAGTGTGTTTTTTGTAGCTCTGCTGTAAACTCTCAAGCCTTCTGTGGTGGTTGGTGCTAGAAGTGGGTGCTAACAGGACTGTGGCGTAGGTGCAAAAGGATTTGCTGTTTGGATCACACCTCTCTCCATACCTTGGCTGAACAGAGGTTCTTCAGAGGAATGTGCGATAAAAACCCCGTAATGCAAATTCTGTAGTCATGAGTAGAAAAGAGGTGGGATGGGGGAGAGTATTTCTTTCTAACATCAGGCCATTGAATCTGTGGTTGACTCTTGCCTTGGAGCAGTAGGGCCAGTTGCCAGCTTTATTGCCTCTGTGGGGCCTGAAAAAGTCTCCTGCTTTGACTTGATAAGGCTTTGCTCTTGTCTTGGTGTCTGATGATTCCACATGCAAATTGTGAACAAAGATTTGCCTCCCATGTACTTTTTACGCTGCCTGTCTGGGTTATCTGTGGATAACGGTCTTTTTTGTTTGTAGAAATGAATAATTTTTCATGAATCTTACTGAAGTCTTTGCCTGAATATTATCTGCTAGTTTTACTTGATGCTATCTTCCCATAGCCTCTTTCTGCCCTGTATTCCACCATGTTAACAGCTGCCTCAGTGAAGAAATACTTCTTGAGTATGTGGCTCAGCTAGTTTTTGGTTCATTTATATTTGCTAGCTTGAGTTATTTTGCAGTGCTCAGACAATAATGGAGCCGTATCATAGGATTTTCAACAAGATTGACCTCCACAAGCTGCCTTTTCACAACACTCAAGTGCATTAATATTGCTCTCTATAAGACTTTAATTTAATAGAGCAGTGTCTGTGATCATTTTAGCAGAGGCATGGGATTCTCCACCATCTCCTTTCCCCTTTCCTTTTGTGATGAACTGTTGTACTTCACTGTTTTTTATTTGCTTTGGAATTTGCCTGAGTGAGGACTGTGATGTGAGGGGGTAGCTATCTTCTGCCCTTGTGCTGGGAAGTTGGTTGGAGGCAAGCTGAAGAGAGGGGAGGCAGGGAGGAACTGAACTTCACAAAATCGCTAAGGTCACCAAGACAATCTCTGTTCTCTGTGTGCAGGAAATGAGATATTAATCTTTTCCCAGTGCTGCTTTGCATAAGGTCCATTCCAGAGAGCTGTGTTTGTTTTAATTTCTCTAATTACTGATAGTGTGCTGATTATGCTGCTATAGATTTGACGTGAATAGCTATATTAATGGGATCAAAAATGAGGAGAAGTCTGCCATGGAAATTAAGGAGATGACAGCAACAGGGGGAGGGGAGGGAAGTAGAGAGTTTAATTAGTGCCCTGGTACTGCAGAGCTCTACTTTTCTTTTTCTGGAACTTGATTTCTTCCCTGGCAGCAGTTAGAGTATGCAAGCTACAGAGCTGACAAAATCCCCAGATGTTTTAATTGTGTATCCAAAGCCATACGGTGCCTTAGGGTCTCTGATTTCCTTCCTCTTTCCTGTGTCAGTTCCTGTAACTGTGGGTGCTCTCTTGGACTTTTTTATCTAGCATGCAAAACACTGATGAATGCTGCATACATCTTCCTTCCCTTTCCTCTTCACCTGACTTGCTTCCCTAATGATTAACTTGCCTGCTTTCTTGCCGTCAGCCCTTGTGCAAATCTTTGGCTGGTTTGCTGTCATAGCCCTTTTGAGTGCCCAGACATCAAGGGCACTCTGAGGCATTCCTGCAGACACTTCCTTCCCACCAATAACTCTCTTCTCCAAGGCCATTTTTTCCCTCTGTCTTATCCAAGGCACCTATGCCTAAGAGGAACCACAGCAGCCTAACCAATCCCTCTGACCCCCTATACTTTCAGGCTTTCCCTAGATCCAGGTCCCTAGGCTTGTCTTCCCATTTTGCCTTTTCTAGATGTGCTCACTGAAAGAGATGGAAACCCTGGTGGTCTGTCCCTGCAGGGCTGAACATCCTCTGTGTTGTAGGGTCTATGGTTTTGTGTGCAGAACATCACCTTCCGCAGTCCTGAGAGCTACAGCCATACTTTTCAAACCTAGATTTGTACAAGTCAAGGATGAGCTACTCCAGCATTTTTTAAGCCAGTGCAGGGGAACCTTAGGCCTTCCCAAAATCAAGTTGGGCACCAAAACCTCTGCGCACCTGCTAGTGCTGCCTTTTCTGAGCATATATGTCCCACAGGTAAGGAATTGGAGTGGGGTAATAGGGTGATATCCAGGTACCTGGAAGCTTCCCTGCAAAGCAGCATCTCACTGTTTCTGTCCTCTGAGTAGAGACAAACTGTGAGGCTACTACAGGAAATTTTCTGCCTCTTTGCTTCCAGTTGTTGGCCCCCAGAATTTAAGGCAGCCCAAATATTCATGTCTACACCTAGTGGTACTATTCTTGGGAAGCCTTGGCCATCTGGAGAAACCAGGATAAACAAGAAATTCAACGAGATGGGCATCGAGTGACACACGTGGACCCTGGGTGGCAAAGGCATGTCATCTTTCAGTCTTGGTCAACTTCTCCCATGTAGCATCATTGCACGCAGTACAGGAATAGGCTTTTACATACTGAGAAGTCATCTGGATTTTATATCCAGTGTAGGGTACTTGGTGTCAATGGCTCAATGTCCTGATGGATATCAGTGATGAGTAGTGTCCCTCAGGGGTCAGTACTGAGACCAGTGCTGTTTAACATCTTCATCAATGATAGTGGGATTGAGTGCACCCTCAGCAAGTGTGTGGATGACACTAAGCTGCATGGTGTGGTTGACATGCCCAAGGGACAGTCGTTTAAAGAGATGTTGTAGAGGGGAAGGAGGGGGTCAGACTCTTTTGCAAGGTCTGTTGTGATTGGACAAAGGGAAGTGATTTCAAACTAAAAGAAGAGAGATTAAGATTGGGCATAAAGAAGTGTTTTTTACAGTAAAAGTGGTGAGGCACTGGAACCAGTTGCCCGAAGAGGTGGTGAAAGCCTTGTCCCTGGAGATATTCAAGGTCACTCTGGACAGAGCTTTGAGCAACCTGATCTAGCTGTAGATGTCCCTGTTCACTGTGTGGGAGTTGGACTGGATGATCTTTAAAGGTCCCTTCCAACTCAAAAGATTCCATGATTCAATTCTTCAAACTGAATTCAATAAGTAATGGCTTTGGGAGTCTGATCAGCCATTATGTACACTCCTACTAAGTAGTCATGATCAATATATCTTGCAAGTTACCTTACTTTTTTAGACAGGATAGGTTTTCTCAGTCCCAAGATATTCAATATTTTGTCTTTTTATAGTACAAAAAGAACAAAACAGTTGCTTGTCTTGGTTCTTAAGCATGTGTTTAATCTGTCCCTACTAGATGGGGCAACTGAAAGCATGCCATAGTTTCAGCAGACCTGGGTGGCTGTCTAGATGGCACTGTTGGAGCACCAGGCACTACAGCAAACTTTGGGGAGGGTCTCTGTGAAAGCTGATCTAATGCATTTCTTCAATATCCATAGTCAAGGTGAGTTTTCATGGTGAAACTTTGATAGAATCATAGAATCCTTTGAGTTGAAAGGGACCTTTGAAGGTCAACTAGTCCAACTGCCCTGCCATTAACAGGGTCATCTACAGCTAAATCGGGTTGCTCAGAGCCTGGTACAGCCGGACCTTGAATGTCTCCTGGGATGGGGCATCCACTACCTCCCTGGCCAACCTGTGCCAGTGCTTCACTACCCTTTTCATAAAAACTATTTTCTTACATGCTATCTAAGTCTCCCCTGTTTTAGTTTGAAACCGTTTCCTCACGTCCTGTTGCAGCAGACCCCGCTAAAGAGTCTGTCTCCTCCTTTCTTATAGCCCCCGCTTTTAGGTACTGAAAGGGATACTTTCTTGACTCACTGTGAACTGAAGAAAGCCTTTCAAAAACTATGACAACAATGAATATGCCTACTGTTTTATCCAACTCTTTGTTGCTACTGGCAAAACATTAGGAAACTACTATTTTGAAGTTATTCATAGATACTTGTTGTTTTGGGGCTGAGCATTTGGTCCCTTGTGAGCTTAAACGCTCTGGAACACAGTAATGCCAAGTTCCTTCCTAACACTCATCACTAATAGTTTCAAAGGACCACATCAAAAGTGTATTAACTTAACCTCTTTTACCAGTAGACCAGACTGCATCAAGGCTTTTTACTCAAGTACACGCAATAAAGTTCATCCCAGTTCTGTTACTTGTCCTGCCTCCCAGGCTTCTGCTTGAACAACCTTGCCATTGAACCATTTCGTCTGTTCTTGGCCTTAAAGCACAGGGAAATATTAAACTGACCGATTACAGAACTCGTTCAGAAAAATTTCTAGTACGAGTGTGTCTGGTTGCATAACCTTAAAAGCATGAGATACCAACCATATTTTGTTTGATGGATCACATAAGAAAAGTTCAAGAGTTATGAAGGTGAAGAATCATCCTCAAACAAATCCCATTTTAGAGATAGGAACAAAACAGATACCTCCAGGAAGTGTGATTCTGAAGAGCCTCTATAAGACTGGAGAAGTAACTGTGACCTTCTGCATTCACTCTCCTGGGGAGGTGGGGTACTGTGTGTGATTGGAGCATGGAGCTGTGGTAAGCTGAAGAACTGGGATGATGTTTGCACCTTGCTGCAAACAGGGATGAACTTCAGTTTCTTCAGTTTTTCCACAAGCCCTGTGACTTGACCTCCCTGTGACTTTTCTCTTTCACACCTTTTGGAAATGTGGCCAGGACGGTTGCAAGGATCACTCTTTCAGGATGTGTTTGTTGACTCTCTTGCCCTTGGGGGGCACACGCAGTCCTGTTTCAAGACAGCTCTACTCTGAAATTACTTAGCTCATTTGAGCTTTGCTCTTTCTGTAGCTCAGGTTGCCTGTGTGTCTAATAAAAAGACTTACCTAATATCTGCAGATTGCTTTGATATTTGGGTTAAAGGTGCTGGAAAAAATGCAGAATTCATGAGAGAGGACATTTCAAAGGCACATATGAGAGCTGGAGAGCTCATTCTCCTTTTGTGCCTTGTAAAATGTTTTCTGCAGATATTACCAATTCACACATTACTGTGGACATCTAAAATGCACGGAAAAAATAACTGGGACAAAATGAGTGAGTTTGCATTTCCACAACTTCTTTGTGTTTCCTACTGTCCTGTTCTTACAAATACTAGGAAGCAATTATTGCAATATATTGACTTGTAACGCTAAATCTCCGTGCAGCTGTCTTGGTATAAATATGGTTACCATATGCCTGTAGTAGATTAATGATTGCTGAGAGAAAGGCAGTATATACTGCATGCATTATATCTTGGTACAGCACCTCCTGAAAGTTGCGAGAAATGCATTGGATTCTGGATTTGGTTTTATCTGCTGGTTTGATTTTCCTCCTGCTGTTGGCTAGTGAGACAAAACAAAACAAGAAACTTCAGTGTTGTTCGATTATCTGAGCTGTGGCTTGCAGCAGGATATGCTGGGAAGTGGCTGGTCTTGTTGCTCATTGCTAGCATGTGCACCACGGAAGGAGCACATTTTCTGCGAGGCTGCAGAACATGCTCCATCCTGGAGCTGGACTTCAAGGGAACATGAGGCATTGAGTCACTGTTCTGGGTCACGGAAAGTCTGTAGTACAGTGGTAGAAAACCAGATGCTTAAGAGAGACTAGTGCTTCTGTGTGAGCTCCTCAGTAGATACGTGATAGCAGCACTTTATGCCAGGCTGAGCTGGGCTTGGTTTGAAGCAGTGATGGGGAAAGACTCTCTAGGTACTCGATGGCCCATTTCATCGGCAGAGAGAGTTTTCCGCTTTAGTATATTTGTTATTTACATTGTACAAATCTCTCCTTTCCTTTGCTGGCAGTGAGGTTGCTAATGGTACATTGTAGGTGTGCCTTTATCAGTGTCAGTCCAATTCCCTGTCCCACAGCTGTGATAATGTTGTGGTTTATAATGTCCTTCTGTTACTCTAGCGCTAGGTTTGTCTTTTCCACTTGCCAGAGATCAGATTGAGGGTAGGGATTCGCACCTATACTGTCCTGCAAACACTCAGAAGCAAAAATAGCTCCTTTTGCTTCTTGTAGGTATGTGGATTTAAATCCAAGCTGTTTTCACTGCCATCGTTGAATGTCAGCAACCCAATTCTGGAACGTATGTTAATACATTGCTTTCTAAGAAGCATATGATTATGACTTTATTTTTTCATGTTTCTACAGAACTGTGCCTGTGTTTATTTACAAAGGGTGTAATTTGTGTTTTGAGTGAAGATCATGCTCAGAATACAGAAGAGTTTTCCCATTAGATTGGATGAAATTTAAGTCTCAAAGTTTTGGCAGATATTTTCAGAAATTAACTAAATGATGACAATTATGAACCTAACACAACACTGGCAAATTGTTCTTTAACTCTACTGGACTGTCCTTGCTTAGCTGCTTTCTGTATGCTGGTTTACTTGGTCGCAAGTCTAACTGCTTCAAAGAAAGTGCTAATAACAAGTTTAAGCAGGAATACAAAAGTACTGCATTACTCACTGGTAAATAGAGTGGTTTTTAGTGATAGAGTGGTTTTGTGCAGCGAAAGTAAAACTAATGTCTTTAAAATGCTCTAAAGTCAAAAAGTATTAAATACTTATGAAACATGCTCAGATCTTTGTTAGCATAAGATGAAGCATTTTCAGCAGTCTCTGTAGCAGTATGCACGCACGTATAATGAAATTGCTGTCATATTTTCACCAACATAAAACCCACTCAGGCTACCCACTTCTGTGTCACTTCTCTTTCCTCCCTCAGCAAATTTCTGAGAAAACCCTTGCAAACTTCTTGGTTCTCCTGAAAATTAAAACTGTAGCACCAGAGCTGTATACCACTCAGCTGTCACTGATACCGTTTCAGGCTTGGAGCAGGCAGGCCTCCGGCTGTGATCTGTTATAGGCTTGATGCTGCGGCCTGATGCCACTGGCCCCCATCATGCATACCTCCTTCTTTCCTCCCGTTTCCCACACCCCTGCCTTGGATTCACACCTCTGTTCCAAAGTTCACGTTGTCTTCTCTCTTTCTCTCCCCCGCTTTCTTTTTAACAGCAAGAGAGAATTTCGTACACACCTCCAGCCAGCCCAGTACCAAATTACACTTCCTCGTCACCACTACATGTCCCAGTACCTCGAGCAATCAGGATGGAGGAAGACACGATCAGACTGCCAGCACACCTGCGTGAGTTTCACTTCCTGGATCTGAGGAGGGGGCAGGGCAGGGTGAGGGGAGGATTCTTTCTTTTTTTTTTGTGGAAGATATGTGGGGAAGTACCCTGGCTTTAGGATTTTTCTTAAAGCTCTTGCTGGTTTGATTTTCAGTGTATTATTTTTAAACAACTCAGATCGTTGTTTTCTTTCCCCACCACCACCTCCTATCAAGGATTTGGCTTCTCTCTCTTGACAGGGAAAAATGTGGAGGTTTTATTTTGTCAGGAAGCACTATGTATCTGTCCATGTTTTAGGAATTGCTCACTGATATGCTGTGGCACAAAGTCAGTTTCACTAACTGTGGTAAGTGGAGTGCATTTTTTCAGTGGGTATTTTTCCAGTTGTGAGTCTCAGTAGTAAGTACTCCTGGAGCCCAGGCACTCTGCTACTACTCAGACAGAGGCAGTGCTGAACAAGGAGGAAAGGGCTAATCTGTACATGAAAGGATAGCGCAAAGGAGGAAGGACACATCACTGCCTTTATGACAAAAACTGGAGCTGGGATCAAGGTGAGAGCCAGGCATTCCTTGCTGAGATGATTTAATGTTTGAGGAATAAGAAAGGCCAAGGGCTGTTGACCAGGGAGAGGTGAATTAGTGAGATAGGGTGGGGATGAGGAAGAATGGAATTTTCCTTTTTAGGGAGGAAGGAGTTCTGATGTAAATTGAGAGATTTTAAGCAAACTTTTATCAGGTGTCACATTCCTGGGGTACTTGAGCAATAAGAAGCAACAGGGGCCAGTGGCAAATGTAACTTAGTATGTTGCCATCTGACAAACGTATTTGGGATTTTGGAAAAGGAATGGTCTCCTGAGGTGGTCTTTCAGTTTTCAGGGAAAAAAAGAGTTCTCATTCCTGTCCTCAGCTGTTTTCCAAGCATGCTCCTTTTCTGGAAGCAAACTGTTCTCCCAGCACTTCAGTAATCCTGTGCTCACACCCTTGATGGCCAGTGGGTTGCAGCGCTCCAAGATTGCTCGATACCCACGCCTCTTTCTGCACAGTCCTGGTTTTGTAGCCTGTGCTGCAGCATAACCCAGGTTGTACTTTTGATGGGCCAGAATGCAAGCTGGCACTGCAGCTTTCTTCGTGGGTAGCCAGACTCCTGAGCTCCCTGAGCTTTCTTGCTTCTGCCTGTGGATGCTGGCCTGTTTCCCCAGCCTTGGGATCACTTGCTAGTGCACTTATGGTCAATTTTGAAGCTTATGCCCAAAATGTAGAGGAAAAAAAGCCAACACGGAGCAGTTCTCTGCACTGTGGCTTTTAGCTCCTGAGATTTTTTTCTTCCCCTTGTTGTGTTATTTAGTGGAATTTAATTCTGGTTTGAGAACTGCTGTCTGTCCTCTCCAGAGAGGATCATATCTGGCTTTCAAATTTTACTGCCTTCCTGAGTTTAACAGATGCACAACATAGAAAAGCAGAGACCCTTGATGCTGGAAGGGCGGGGCACTGTTTACTACCAGCTTCCTTCTTATCAGCTAGCCAGCATGCCAGGTGAAGTGTGAAGCTTAAAGGGTTTCCTTTCAGTCAAAACTTTCTGTCCAGTGTTTTGGGTGTGATTGAACCTTTTGCCTTGATTTTTTTTTTTTCAAATTACACATCTTAAAACTTTTAAGGAAGCTTTTGTCCCATTATTAATTCCACACCAGTCTGACCTTCTGTATTATAAAAGCACAGAAGATTAATTATTAAACATCTGTGGAATATTCTTTGACAAAGTCAGTGTCTCAGATCATAAACAATGTGAAGCACGTTTATATAGCCTTACTAGTAGCCTTACTAGTCTGTAGCAATATAGTATTTTTAGCTCAGTATGCAATAATTATTGACCCAAACACTCACATTCAGAACCACTGTTTAGAGTGTATGGATTTATAACAAGGTCAGAAGGGACCATTATGAATTTCTAGAATGATCTCTGGGATTACTCGAGTTACAGAATTTCACTCGGTAGCCTCTGTTTTAAGTTCAGTAACTCCTTGAGCATGTTATAGAGAAAGATTCCACCATGTAAAGACTTAAGGGATAGGGAGGATATAAGATTTCTTCAGAAATTCTGTCGGTGCTTAAAATGCATAATTATCCTCCCTATTTGCTGTTCTTTTTTTTTTTTTTTTTTAAGTGCCCTATTTATAGTTTGAATTAGTCGAGCTCAAACTACTGGATCTCATTATCGCCTTTCCTGCTAAATATTGCCAAAAGACTACTCTTGATTATAGGTGCTTTTTGATAAAGTCACTCTTTAACCTTTTCTTGACTAAACTGGTTAGGAGGAGAGGTTCTTCCTGTATAGTTTGTGGATTATGGATTGTGTTTGTATCGTCTCCTGTGAACTGTTTCCCACCTAAGACATCCTTAAGGTGAAGACTTCAGACCTCAAGATCATATTCCAGAAGCAGTCTTCCTCATGCCAGCTGTAGAAATAGCTTAGTACATTCTGGATCTTGAGTCATGAGGTTGAAGGGCTATGGGATTTTGCAGTTCCTGCATGTACCCTTCTCACTTTTTAGGGATATCTGAGACACAGCTTTCATCACAAATCTGAACTTTTATAAAACGGCAAGTGTCTGAGTTCTATTTCAGGTTGTGCTACTTTGTGTGAAGATTGGATCTATATCCACAAAGTCTGAAGGTTTTTTAAACCTGAGATTTTGTTTGGTTGCAGCCTTGGTTTTGTTTCTATCAATGAGGTAAAGCATTACTTCCCTCAGCCCTCACTCCAGTGCAACAGCAAGATGTGATGTTTCCAGCTGTGCACAGAACTGGTAGCTGAGCGGGCCTCCATTTACTCTCTGTTCCATGAGATTCTGGTGTTACCAAAACAAAGACAAATTTCAGTCCTAGGCTGTATGTTATCCTTTCTGCCAACTTGCAAGTTCAAGAACCGTGCTACAGGTACCACTGAATGCCGCAGTTGGCCCAAGCAGTAATTTTGCTCCAGTGGCAATGCAGTAGGAGAAAGGAGAACAAGAGAGAAACGTTGTAGATGGAACGTGAATTACACTTGGTGGATTCAGATAATATTTTATGCCTTCCATATTAGAAATTTTATTGTTTCTAATGTTTAAGAGCACTCTAAAGGTGCTAATACCCAATAGTATCTGGACAATAAGTAGAGCAATTTCCTTTGCAATAAATTATTCCTCAGTGTTTGGTGAGCAGATGATTCTTAGCTATGCTGAGATATTTGATCCAGAGACTGAAGAAAGGAGAACTGCAAAGTTGAGAAGAGTGGAATGCAGATTCCTCAGTGCTACAAGCATACAGAGTATTCTTTCTTTACCTTGGTCAACACGGATAGAAATCTGTAGAGAAACAACCTTTCCCAGGATTGACACAAAGACACTTTTCCCATTTTCACACATTCTTCCCTGTTTTAATTAGCTATTTTCTTACCAGTCTGGTGTACTCCTCTAGTACAGAACTACAGTGTAATCAGTCTTAACAGTGAAGCTTTGGGATAGCGAGAATGATTTTCTGATAGTACGCAATTTTATCTGATATTATCTTTCTCTGTCAGTGACTTTTGACCCATGCATATAGAAGTGCTCATTTGCGTAATATCTACTTTTTATCTATAAAATGTGTATTGGGCGTGCTGTAAATTAACTATCAGTACAACGCTAGAGAATGTGTTTGAGATATGTAGTCAGAAAGTACAATGATCTCCAGTTTGCACTTTGTCCCCGCTGTATATCCGTTGTAGCTTTGCAGCATGCCTGATCTCTACTGGACTACACTAACATCAGATAGAAAGAGTGTTTGGACAATGGAGTGGTTTACGAAGGACTCCAGAGAAGCAATTTCAGTTCTCGTACAAGGCTCTGCCCTTGGTGTCTTCTGTGACCTTGGATATCTTGATTTTGTTTCCCTACTCTAAAATGAAAAAATTGTGAATGCATAATTTTATTTTAAAGTTGTAAATATTAATAAAATGATAATAAAGAATGCTGTGAAAGATGGAAGCTATGATACTATTTGCATACCCCTTATCTCTGAGGAAGCTTAATCCATATTACCATGGAGAGAAAGTTCTTTCTTTTTCTTTTGTATTAAAAACAACTTTTTTTGTCCGATTCAATGACATTAGTTATTCATGTTATGCTCTGGCCAATAGCTTGTGGTAAGAAAAAAACAAACTCCTGGATCTGGAAAGAAGGTACTCCATGTAAGATACGGATATGTCTATTAATATGCGCTGAATCAGTGAATAAACAGTTTTTCCCTTTTTTGTTGTACACAAAATGAAAATAAGGTGTGTTGCCTTCTATAACAGCAACTGTAATTACATGCTTACAGGCTTCATGATTTTCTTTCGGTCTCTCTGAACATAAAACTTCTTCAAGAAGAGACAGTGCTGAAAAAGGACTGCATGCTCTAATCTGTGCCCTTGCCTGTAAAGCAGCATTCCCCTGTGCACATATCTGTCAGTTTTCACAGTCTGATTCTTATCTCTAAAGGGCATCTTCTCTTGGGAGCACATATGTGTTTGTTTAGGGAGATGGACATTATCTCACGGGCAAAGATTTCACAGAGTTCTCTATTGATACAAGCATGAACAAGAGTTCATTTCTTCCTCTGAACTAATTACTCATTTTTTTTCTTTGCTGTTGGCATCCTTCATGTGCCTGCAGCCCATTGTCATAGCAAGGCACGTTGCACATACTTTTCTGTGCACACAAACCAATTATTCTTGGCAGCAACTAACTTTTCTTGTTCTTGCTTTTCTCTGAACCCCCAACAGCCTGCACTAATATTCAGAGTAAAAAGACACACTCCAAATACCACGATACATGCATCATTTTGTGCTGTTGTTTTCTTGACTGTGCTCACTTTTGGGTGAGTGGTGGTGAAGAAAGATGGGGACCTGTTTGTAAAATTCTTTGAGTATTCCTTGTTTCAAATATAAAATTGGGTTCTGGTCTTTGGTTTTCCAGTCTGGGGTACGCTTTAGGCTACAGATGATTTTGATGAACTTCAGCGCATATAGGTCTGGTCATATTCTGCTAGTTTGATCACTTTTTTTTATCTTAATATATTTGTGTTCCTTTTAATTGCTGTCTGTTCTACTGCTTTATTAAGGAGGACTGAAGGGAAATTTGCTTAGTTTTCTGCAATGATTGTGTTAAAGGCTTACCTTTTTAGTGACTGCTTTGTAGGAATCTTTCTGCATGCTTTTTATACTGGTATTTTATACTCTTCAGCGGAAAGCATTGTAGTACCTCTGTATTGGTTCTCCATCTTTGTGATCTATACCACATTCTACAAACAGACCCTCTGTGTAACCCTTAAGACTAGACATGAGTAGAAGGGCAGGTCAAGATGTTGAAGGGCTCTCAGATGGGAGGTTCTTTAAGGCATTTATCAGACACCAAAGTAAATTTATTGTGAGTTTCTTTCTCATGATCAGACATTGTTGCTTGTATGCATCATTTGTGTTTTAAGAGCACCAGTTTTCTTTTTTGTAAAGGAATAGAGGAAACGATTAAGAGGGAGGAAACAACAACATTGTCAGGGTTGCCAAGGATCCATTTTTTTCTGCACAGTGTCTATTAATTATGTTACTCCTTTTATTAATCCTTTGGCACCTTTTAATTATTCAACAATTTTGGCTAGCAGCTGGAAGAGCCACTTTGAAGCGTTAGACATATTATTATTTAGTTACTAGAATATTCAGTGCATTGAACTGAAAGTATGTAGTGAGACAGGAAAAAAAGCCCTTCACCCTGAGCCACATTTAGAGTAGCAACCAATAAAAATATTTACTTTGGAGGGGTCTTTGGGGAACAAAACTGACTGACGCACATACAGGAAAAATAAAATAAAAGCTGCATAAGACAAAGGGACTGTGAGAGGTGGCCAGAATGTCAAATTAATGACTACGAGACTAGTCTGCTGAAATGAATACTTAGATTCCCACTGATTTTAACGGGATCTGAACTGTTCTCTTTCTCAGATGATTGGCTTCTTCCTCATCCTTCTTTGCTCTTCTCTGACAATATGGCCACTTAAACCTAATTCCTCCCTCTTACTGTCCTTCATATGCTTGTCTTTCCCTCTACCTTTTTATGCTATATTTTATTCTGTGTGTAGCTTGTCCTTTCCTAAACAATCCAAATCCACTTCCAAAAAAAAAAAAAAAAAAAAAAAAAAGCCTGAACAGTAGCACTATTCTGCACTATTCACTACCACCTGATTGTTTGCAGTTCTCAATCTTCATGCTGTTGCATGTTCTTCCACCATAGGCTTTTCTTGCACATTTGCATTGTGAGCTACTAAGAGCACGGCCCAAACATTTAGTAATGATTTATGATTGTGAATTACATCTAGTTGTTATAATGAAAAGTGTGAATAAGGGATATGTCGTTTATACTTATCTTTACCTAAACGTTCAGTTTCTACCATGGCTCATCTGAATTTAGC
This sequence comes from Pavo muticus, assembly GCA_016647715.1. Taxonomy (NCBI): domain Eukaryota; kingdom Metazoa; phylum Chordata; class Aves; order Galliformes; family Phasianidae; genus Pavo; species Pavo muticus. Next base: position 157,734 of record JACDJE010000184.1, read on the forward strand.
TCATCTGCAGATTCTCATCGCATTTCTAACAGCTGATGTGGGGGGGGGAAGGGGGCCCAGTCAGTATTTTTGCTTCAGACCTTGCTTCTAAAACAGAGGACGTATGCTAAAGCTTAGCAAAATGGAATTTATCAATACAGCCAGCCAGTGACCTCTTGAGTGTGGTACAAAGCATGTCCTGCCTCCTAGGTGTTCCTTACTGTGAGTTTCCAGTCTGCTTTGAGGCAATCATATGCTCAGACAATTTGGGTTGGTTGGAAGCCCAGTCTCAGATTCACTCTTGAACCATGTCTGGACACAGTAGATGCAGCTATTCTATACAGAAGAACATTACGTGGAATATGTGGGACTGGAGGACTAAAACCTTATTACTGATCCAGCTGGGAAAATGGTAGCCTTTGCAGCATGAAAATCCTCATTTACACTTTTCTGACATGATCTTTGTTTATCTCCCGGAGGGAACTGAGCCTCTTGTCACAAGGTGTACATCAAGGTGACTCGGGGTCCATTTCGTTCTGTTAGCCTGATTAATCAGCTGTTGAGCTGAACCTTAAATCTATTTGCTCTTTATTGCAGCCTAGTTACTGTGGCAGAAGCACCCAGATCAAATATGAAAAATGTTGTGAAGAGCTAGCGCCATAAACTGATTTCTGCTTCTTGAGTGTTTTAGACCCAAGCACTTTTTAATTTATATATGCATATATATATATATATACACACGTATTTTATTTTCATGAATGTGTATATATACACAAGGCGAGTTAGTGCAGCAGTTTCCTGCACTGACAACCCCTGTGGAAGTGTGTAGATGAATGAAATCCTTACTGTCCTGGTGGGAACTTTTAAAGCAGCTCTGAGGTGGGAATCTGAGACCTGTGTTTTGGGGCATGGAGAGCTCATGGTGTGAAGGTCTCAGTGGTACTCAGCCAATCTCTTACACTCCTGGAAAGCTTCATGTAGGGGTTTTAAGTATTCAGAACACAGATTCACCTCTGTTCAGTGGGGAAAGAGAGCAGTGTCACTTTAATGTGGGATTCAAGCTGGTCCCTTGTGGAATTCCCCTGGAAAATGTGGGGAGGAATAAGAAGCAAAAGCAGCAGGACATTTATGGCATTGCTGGATTTGAAGCATTTTTAGCTTTGTCTTAAAGGGATGCTGTCAGAATCAGTGACTCTAAAATTAGATTGCTTTTCTCTTTCCATCCCAAATGTCTACTTTTTTTTTCATTTATGTTTTGTTACAAATCTTCTATGTTAATTTTTAAAATAAAATTAATGTAAAGAGCCTAGTATTCTTAATAACCATACAGTTAAAGAAAGCACAGAAGAGAGACTGTGTAAAGCCATGAATAAGAAGTCTACAGTAACAAATGGTTGAGTGGTGAGTGCCTTGCAACAAAACACAGAAGTGATAGAAAACCCTGCAGAACCAACATAGCATGCGTGCTGCATCCACTCCTTTAGTAAAAAACAGGGCTGAGCCTCTAAGCATTGGAAGAAAGCACACCTGTCCAGCGTTTAGAGGGACTACCAGGATGTGGTGTACCAGGATCTAGAATATTACATCCAGATGTGGAGTCCTCAGTACAGGAGAGACAGAGACCTGTTGGAGCATGTCCAGAGGAGGGCCACAAAAATGATCCAAGGGATGGAACATCTCTCCTGCGAAGACAGGCTGAGAGAGCTGGGGCCGTTCAGCCTGGAGAAGAGAAGGCTCCGAGGTGACCTGATAGCGGCTTTTCACTGTCTAAAGGGGAGCTACGGAAACAAGGGGACAGACTCTTTAGCAGGGTCTGTGGTGATAGAACAAAGGGAAATGGCTTCTAGCTTAAAGAGTGTAGATTTAGGTTAGATATAAGGAAAAGGTCTTTCACAGTGAGGGTGGTGAGGGTGGTGTACAGGTTTCCCAGAGATGTGGTTGATGCCCCATTCCTGGAGACTTTCAAGGTGAGGTTGGATCAGGCCCTGGGCAACCTGATCTAGCTGTTCATTGCAGGGGAGTTAGACTGGATGACCTTTAAAGGTTCCTTCCAACTCTAAGGATTCTATGATTCGATGATGTGTGAGGAGAAACCTACTGCAGTTTTAAGATATTAGGGATTAATGTAGTGGAGGCCATGTGCACACCCACTCATCACAGTGCCAAATATTTGACATCCCTTTTATTGATTTGGATTTCCTTCTACACTACTTGCCCCTGTGCTGGTACTCCTGATACAAGCACAGCCAGATTAAACAGGCTTTTGCTCCTGATTTATAGCCCCTCATTTTATTGCTGGAGCAGAAGGACTCAGTGATGATTTGTAAATTTGGAGAAGACATTTTTGGTGAAGTGGTTCCATCCAGATTTGGCAGCCCAGTCTCCAACGCCTTAATTAGGAGTTTCTTCTTAAATAAGTTCCCATAGGTATTTGGAAAGGCAGAAGTGCTTATTCATTAGCTGTTCCTCTTCTGTGAATTCTTGTGCAGTGTCTGTCTTTTATGGGATGAATGTGTATGAATGAGTATTTTCACTGTTCACATCTAGTGTAAACTTTGTTTTGTGCAAGGCATGCCCAGTGCAGGACTGGCAGGCTGCTGTTAATACAGCAGTGAACTTTGCTCAATATGTTTGAGTTGTTCATATATTTAGTAGGAATACAACTGATGATGTTGGGAGTTAATGAACGGTCGCTTCTGATGGGCTTTCTACAGTTAAATAACCGGGATACTTACTCAGCTCCAAATCTTTGCTTATGGATCTGCATATGTAAAAATCATACCCTGGAAATAGCCATGAGCAGCCTGCTTTGTTTACCGCATGTACCTATGTGGTTTTGATCTCTGTATTTCTATATCCTGCTGAAAAAAAAATAAGCAGAAGTGTCCATTCTGCACTGGCAGCAGTTTCAGGTAACTTTACAGCAATTATACAGAGCAAAAACCAATATTGTTAAATTAAGCAAGTTAAAATGGAATGAACATCTTCAATGATTAACTAACACATCCTTCCTGCCTTCAGAGGCATGGTGTGGGGTGTTCAGTGGAGAGACAGGATAAGTGACTACTCCTGTGGCAAAGTGATGGGTGTTGATTTGGAGGCAGGGCATGTCTACCTATTTGAAAGTTTACTGAGTGGATCCTTTTAGCTGCAGGTATTTGCAAGTCTCACAGTTACTTACAGCCCTGTATTTTATGTGTTGTAAGAAACTGAGCCTGTCTTCCAAGGGCAAACACACGTTTCCTGTGTGGCCTTTGCCCTCTCTCAGTGCTGTGACGTGCAGAGGGGATCATACCCCAAAATGGACTTTTGGCTTCACGTGTTGAAAAGAAGAGCAGCGGTTTCATTGGGTTTTGGACTATGCACCACTCAGCATGCCCTGAGTTGGAAGTAGATAGAGTGAGATGGGGGACAAGATGTCAGTTGGGAGAGACTGAGGCTATCCTGCATACAGGGAAGGCACAATAAACCTGGTCTGAACAAACCAGTTGTAGTCAGCGTCATGTGAGCCAGCTTTTTGCCAGAGTGATAAATTTTGCTAATGCTTTCTGTTGAGTATAAGTTCTAGGAACTTGCATGTTTCAGAAGAAAGTAATGTAATGCTGGTAATGAAATTGTACTGTTACAGTATCCTGCAGAAAAGGCTTGCTTTCTTAGCTTAATAATTATGTTCTCAGCATTATTTTATGTTTCCCTCAGGTACCTTAAAGCTTCTTCTTTGCAGAACAGAACTCCCAAAGGGAGAGGGACCTGGTCAAAGCATTGACTTATTATTTTAAACCCATCAGCAGGGAAAAAAAAGAAAGAGTATTTTTGAAGGAAAATTTCCTTTTTGGGTTTTTGCATCTCTGAAAGAATTTCCGATGTAGGCAGACAGTAATTCCCAGCTACATGTTTCCTGATAAGGAAAGAACTCCAATAAATGCAGCTATAAATAGCTACCTTTTTATTTTTTAAATCGTAGAGAGACTTGTTTAGCCTTTCTTTCAAACTGCTGAAAGAAAGGGTCAGTATGAGATTGGAGTCTTATGTTTGGCACCCACTAGCTCTTCAGATCCACAGATTAATATTTTAATCTGTATTTATATGACTAATTATGTTACATAAAGCTTAGGTGTCTGTTTATTTCTACTTGTCTTTCTCATGCTGCTGTAAAAGAAAAAAGCCTTACTCGTTATATGGTAAGCAAAAATTGCATTTTGCCTTCCTTTTTTGAGAAAAAAAATATAACCTGTTTTAAGCAGAATTCAGTGTTTTTGCTATGTGCCTGCATTTTAGTGATTCCTTTCCTATATATAGTTTGCTAAAGTGGTTTGTCATGTCAGAGTAAGCATCATCTGTATCTACACTTTTTTTTAACTACTTTATTTTAACATTTACTATGCATGTGCTGTAGGGAATTAATAGACATAAATTCCCCTTTTTCTGAAAGCAGCTTGTTGGGACAATTTTGTACTGCTAGAGTATAAACCTTCCAAATTTTCTGTATTTTCTATTCCCTTTTAATGGTTCTTTTTCATGTATTTTTAATGTTGTAGCTTCAGTTTTGGACTCCAACTAAATTTTTCCCTTACTAGTCCTGTTTTTCTTAGCTCTTTTAAGTTGTTCTTTTAGCAATCCCAAACACACAGTACCTTCAGAAAGTGAAGAATTGTTCACCTACAAATAAGTTTATAGAGATGACTAAATCTGGTGCAAGCAGTAGAGTGAAAACTTCTTTACTGGTTAGGTTTCAGGCCAGTATCCATCATTCAGATTGTAATTGAAAATGTGTGTGTGTCCACCAGTGTGACTGTTTTATGGAGGATGAGTCCACACCATAAACCATCCTTATTAGCAGGCAAACCTCACTTTTGTTTTGCATCCTCGTGTCTGCCCGCAGGCTGAAGTGTTTTGTGTGTCTCCTAAAGGGTGGCATCTCCACAGGCAGCTCCGGTGCCAGTGAGGGATCCTCTCTTCTCCCTGGTTTCTGCCTCATCTTTCTTCCTGGATTTCCCTGAGAGAGCACAGGTCGCTCCATGGTTGAAGCCCCTGGACTGAGTGTGACTTCCTTGCTACTGGCAGTTAGCTGAGAGTTGTGGCCCAGCATGGCAGAAGCTGGATTGAACAACCTTCCTTTTTCTTCTCTCACTCCTCTCTTCTTCCAGCAATTTAGCAGAATCTTATGACTTGCAGCCAAATCCTACCCACAAGGGCACTCAGCTGCCACAGGCCCCTCCTCTTGGCCTGCTGGCTGTGTTCAGAGCTGGCATGGAGCCCAACAGATTGCACAAGGCCGCAGCTGGTGGAAGATCCCCTTGCCCCTGCCGTGCATTACTAGCTGAGGCGCCATGGCAGAGCTCAGCTCTTTGTAAGCAGGCTGCACAGCCCTCAGCACGTTGCTTGTAGTCCAGTCTCCTTTGAGAGCACCTGAAGAACCTTGACCTTCTCCCTCCAGTGCTCTGGGCCAGCACAGAAGAGGTTGATCTGTGTGCACAGGTCTTGCTACGCCTCCTCAACAGGCCAGTGGAACATGTACAATTAATATGATATTAATTAATTAAGTGGAGAAGTTGCTCCTGGCAAAAGAACCAAAGCTTCCAGCTTATGAAGTGAATGCTTTGATGCTGAGCTTTAAAGAACATTTCCATCAACTCAAGCCAGCAGAGAGGTGCTGTGATATTTAAACCCTCCCTCCTTACAGGCTCCAGAGCTCCAAATCCTGCCACGCTGGGCACTAATAACAATAATAATAATGATAAAGGAGAGCTCGTGAAACACATTTATGGGTTTGCCCACCTGAGTAAAATTGCACAAGTCTTAAATGAAAACTTGGGTACTGAACCAGAAATTGTATGTTGATGTTAGTAGATACGAAAAAAAGAGCAAACTTCTGGACCCACTGAAGTCGTTAGTTGTCTCACCACCTTAGCAGCTGATGCAGTTTTATCCAGAACATATTTGTAGAAGTAAATGGTTTGTGCTGTGCTTCTACCTATTTGGCCAGTGGCTGGCCAAATAGCTGGGGAAAGAGAGAGGAAGGAATGATTGTGCCTCTTTGGTCTTATGCAATACTGAGAATTTCTCCCTTTCCACTTCCTCCTTCTTGGTAGTGCAGAAGGAAGTAGCGCTGGCCCCTGTTGGTCCACAAACCAGTTATTCATTTCAGTTCTGCCGCTTGAGTGTGTCCTTGTGCATTTCCTAGTGGGGGAAATCTCCCTTCATGTATCTAAGTTCCTCCTTCCTATTTTCTCTTCCGTTCTGATTTCTTCCAAGCAATCTGTCTCCTTCAGTTTTTAACCTTTCACTTCCTCTCTGAGCTCTAGTGAAGATGTTTTGTCAGAAAACACCCTCTGTACACAGACACTTCTTTGTTCCACTTTTTTTTTTTTTTTTTTCTGTGTCATACTTCTTTGTATCTCACTTCCTTGGAAACTTCCTCAGGGCTTTTAGCTGCATTACTTTGTACTGCTGAGTGTGTAATTGTTTAAGGCACCTTTATCTTTTTTGTTTGTTTCTTTTTTTTTTTACTGCTCTTTAAATACTAAAAGGCAGTGGTGACAAGTATCCTTGTTAAATACATCAGACTTGTTTCATCACTGCTCTACAACTTGCTTGGTGGTTTTCTCTTGCTGAAAGTGAGTGTAGCCAAATCACAGGAGTCATTCCATACTTCCACTTTATATTGTTCTCAGGGATGCAACACACCATGTAGGTTAGCGGTGAGTAGCTCACACACAGTAGTTCAAAGTTTGGTTCAGGATCAGAGCTTTGGAACTCAGCAAAATACAAATAGGATGCACTCCGTGTCTATAGGAGCTGGAACATTTGCAATACTCGTCCAATTTTTTTACCCTCTTTCCATTTTAAAATCAGAGTAAAAAACAAGTAGACAGTCTGGAAGTGACAGCAAAGGTGTCAGGGCAGACTTGAAGCAATTGGGCTGGTAAAGGAGTCAGTGCTGGCCAGTGTTGGACTCCTGCCATGGAATTATCAACATGCACAGTAATGATGGCTGAATCTCAGAAAGTTTGGCATCTGATTCGATTTAAAAGAAAACCCAGAGATAAATCCAGATATCTCTCCAATTGTTTGAATACGTAGCATTGTGGTGAGTCCTTCATAACTGTGATTGTCTTGTGAGGACCCCCATAGTCCAAAGTGACCGTGAGGCTCACCCAGGGCCTTTTTGGTCCTCCTCCATTATTTGCAGTGAATACGTGTATTCAAAAAGCTTGAACTCTGAAAAGAGCTAACAGTCAAAATTCATTTCAAAACTAAGAAATCTCTTTATTTTTATTTTTCAATCTGACAAGGTCATGTGTCTCTGTGTACGTGTTTGAAATATTTAGGTACTACAGAGAAGAGGCTAGCTCAGGAGCTTAGATTTTATGCACAGAGACTCTGTTACTATTCCTTTTTCACTTGAAGCTGATTGCCACTTAAAGGATGTTGCAGCCACTTCTTTTAGGTAAAGTTAGAAAAATACTGTTTATGATCATAAAAGTTGAATAAAAAAGATAGTGGACTCTTGTGCTATGCACTGTCCCTATTAGGCTTACAGTCTTCCCCAAATCTTGGCTATGAGAAGCAGATGGTGGAGAGTCAGCCAGAGTTTGAAAGTAAGGGCTCAGGTCTGAACTGGTCTTTCAATCTGTTTTTACCAGATTGAGTGTACAGAGCTGGCAGTACTGTATATGGTTTGAAATCTCTAAATCAGATTATAGTTGTAAGTGGGGCTCAGTCATATGCATGTAGTACTTTCTGACTGAATGTAATCCATCAGCCATTTCCTAAAGGCTGCTAACATGAAGACAAATCCACAGTCTTGGCACCACTGAGTTAATCAGAGTGAGTAAAGGTAGCTCACACTGTTATTTTTGAAAATACTAGGCCCTCATTCTAAGGCGTTTTTAAAACAACATTTATGAGTTCAACCTGACATCAACAATATAAAGGCTGTAAAAATACAGTTAAAGTGGTACAACCAGCTTTAAATTTCACGTGTACTTTATATAATTTGAGTCTCAGGAGAGCTGCACTTTAATAGATGCTGACAACTGGAAGAGCAGGGACATCATCTTTCTCTGTATTAATAAAATGTCTAGTCTGTTCTACCTCTCTAATTTATGGTCATCTACTAAATTAACTTTATTTAAACGTTTTGCAGCTAACTCGTTAGGTAACTGAAGTTCTAATACAGACTTTCTGAGTCTCATGAACTTCTAAAGAGCTTTTTTTAACACCTTGTGTTTGTTCAAACTCAGTCCCACTCAGCATGTGGTGGTTTTATCTACACTATCACTTTTAGTATGATAAGGAAGCTAACTAGAACACACTGCTTTCCCGGTTTTTTCCTTCCCAGGAGACTAGAGACAGGGGATAGGATTCTGTACTTTGAGAACAAGATAGTTTTCTAAGTGAATGAGTTGGCTGGGAGAATGTTGCCATGTGGCTATGAAGTCATACTTGCTGTGAAGAAGGTGAAGCAGGAATGATTATTTGCAGTTTCTCCCAAAGCATCAAATCCAGAGAACAGAGATATTGAGCATCACTATAAGGAGGAAATCATTGCAGGAACACATGAGGGGGCTAGAAGCGTAAATGCATCTGAAAGGAACAGATAAACCTGTGGAGGTATAGGTCATTAGGTCAATGTGGAAACAGCGGTCTGGATGCAACCATGGCTCTTAAGGTCCTTAAACCACAGATTGGCAGGGACTGATAGGCAATGTATTATAAAGTAGATTAATTAATGCTTCCTTATTCCGTATACTTTTTGCTTGTGCAGAGACTCCCAAAGACATTTGGCTAGATGGGTCAGTGATCTTTTCTAGTGTGGCAGTTTTTAAATTTCACCCTATCTCATAACCATCTCCAGTGACTTGATGGTAGCGTGGATGCCATCCAAGCAGATAAATATTCAGCCGGCATCTGCTGTGCCAAAGGTCTCTTTTAGGTGATAACTAACTCATCAGCTAGAAGCTGCAGATAAAAGTTCAGTGGGGGGGATTTGCCTTTAAGCAATTCTGACAAAAGTTTCTTTACACAACAGCTGACTGAATCACTGAATGTAATGCCAAGGGCAGAGATAGAAAAAAAAGTCATGTAAATTAGCTGGCGAGGGAACAGGGCAAAGCTAATTGGTGATGGGGGGGAATAGGAGAGGAGGGCAGGCAGCCACCTGCTGGAGCTTCAGTCTCAAGGACCACATCTCTCTTCAAGTGCTGGCAAAACAAATTTTAAATGCAGATGGAAGGGGAAAGACTGAGAATCTCTCTATGTAGCGTGTAGTCCGCCAGTGGACTGTAATCACCCCATAGGCAGTTCCGTCATCTCTAGCACTTGTTTCTCCCACATACCCTCAGAGGATTGCTTTCATTTACTTGTCACCCAGTCCAAGACCCAGCTCAGCATGTGCCCGTTATTCGGCCCTGTCTCATCATGTAGCGTGTAATGTGAATTTCAGTTCTGCTTCCTCTCTTGCCCCAAACAGTGTGAGTTTCTGGGTGTAGTCATTTAAAAAAAGATGTTATTCAGTAATTACTTGTGATTTGAAGTGATAAATTGAAAACTTACTGGAAGTCTGGCAGTGCTTCTGATCTATGTCCCCATTGCTAAGGTGCTTCATAAAATACCGTATGTTGTTATTCACTTTAGCTTGGATATTCTTGGCTCTCTCCCACTTAATGATTCACAAGATGTCTGTGAGATTCATTTTTGTAAATGCGGTTTCCCCCCCTTTCCTCCACATATTCTCCCCTCCCTTCCCCTTTGCTTACAAATCGTCACTACAAAAGGTCATTGAATTAGAAACAGAGTATATGTAAGGGCCAGAGCGCAGTCTGTGAGGTGCCATCAGAAATGCTCCAAGATACAGCGCAAATTGTACCCCCGATTTTCAAGTTGGGGATTTGGAGTAGCAGGGGATTTTTTTCTACAGCTCTCCCTTCTCTTCCCCTGCTATTTTCCACAGTCTTAGCTATGCATGTGTGTATCACGTGCCTCTCTCTTCATTAGAGATTTCTTCACTAGCGGAAGGCTCAGAAACTTATCTTTTCTGAATGCTCCTGGTTGCCTTTGGGGAGGGGGAAGCAAGAACAATCGAGTGCAGCAGAGTCAGTGCACACCAACACAAGAGCAGAGCTGCTGATCCCGGCATGCCGGCTGCAGCAAGAAGCCAGGGGAGCTTGCGGGGCTTGCATGCCAGAGCCTCTTCAAACAGCTCTGCTCAAAGGCATGAGCTGGGCTCACTTCTGAGGGAAATTTCCTTTTTGGGGAAGTTGCTGCAAAGGAATTTCCTGTGTGGGCAGACAGAGCTTCCTGACTTGAAGGCTTCTTGGAAGGGAAACTGTTTCATAATGAAATGATAAATTAAAGACATACCAGCCTGGTTCACTTCAAAACAGCTATTGAGGGAGCTCAGGCAGTACACCATTATACTCCCTCGCAAAATGAAAATAAATTGCATCCTGACAGGATTCTCTGTAGTGGAGCATATCCTTCCCCCCAGCCTTCCTCCCTGCAAGTCTCACTTTCGTCCACTCCCTCCCCCTTCTTCTCTCCCCTGCTCTTTGCTGCTGTCTCATACGGCCCCCACCAACCACCGAGGCAGATGGATGTGATGCTGGAGATGGTTTATTAAGTGGAGGAGCCACTCTGCTCCTTCTCCCGTGGAGCGGGCAGCTCTGATTTGAGTCCTGCTGCACTATCTGGTGTTACCGGGGCTCCAGATGTAGGTCCTAGAAACTGCAAGTGGCTGTCATGAGAACTGGGTGTCATGGCTGTGGCTGTGATTGGGGTAAGGAGAAATTAGGGGTACCGACAGAGTTTAAGTCAGTCCCTATAATAAGGAACATCTTGGCGTGGTCATGAAAATAGCTGAGAGGAGGAGTTGCAGATATGTGCTTCCTGTTAAACTGGAGAAAAAAAAGGACCTTTGTTCCATCCCAGCTAAGACACAATGGAGGGAGGGCATCCCCAGAGAGCTCAGGCTGTTGTAGCAGAGTTTTCAATAGGCAGAAACTGGCTTGTGTTTTTTCCCTGCTCTGTACCGTCCCAGTCAGTGGAAAAGTGAGAAGGGGGGTACTAGTAAGTCTTTGTGCCCTATGGAATTCTTACAGCTCTGAGTTCAGATGGACTGGGCAGAAAGCTTAGATGAGAATGCACAGGTTGCTGAACACCTTTTTATGGAGTTGGAGGATATGATTTCAGATGGCACAGGGAAGTGAACATTCAGATGTTTCAGTTCACCTTTTTTTCTGTCTCAACTACCACATCTGCAAAATATATTGAATATTCTGATAATAATACCTAGTTGTACAAAGTTGTCTGATGTTCACTGCCAAAAAATATGGAATCGGCTTTTTTTTTCTTTTTTCTTTTTTCTTTTGAGAGTGGGCCTTTATTCCCTTCCTCCTGATGGATGGCAATTGAAGCTGCTTTAATACTTTGAAAGAGTCCCCTGAACTGGTGAGTATGATGTGCCTTCTGCCAAAAAGTTGCATTTTCTCTTATTTAGGAGTTTTCTTAGTAGATTGGAAACATTTGAATCACCAGCAGAACGCTGCTCTCTGTTGTTATTTTCTAGTGAATGTGGAAGTGTGGGGAAATTTTTACCTAAAAGTGCAGCTACTGGAGTCACATGATTGAAAGAATTTGTATTTTTAAAAGCAAGTTTATGGCCTGCATAAAGAACAACTAGAAAAGGTTGTTCACAGGACTCAGAAGCTGAATTCAAAGGACCCCAAAGAAAAATATGTATGTGTGTGATCATATGTATATGGGTTTTTTTTACAGCTTAGGTAGTTTGTTAGCTTCTCTTTACTGTCTGCCTCTTGTCTCATTTTCAGACATTTGGGATTTGTAGTCTTGGATGTCTGCAAGAAACAGAACCCCATTATTAGTTTGGGAGGTTGTTTCATTAATAACACTGTGTAATCCTTCTTCACCTTGTACAGTAAAGTGTAAAGTTCAAAATTGTAGAACTTTGTTTTCAGTGATTGACATACTGTACCACTAGCACGTGATGCATGACAGCACTGTGAAAGCAAATCTGACACTGTGCTGTGGCCAGGGCCATCTTACAGCAGTCATAAGACAGTACTTCTTACGTGAAAGTGAGGAAGGGTCTGTCCTCCAAAACCTGCTCAATGGATGTTTCAGCTACAGAGATACAGCATACAGTTGTTACTGGGGGAAACAAGTGTTTGGTGTGCAGGTGCAGACTTTCATGTTTATTCAGGTGTATCACTGGGACAGAATTGGTTGCAAATTAAGCAGTTCAGAGCAGAAAAATCCTTACCATCCCCTGCATTTTGAGTTTCCTGACCTGACAAAAACCCTGTATGGGAATATGTACTTTAAGTGGCAACACAGAACACAGTTGTAAGGAGTGCAGATTTAAAAAAAAAAATAAAAATGGTTCCTATAACTAAGATACAGACCAGAAAAGAATAGTATGGAAACACTCACTTAGTTCTTAATTTATGTCATAAGACACTTGGGAATTTTTTACTTGCAATGCTACTGCTTGTAGATGTAGATTTGGAATTTGCGGATGGCTTCTCAGAAGTGTCTTCCATGACAGTTACAATGCCTGTTCAGCTTGAAAGGGCTTAGGGGCTAAAATATTAGCATTTGCCTAATGTGGATGGCATGTCTTGGATGGGACATTTAACAGGCTCACTGCTTGGCCTGTTTCCTACTGTTGAGTTATGAGGCACACAGAAGTGTACCAGGCAGTCTGACTGCAAAGGGTGGATAAACACCCTACTCAACTCTTTTATGCTGTCACCACCTTTTGATAGCGTTAAATTAATGATTAAAATCAATATACCATGTACTGTTTACATAAGTTGCTTCTCTTTCTGCACTTGCAAATGTGTTTTGCTCAACTTATCTGCACCCAAGGAAACTTTACTGCCTACTTTTCTTACTCCAGAGTGATCTCTTCCTCTCTTTGTACTTGGACGCAGTTCTGTGACTTACCACCCCTGCTTCCCAAATTGGGAACTCTTAATCTCTCATCTTTTCCCGAAGAACACAGAATTTCTGTCTTAGATATTTTTTTTTTTTTTTTTGAGCAAATGCTAAACTGAATTACTTCCAGTCTAGCCAGAACTAAAATATAGGTAATATCCTGCAGTGGCAGCAGCTGTGTCCACACCAGAAGGACATCGAAGTGGGAACACAATTGTTGAACTGCACGTAGGACAGATCGCTCTTTTTTTTGTTGTTGTTGTTGTTTTTACTTTATAACAAAGGTTTACATTGTTAATCAGGTGCCACTCCAAGCTCACTATTCAGCTTAATGATAGTGAGTTCCAGTAAAATGCGGGTGGGAGGACACTTACTTTGTGCTCTTTTCTCTTGCTTTAAACACACTCACTGTTTGTTCTTGGCATGGTATCAAAAGAGTGCTGGAAGGAAATGAGGTAGAAAAAGAACATGAAAATCAGAACTGCACAACTGATCTCTTAAGGATATTGTTCCTACTTCCACATGGGAAGCACGGAGATTCCTGGTAGACATTCTTGCTGGGTTGGCAGCAGATAGAAATCTTGTATTTCACTTCTGGCAATAGTGGGTCAATAGGGATTTCTCTAATCAGCTAAGAACTAGCAGCAATGGAGTTTAAATAAATTGTGGGCAATTCATCCTATGATAGGAATAACTGTTATAATTCAAGGTCTTCGAGGACAAAGGAAAGACTGGAGAAAGGAAGTAGGATACATCTTACTACTTAATCCCTCTGCTCTTACAGGTGATGTTCTATGGCCATACCTTAAGCTCTGTCCCTTTGCATAGCATGTACTTCTGCTTAAAAGGAGAAAGAAGCTGGAGGTGGTGAGGACTATAGTACATGTTCCCATTCCAATACAGTTCACTTTATTATATGCTTGTCCACTTTGGTGTAGCTTCCATGACTTCCTGTGTGAGACAAGTAGGCCTTGCCCATGGGAGGCTGGCATTCAGCCTCTGTTTTCCTTTCATCATGTAAAGTTTCCCTCTTCTGAATTACGGTTATCTGGACCACTCAAAATTTCTTGCTGTTGATGCCAGCTGTTTGCAGGTATTTCTCTCACTACACTGCTTCTTTTTCAGTGTTGCATGATGTATGTGCAATGCAGTTTTTTTATTTTGAAAGCTCAGCAAATCTAATGTTGGAAAAGCTGGGGGAAGAGTATATGAACTGAAGATCATTTCAGGGTTGCCTTTTCTTAGATTTTTGTCCTACTCTAACTTGTAGGCTCTTTGGAGAGTAACTGGTATTTTAGCTGAATCTTGCTCTGATCATTTGAAATGTTTCCTTTTTCACCTCAGCGTAATTCACAATCACAGATCTATTGCAGCAAGAAATGTTAACAGGAAAGAAATGTAAGCACTCTGACTCTGGCTTCCTCTAAATATCTATATGTTTGTGTTGAGGGAGTTATTCAATCAAGAATAAAATAAAGCTTTCCAGTGAGTCCTGGGAGAGCCTGATTTTGAGATAGGTTCTCCTCCTGGGGATCAGGAGGGAGAGAGAATTACATGTGTAGCAATGCTAGTTGGTATGTTGCCCAAGCTCTCACTATGACAGCATTTCAACATGGCATTGGAGACAGCTCTACAGCAGCTGCGTTTGCTTCCCATGAGAAAGTAGATTCTCCTGGAAAACCCTGAGGTTGCAAGTGAAAATTATGAACATGAATTTCCTCTCTTGCACAATCCCCACTTAGGGATTTTCAATTGTTAGGCCTGATTGTATATAAAAATACTTAACTTATTAACCACTGGAGGATATAATGATTTTCTTCTGGAAATTTCTCTCCCAGTATTTGAACAAATGTTGCATTAAGGAAAAGAGTGGAAAAAAGATGCAGCTCCCCACGTGCCTCACTTTACTAAAGCATGAATAGTACAGTGAATCAGTACACTACTTTTTTCAGCAGTGAAGACCTGGATTAGAATTCAGCATAAAGCGCAGATAAGATGAACCGAGTCAGGCTTTTCATGGTCTTTAATAATTTGCAGTTTTCTTTAATGCTATCCTTGCAATTTTTCTTCCAGGGCATGTGACATCCCCTGTATAGCTAAGCAAATGTTATTGACCATAGGTTTACTTTTTTAGTTATTTTCCAAAGTCTTCTTGGAAATAGTTCAAAAGACACTTGAAGTACAGAAAGTAGAATTTGAAAAGGAAATATTTGTTGTTTTCACTGAATATCTACTCAGTTGGGCAGCTAACTGTGAAGAGTAGTCTCAAAAAGCAATACATACCAAGAGCTGGAATATTTGCAGCCAAGTTCATCTGAATTTCCCTTGTCCCCTTTTTCCCTGTGTCAGATATTCAATGAAACAATTAGCCTTCCTGAAGCAGGTGAAAAGAGGTAATCTCTCTTCACTCAGTGTTTTCTGACAGTTTTCCTCAGCATAAACAACTACCACTTAGTGGTATTTTTCTTAGGGAAATTTCCTTTCTAAGGAAGTTAGTCATATAAAATAATAATTATTATTTTTAAATCCAGTATGAGTCGAGGGAGTGCCCTGGTTACACATTTCCTGGAAAAGGCTGTTGGTGACATACCGTTGACTAATGAAAACTTGCCTGTTAGAAGTAGCTCTTTTCTGTTAACTATTTAAAGAGTATTTTAAAAGTACAGAGCTTAGACATTTCCTAGTTCTGCTTTTTAAACCCGTTGTCAGAGGGCCTGTTTACATCATTAGCAGCTATAGACTCATTGCCCTAAATACTAAAGTATTCTAATGTAAAGAAGTAAAACATTAAAAGAAAATGTAAAATCAAAGCCTGTTGCATCAGTCTGATCCGATGGAAATAGTGATTCTTAGGGTGTTCTCAAGGCGTTTGTCAGAGACTATTGATAAAATTTTGCTTTTCCTGTATTTCATTCTTGACAATAGTTATTCAAGAATGTATATACTGCAAAAAAGCTATGACACGAATAAGGCATGATTGTGAAGCAAGGCATATTTTTCTCTGCTAAGATAGGGCTTATAGAAGTCTAGTAAAGAGATGATCAAATTTTTCAGTTGAATATGTCATTGCAACTCTACCTTCCAAAATTTGCAGGTAATGTGTTTATGTCGACTGAAAATGGAGTCACAAATACACCAAAAATTGATGATTTTTTTTTCAGCAATCTTGAAACCTATTCTCAAATTCCTTAATCAAAACATAAAGCACGGCTGCGTATTTTTTGCTGTTCACAGGGCTGTGTTTAGCCAATGCATCAAAATGCATAAAATTATTTTCCATAACTTCAGCTTAACACAATGTAAGTTTCATTTTGTACACTGTTATGGTTTGAAGCATAAAACAAATAAGTTGATTTTCACCTTCAAGATGCATATTTAACTCATGAGTGGTCAAATCCACCAAAAATGCTAACTCTGTGAGCCATTTTTAATCTTAATATTCTGGCACAAATTTTCCTTTTGATTCCATAAATGACTTGATTTCATTTCACAAATCATAAGATCTTTTTAGCATTTTACCTCAACTTAGCCACCTTACTTCAGAAAAGTAAACTGTGTCTCTGTAACCCACATTCCTACTTTTAAGGAACTCCTGGAATTGGTGATGATTCAGTCTCTTGGACTTTATGGAATTCACAGCTTTGAGGGCAATTTGAATGTCGTTATCAATTTTTAAAGCTTTCAAACATAAATTTTCTTAATGTACGATGCAGTGATATTTCATCAAACGTGGGTTGCTGGGGCACTTGTATTGTCTTCTATTAAGTTTATAAATCCCTCTTTTTTAACAACCATCACTGGGGTGCCATCAGTAGCTTTGCCAGGTATGTTGACAAAGATTAAAGAAACTCAAGTTAATGTAATCTTTACTGCCTCATACAAATAAAAAGATTTAGTTGTGTCTTTTAATGGCACCAAAGAAACCATTCCTTCAGTGAGTTTATAAAAAATGTCAAGGTGAGCCGTATTTATAAGCGTCAGTACTTTCATCTGTCACCAAAGCATAAAACTTCAAATAAAACTTCAAATTATCAGCTTTTTCTTTCAATCAGCAATTTCTTTCAATAGATTTTTCTGTTTCTTCCATTTGCCTGGCAATAGTCTGGTGAGAGAAACTGATTTTAGAAAAATCTGTTTGTTTGGGTTTTTTTTAAGTCAGGACAAATTATATCTGCCATGCTTTCCACACATTGCTTAATAAACTCACCATCCATAAATGGTTTTGATTTTTTTCGATCAGATGTGCTACCACATAACTAGCTTTTATAATAGAATCCATTTGAGTTGTAACTTTAAAAAATCAAGTTATTGAGATGACACTTTGTTTTCAGTTTTGCAGCATGTTTTTGCGTATAACGTCTTTTCAAAATGCAATTTTTGTAAACTGACACAATTTTCTTACAAATTAAGCATAGAGCCATACTATTTGTCATGACAAAAAGTACTCATCTGTCCGTTTCTTGTTGAACACTTACTTCATCCATGATTTTTCTTTTTTTTTTTCCTTTTTAGACAGGTTGAAATGTTATTATAGGTAATCACTACATTTTACTCACCAAGAGGCGTAACTTACAATAGATGTGTTTCAGTTCAACTGCGTGTGTGTGTCAGGCAGGAGAGGTGGAGTTAGCACTGCACTGCACACTTCTTGTCCTCTGATTTTAACTGGGACAATGTTAATGGCACACTGATGGTTTGGTTGTTGCTGAGTGATGGGTGCATGCCCAGGGCTGGACCAGACCGCTTGTCAGGAAGAGCTGCTGCCATAATGGCGCAGGTAGGGGGCAGTTGCAGAAGGTGCTGGACTGGGCCCCTGAGCTGCGAGTTGGACATGCCTACTTCAAATACTGGCGAGTGGCATCCCTCGGAGGGTTCTGTAGTCCCTATCTGTGGGTTAAGGATGGAGTTTAAGCCTGGGCAGGAAAGAGGAGAGCAGCAAAACTGAAATTATGTCTTCAGATCATTCTAGGGTGTGTTAAACCAGCGTCCAGGAAATCTGGGAGTGGATAAGCCAGAACTTCTAAATACTGTTTTAGCTGTTATGTTTGGGTCTGGGAATTGTGCTGCTTATACTCAGAAGAGCATGACTTGTGACTGCAATTTATTCAATCCAAAATGACCTCAAAGCCTTACTGGAAATTACCATGAAAAAAATATCCTCACATCCCCTTTTACTTCTATCAGAAGAGTTTTTTCAGTTTTAAAATCATCATCATACAACAGTTTATTTTGAATTTAAACCCAGCAATATCATCAGGACAGAATTATGCAAACAAGGAAATTTCCATGGGCTGAATTGCACAATTTCAAGAAAGAATCTCATTTAATAAATGTGACCGCTGATCCCTTAACATTGAAGTCCATGCACTCTCTGCAGCTGTTGGAGCAGAGAGAATAAATACACTTTTCTTCTTCCCTATTCACTGATTGAACACACAGGTGGGCATGAATAGTACCTGTGTTAAGCATATGTGTGTGTTGCCAAACATAGAGGCTGTTCTGAGGACTGGTGCATGAGATACTAGCAGTGTTGCTATAGGCATTAAAGCTATGCAGTGAGATTCTAAAGTGTTTCCTAGTGCATTACATATTCTCCTGTACTTTCATAAGGTTCTGTATGGTCTGTGAAGACTGCTAACTGAAGGGTATAATACCAGTTTTCAACTCCACCCCAAAAACTTCTACAAAAGATGCAACAGAGACACCAGTCTAGCAATGGTCTTTATTTCATCTTTCATCAGCATGCCAGACTGAAATCAAATAACCTTATATTCTCACCTAGAAACCTTAAGCTTGCTCGTCAGACTGTATTCTGCATGTGCTCCCATACATGAACTGGAGACTATTGTTTTATTGGTGTTACCACTGTATAACAACTGCACATCAGGAATGTTATGCCTGTAAGGGCAGAAGGACTTATTTGTCTCTCAGTACTATAGGTTACGTTATTACAAGGGTGCTCAGCTACAGCAGGGATGAATCTTACAGAAGTTAGGATAATTAAGTGATTAAAGTAAGTAAAAACTCAATACCAGCCTTTGAATGAATGAATACCAAAACAAGTAATGGCCATGAACAAAATGATCTGGGATATGCAAGGTATATAGGTATTGGAGGAGTGCAATTTTGGAAGAGCCATTCAGAAGGAGTAATGACTCCAACAGTCTAAGCAGCTGATGGAGGTGGTTTTAAATGGGATTATTATAGAGAGGATTCAATTTGGTGATACCTTCTGAAGAGTGATCCACTTGGAGATTCCTTCTAAACCAATGCCCTGTGGTCTTAAAGCTCAATGTACTGCTCACGCTGATCTTAAGCACTCTGTGAAGACTTCCATGTCAAGATCTACAAGGATGCCTAAGATGTGTGAAAAAACTGTTTACTGACTTACTTGGGGTTATCACATGCGTCAAAAACCTTTGTCCTGTGTAGACTGTAGGTGTGCATAGTAGTGGAAGGGATTAGAGTCAAGACATACATAGAAGAGAATAAAAAGGTGAAGTGAGCAAAAGAATTACCTGTGGAACTGTAGGAGTTAAAGAATAGGAGTTTTCTGTGAAACCAGGAGGGGAGGAGTGTGATGAGTATGCAGTATATCTCCAGTCTGCCTTGTGAAAAAGGAGAAATAGGAATCCAGGCACTGATGTAGAGCAGTGGGACGAAGCAGTAGCACATTTGGCATCATGTGACTTGCAAATGCGTTCAAAACACATTATTTCAGCAGAAGCTGCAGATTTTCTGAAGGTTTAGGAAATGAATATGAATGAATCAATATACTCTTACACTTTATTGAGTGATAATCAACTGGTGAGACTCATCAGCAGAATGATGGATGTGGTTTCTTTATCTGAATGTCAAACATAGAGTTTGTGTCATTTTTTACTTATGCGAGTTTGCCCAAGGCTTGCATTATTGGTATAAAAAAACCTGTCCCATTTCCTGTGCTTAATGATCTGCGGGTCATCAAGATTTCTGCAATATGTTACTGATGGTGACAATTTATTGCATGATGCTACTCACTTTCCCTACCTAGAAAAAGGTCCTTTGCAAGGATAAACACATTAATAGTTAAAAAAATATTTTGAAATTTGCTGATGAAAGGTACTTCTTTCCACTATCTCCAGAGTATTAGCAATAATTCTGTCTGAAGAAGATGGAAGAATAGGGAATATAGGTCAAATGGCATTGACAATTAGAAGCTTATCTGGTAGAAAAACCTGCCTTTAGCATAAAAGATACGCAGCCATTTGAGGAAGGGTAGCTCTGTGCAGTGTTCATACTCTGGAACTGTCTTATCTTAGTGCATCTGTGTTTCCAGAGTCAGTCCATGGGTGGATGATTAGTCTGTAGCATCCAGTAATATCTCAGGAGGGAGCAGAGAGCAGACAAAACTTTGTGCAGGGAGATCTTTCCTCATTTGCAGTAATCAAGATTTTGAGTATGGCTACATTGTTATTGACAGAATAATAATTTTCCATAATTCATCCTCAAAGTGTCACAATAGTCTGAGTACAGTGAAAAAGATGATAGCTGTAATTTGGAAAATGTTTTGGCTCAATTACCGTAAGCAAAACCTGTTGGCTTGTTTGTTTTTCTAACTTCTAGTGGTGACAGTGGTAAATGCATATGCTGGGAACTTCAGAAAGAACAGCTCTGACATTGTTTCCTGTGTGGGGTTTGGTTGCAAATTTCTCTTCATGCATGTAAAAAACAAATGCAGATTTTGTATTTTCTGTAGGGTTTCTGTAGGATGAGAGGCAATATAATCTATTTCATTTTAACTGGTGCTGATTTGACTATGTGTGATGTAAAGGTGATTTCAATCTCACTGTTGCCTTTTCAGAAAGACAGCAACTGAGCAAATTTGCAGCACTGCAGAGCTTATGTAAAAGGGAAAGGAGAATTAAGCTTTTGTATTTGAGACCAGTACCAATATTTATCTTTTGTTTTATTTTAAAAGCCATGACATGTATTGCATTAAATTACTTCCTTTTTGTTCCCTCACATTGTTGTCTGTTTACTGGTCTGGGTGGTTTCTATCAACCATAGACTTCCAGTTATTTACTTTCCAGGTAAATATAAAGATGACTGCTAAATGGATAAGTGTAAACAGATAGCTGTTAAAAGGAAGTAGCTCTCCTTGAAAAGCCAAGTTTCTTGACAGTGCCAAAGAGGCATCTTCAATTTTAGAACTGGCATAAAGTTGTTGATAGCTAAGGGCTGTTTGGTTGTTTTAAGAGAGGCTCAGCAGAATCAGGCCAGTAACAGACAAAAAATATCCAGCCTGAGTAAGCCGTTGTATGTGGGGGACATAAGCTTTTTGTAGTCCTGGTAGCTTTGGAATCTGTAGAAGACAGGTTCAGAGCCAGTCTGCTTCCAGTATGCTCTCTTCCTTGAGACTGTGTGATGTTTCTTAAGGCTACAGGAGGTTAGGAAGTTCAGTCTGAGTCTTCATCTCCTGTGGTACAGGTTGAACTGGACCAGGTCCTGTTTCATCATGTTCTGTGTTTGCTGTGAGAGAAACTTGGTACAGAAACCATAATCTCCTTTGCAAAGATACTTAAGTAGATAGGGAATCTCAGATTGTGCTGGAGAAAGTTGTTCCAGTGAGCTGATCCATGTCCTCTGACAAAGAATCTCTCATGCAGCCATAATCAGGGACAGCGAACATGCTCAGCTAAATAAACTGTGGCTGCAAGAGCTGAAGCTGCCTCTTCAGCAGCTTTTTCTGACTCATCACATACCCTTCCCTCCTTCCATACCTTCAAATACACTGAGATCCAAATGTATTTCAAAGATGGCATTCTTTATACCTTAGTCTTCCAGTTAAAGAAACAACTGTGTTATTCTGTTCTCTGTATTGGTACAGGCTTTGCTCTCTCAGCACCTCGCCAACTCATGTTCTCCAAAGCCCACAAGATAGTCTACCAAATGAAGAATGAAAACCATGTAACAGACATCACATACTCACTAAACATAATTCTTTATTCTAGTCATGGATCAATCTATGGAGAGAAATGAGGGAAGAGGTAAGAAGGGAGAACAAGCTGGATCAGGGGAAAGTTAGTAGATTTGGTTTGAGTCCAAATCTTACTAGCAATGATTGTAAATAAACACTTGAGGTGGTCTTTGTCCAGTCCTCAGTGAAGAACTGTCTGTACACATCCAGCCCACATCATTAAACCAGCTGTAGGTAAAGCTGTGAGCTGACAGCTCATCTGCAAGGCTGGGGGAATCAGAGAGTGAAACAGGTTCTCACCTCAAGATGGCCTCTCCATGCCTGGGATAGCATGTGGCCAAGGCAGGGTCATGTAAGCTAGCTCTTCTCTAGCCTGTGGGGTAGAGCGCCTGTTGTTTGTGTCACTCTTCAGAGCTGATGCTCCATGATTTCCCACAGCGCTGACTTCCCTACTGATGTGGAAGTAACTTCGAAAGCATTAGAGAAAACCTAACGGTGTAGTGTAGAATCAGTGTGGAGAGAAGCCAAGAAAAACCCACTTGTCAGCTGAACAAATTAAAAAATAAGCACAAATTCAGCATTTTGTCAGTCCTTCACCCCCCTGGCATTTCCTTCCTGGTTAGGACTTTTAATCATCAGTAAAACAATAATAACAAAACACATACAAGGAGTCCAACCATCAACAATCATAATTCTCTTCAACACAGCAAGACACTCTTCAACAAATAACCATTATGAGATTAAGCGCCTTTTATGAATAAATTTTTTAGTATGCCAAAGGCAATTTGTTTGACATTGTTTTTGCAGGATTAAGGAGTCAGAGACCCTGACGATGCTAATTGTCTATACCTAGCATAGAAGCAATATTAAAGCCTTGTTAATACTCCGTGCTATTGACAAAATAGCATTCACAGGAGATCATTTGCTAATGTAGTCCTTAATTTGGCTGCTAATAGAAGTATGTGAATTTGTAAAATAATCATGTTCTTCATCCCAGGATCCTTAAATACCATTTTTGCAAAGGGTCTTCCAAAGCCCTTACAGATTCACCTGAGGAAGGCATTATTTATTGTTGTTGTTATTAATACTGTTGCCCACGGAAGGTAGAATCAGAGGCTGCAGTTTTTACTGGAAACTAGGGTCATGTACTGCCACAGCTGTAAAATGCCAGTCCTATTGCTCTGGTTGATCTTCCCACCTGATAACTGGCTGCTAACAAAATTTCTGTTTCCACATTTCAAATACTCAGACTGAAAGGTTCCTCTGAGTTACAGTGAATGTCAGCAGTAAAGAGTTAATTTTAACTGAATCTCTTCCTTGATCACAGTGTTGTACAGCTACTTGAACACTAACAGTGTTTCAAGGAAGCGGTATGAAAACTGGAACGTGAGATGGGAGCGGGTAGGAGTGATTTATGTGTCAGTGCCACTTGAAGCCAACCTGAAGTGCTCATAAAGTTAAGCCCCAAGGTACAATTAAACAGCCTGTTTAAGGGCTGTTCACACCACTCTCATGAGTTTCTCCAAGTCAGCTTAAGTCTAGTGAGCTAGAATGCACAGGGTCTGGGTCAAATGGAGCTTTTTTTGGAGGACTGTGGCCAGTTTAGTTAGCCTATACCAACTGCAGTCAAAGCAGTGAGTGCTGAGCTGAGACGCTGCATTCAGAGACAGTTGTCAGTAGCGCAAGATGCAGAATCCAGTAATCCTCATTTGTGTTCCCAAAGCAGGGAAAAACATACTCCCCACAGCCTGATAATAGCATTTAATCACCTCTGATGTTATTCCTTTTTTTCTTTCCTTTTTTTTTTTTTCCTTAAGCAACTGATTTACAGGTGTGAAGCCTCTAGTTCTCACATGTAAGAGCAGCCAGGGAAAAAGGGGACATGGAAGAAACTTTTCCTGCAGCTTACTTCCTAGCAATGCCCAGTTCTCAGCTTCGTAAGGATGTACAGGTCAGAGAGAAGCCCTACATACACGTTCGTATTTACCTCTCTGAGCATTTGCCTTAGCCTAAATCTAACAGGGCACACTGGCTGTTGTTCACTGTCCTCTCAGAGGAACTTGCTATTAAAGCCTCAATTCCATACACACACAAAGACGAAAGATAGAAAAGGAGAGAGGCTGTGTCAGATCTCATAAAAAATCCTAAGTCTTAGTGGTTGCTTTCCAAAATATTTTTAATCTTAAAAATCATGAAGGCTGAGATCACCCCAGAGGAAGTGGGAATATACATGTCTGGAAAGGACCCCTCAGGTAGACGTCTCCTGCTGCTGGATGATTGTAAAATCCTCCCGCCTGGTCTCAGCAGCTGAATAGCAGCTATCAATAAGGTGCACAGCTGAGGAGAGTGAGGCAGTTTCACTTTCTTAGAACCATGATGGAGAGTCAGAAGAAGTCAAGTGTAGATAAACTCTGTCAGTGATTTGTTTTACAATGTACCTGGGCAGCATCTGCTTTTTTTTTTTTTTTTAATAAATGTGTACGACAGGAAAAAAATACTGCTTTATTTCTTTATACGGGCAAGATCCTTGTTTTGCTGCATTATAAAAGCATTAGATGGTGCAAGTATGAATGGTCTAGTGTGTGCTTGGGTATATTTGAACATGCGTCATTGGCTTTGAATGTTCCAGCTTTTGCTGCTAACGTTGAGAGAATAACATTGCTTCCCTCTGATCTGGATGCACATGCAAACACCGTACACCTTGCCAGTGTAGGAAGTGTCCTCTGCTGCTTGCCAAAGGAAGCTTTTCCAAAATTCAGGAGTTCAGAGCCCTGGTGCTGGTCTTTGCAATAAACCTCGCTTTACAATAAATCTCACCCGAGCATCTTTCACTTAAATTGAGGAGCATTATGTTTTTTAACTGCAGAGTTGGCCCTTGTGCTTTGAATGCCAAGGGTTCTGGTTTTTACCCTTCTGTGTATAATGAAGAAGGTGGCACATTTACTCCACTTGTGTGCTTTATGGCCACTTTTTGATTCAGGTAGGAGAAACGGCTTTTAGAAAGCAAATAGATAGCTGAAGTGATTACTTTGAGGTTACAGCAAGGAACTTGCTCCCAAGTGACATTCTTCAGCATAACTCATCACCTGGGGAAAATCAGTCCCAGGAGAGGCTGGAGAACATGTGCATTTTTCCTAAACTCACCCAGGACTCCCAGAAAACTGCTATGTGGAGCTCAGGTGTTGCTCTGAGTGGTAGGGTGTCAGGGAATAGAGGCTGCAGCAGGGCAAGTTGCTCCGTACCACTAGTGCCTCTGTGAGTTGCCTTCAGTAGATGTGGGCTAATGAAGGCTCTGGGATGTTGCTGTCTGAAAATGTAAGGACCTGTCTGTCTAACCTGTCTGTTCCCTCTAACTCTATCACTCTAAAACACACGCAGTTCTCTGGTAGAATGCTGTTGAGAACAGAGAAAAAATATATAGGATATTCTGCTACCGTGCTTGTTGCCTGATGGTTTTCTTAGCAGAGCGTGTTTTAGTGCTCAGAGGCTGTAATCTCCTAGATTTACTGTGCACCACTCTTAGAGTGCTTCTTGCAACATAACCCCTGATCACAGCTGTTGGCACATTTAATTACATCTCAGCATTTGTTCAATTTTTCAGTTTGGGGGACTGCTCTTAGAAATGCTTATGATTGTTAATAATGAGCTTTGACCACTGGTACTTCACTTTAAACAATAGGATGCTTGTTTTTCTGAAACAAGAATGAGGCACTGAATGAGGTCACCCTGCCGATAACACTTCTCACTTATTGATCATCTTACCATTGTGTTTATTAGAGTCTGATAAATCAATGAGAAGGATTTGATTGTGATGTAGATCACAGCAAGTCTCAGAGTCAGCTGGCAGTTTTTTTTCAGTGGGAAGGCACATGGGAGTTATCAGCATATAAGCCTAATAATACATCCAACTAGGTCCTCAGTTTACAGTTGGGTGTGCTTATCAAGTTAAGTCATTTGTTGTATATGTCTGCTCTGTCCACTATTGATGATTTTTAGAAATTTTATATTACCTACCATGGATTTTGCAAGGTGGATCTTGGTCAAATATTCTGGCTACCTGATGCATTTTATCTGTACTATGTACCATGCCCACATTCTCAACTGCAGCCGTCCTCATGGTACTTTGCACTCTGTTCCTCTTTCTTTCTCTGTATTTACTAGTAGGTGGGTGTGTTTAAGTATTTGTTTAAAATTCAGTGTCCTTATGTCTCACTGTCTGAGAATGGGAGAGGAAGATAGGGAGCTGCCAGTGAGGAAATAATAGTGTCTGAAAGCTAGAAGAATGGAAATAGTGAGAAACCATTCACATTTTTAGAGAGATGTAATGGGGAAAACAAAATCTTGTTGCAAATCTAAATGTCCCTAAACGTCTTGGAACTCCAAGTGGAAAGTAATCCCAGGTACATGCATGCGTACAAATGATCTGCCTATGAAATTCCAAGTCCTCTGTGCATTGTACTGTGCCCAGGACAGATTTTTCAAAATGCATAAGTGCAATGACTTTTACTGGATGGGGTGTAACGCTGGCACTTTCAACATAACAAGTTGTCTGATCCAGAAAGCAAAATATTCCAGGAAATGGTGCAATTGTATATTCAAAGAATAATAAGGAGATCTCTAAAGCTTTCGCAGTACTATTAGATGTTCAGGACAATAAGCACTGAACTGACTGAAACTGTCCAACTGGCAGTTGTGGGCGGAATCTATCTTGTTGGACAGTTTTCTGTCACAATGACTTCCTTGAAAGTACCTTCCTTGTAGTACCTACTATTTTAACTGCCTGACACTTCTCCTCAAGGAACTGAATGGCCCTTTATTTACTGAGTAAGCTACAACCATTACCCTGATGGGTGAGAGTAGCTGAAGACTGTATGCTGTGCTGATACCTGCACAGTCTGTCAGGGCATGCTTGGAGAGACTTTGTCAGGTAGCAAGGTTTGCTATAACTTCTGTTCATTGCCTTGGGGATTTGTTGATTTTACTTTTTTGTTTCCTTTCCTTTCCTTCTCTCTCTCTTCTTTTTTTAGAGACCTCCTTATAATCAAATCACCTCTAAAAATAAGCTGACTTATTCTTTCTTCTTGGTGATTTATAATAATACAGACAGAGCCAAACTCTTCTCAGTGTTTTACAATGATAGTGCGCACAAACTGAAATACGAAATATTCCATTTAAACATAAGAAAAACTTCTTTACTGGAAGGATGAGCAAGATGTTATTGAGGAAAGTTCTGGAATCTCCACCTTTGGAGATGTGCAAAAACTGACTGGATACGGTCCCAAGCAACCTGATGGTCTCCAGAGGCACCTTCCAACCTCAGCTGTTCTGTGATTCTGTGGTATGTGCAGACTGGTGAACCTTGAGAAAGACAAAAAAACCTTATGCTACTGTTGACTGCTATCCTTAGTCTGCTGGGTGGTTAGAGTAAACCAAACAAAAAGAGAAGAGGACTGATTGTGACTGTAGTTGCTAACTGAGTGTCAGGATATAATCTGTTCCCTTTCTTTTCCTACGTCACTGAAGTTCATTCAAAAGCTCTGCCTTTCTGATGGGGACGGTTAACTCTTAACTCTGCTATTGGCATTTTAAAAATGTATAGGCTGAAGTAGCTTCAGATTAAAACTTTAAAGGATAATGGGCTGAATTTCTGGGATCACAGTATAATTCAAGTCAAAAGGGACCTTGGGAGACCTCTGATCCAACCTCTTTCTCAAAACAGAATCAGCTATGTGGTCAGACCAAGTCCATCAGTGCTTTAGCAAGTTGGGTCTTTAAAACCTACAAGGATGATGACAGCACACCAATTCTGTGCAGCCTGTCCCAGAGTGTTTTCAAGTGAAAAGATTTTCCACTTGGAATCTCTTGCTTCAACTATTCAGATGACTGAAAGTAACCAGTGATGCCTTTTGGGATTTTCAGAAGTGCCTACATAATGCTTGGGCACTTCTAGATGTCCCACTAGGCCCTTACATTTGTTTTCGAGTGTGAAAGTACATCTGAAAATCCTACCAAAAGTTGCCCAAGCTTCATAACTTCAATAATTTGGAAGGTTGAAAGTAATATCTCTTTCCTTTCCAAAAGTATCATCTTTCCTGTAGTTATGAACAATGATATAGAATCTGTAGAGGCTTTGATTACATGAAGGTGAGACTGAAACGTAACATAACTGAAGCTTTTTTTTTTTTTTTTTTTTTTTTTTTTTGAGGTAGTAGTAGTATTATCATTCTGTTAACATTGCTGATGTTAAC
Source organism: Pavo muticus (assembly GCA_016647715.1). Lineage (NCBI taxonomy): Eukaryota > Metazoa > Chordata > Aves > Galliformes > Phasianidae > Pavo > Pavo muticus. Next base: position 185,880 of record JACDJE010000184.1, read on the forward strand.
AGTTATGAGGTAAAATCAGAATTAGGGCCATAAGTGCATGAAGTCTGCAAATAAATGTAAGATTCAGAATTCCTTTTGTATTGGCTAATGTTCTAGGAAACTGCATCAGAAAAAAATGTTAGAAAAGGGCAAAGATAACTTGTGTGTTGGTTCTTAAAAACAGCTCATCAGTGTATATCAGGTAGGCCTTGTTTCTGAATAGCATTCACGGTAGAAATCCTCACAAATTGGCTCCAGCAACATATATTTTAATGTGTGACAGAGGTTAATATTATCATACTTGTTGCCCTAACCATAGTTGCCTTTTTTTTTTTTTCCTCAGCACTGTTTGCTTTTGCTTTGTCCGTTTCTTGTTGTTCTTAAGAACAGATATTTGCCAAAACAAATGTATGTGAGTGATAAAAGCCAAGAGGAATGTCTGTTGGACCACAGGAAATTTCCTGTGCAGGAAGAGATCTTGGGAACTTCCTGTGGAGCAGAGCATTGTGGGTCTGTTGGCAGAAATCCCTTTACCACAGCTGCAATTAACTAGAAGAGGGTGGAAAACAGCATTGCCTTTTGCATTTCAAACCAGAAGTCTGACCTAGACACTTAAAAAAATACTGCATGAGCAAATGTTAAATCAGAATTGTGGGTTTGCAGAAGATTGCTCTCATAACCAAAGAAAGAGCAAATAAGAGTGATACAGAATTGCAGGTCACCTCTGCATTGCATTTCATGCCCATTTTATACAGTTCTGACCAATGTGGTGTACGTGGGAGTATCCCTAGGTTTGGTGCTGCCAGGAGATCTCTTCAAGCTTAGTCTCACACCTGAAAATTAAGTCTGGCCTCCGTCCCTGCATTTTGTAGACCACCAGAGCCTGATACCTCACAGGACTGGTGAGACTTTACTGATCAGCATGCACTCTTCAGCAGGGTTTTCCCATGTCAGGTACTGCACCTTGCATGAAGCTTCCCAGTACTTCCCAGGCAAATTTAAGAATTCAAATGAACCATATCCCACATATTGTATTAAATCTACCTGATGCCAGAAGCTTGTGTTGGCTGCCAGGTGTTCAGTACAGGAGACCCTTATTTTTTGAATCATTTTTATTTTTGCCTCTCTCTGGTTAACATGCGTCTCTTTCCCCATCTCCCTCAGCTAACAAGTGCAGCAGGCAGGGAGACTGGTTCTGAAGAGAGGACTGAGGGTACAGAAACAAAGGGGGGGCATGGGGTGCTATCACGAAATAGTGAAAAGGAGGGGAGAATGTGGACAATAGTAGGAAATGTGTGTAGTTCAATGGGTAGAAAGAGACGAGAGAGAAAGAAAAATATGTTAGAAACACAAATTTTATAAAAAGGGAAAACAGGCATTCTGGAAACAAAAGTAGTTTTTCTAACAGTATGTGCAGAGCGTGATTAAATTCTACATGAGGTAAAGTCTTTGTCTCAGAGGTTGTTTTGTCTAGCCATGTTAAACGTGGACACCTAAGAGACAGTGGCAATTAGGTACCAGCTTTTTTTGTTGAAGGACTAACTGGGCATGCTTTGGGAAGTGGATTTTCAGAGCAGCCGGTCTGGTGCAGTCTGGGGGCAGGAAGAGTCAAACCCATAATTAGGTGAATGTGGAGTGATCTCCATATGGCAGTATGTCCTAGACTGTAGTCCCCACTTCATCCGGGAAGGCTGTCACACAACCTGTCAGTCATTGGCCTTGCTGGAGAAGGTGCCACAGAAAAAGCCACTGAAATGGTGCTCAGGGTTGTGGTCTGTGCACTCTCCAGAAGTGTCAAACAGCAGCTGATTCTAACATTTGAGCTGTAGCCTTGTGAACAAAACTTGTGCATAATGGTCTCATCTGGTGGTTGTTTGGTCTTTTTTTTTTTTTTGTCTTCTTTTTTCTTTACAGCATGTGCGCACACTTTTCTTTTGTACCAAGGAACTCTTTGTTTGCTCGCTAAGTGCTTCCCCACAGGAAATTTCCTGTGATGGAAAACTGTGGGGAAACTTCCTGTCAGACGAGATGCTGCTAGGGGCAGATAACAGCAAGGCACGAACCCACAAGCCACAGCAGCTGAAAAGGCATTGCCACCGGGTGCTTTCTGCCGGAGGAAGCTGGGCCACAAGTCAGCCTCTTTCTTGAGTGATCTGGGGCAGTAGAACAGGGGAACTGCTCATTGGATGATCCATGGCTGCTGGTGACTGATAAAATCTTTACTAAGGCTAGCAATTGCAGTTGGATGTTGTTGAAGACAGATCCTCAGAAGCTACAGATTCATTTTATCATATGGGACTCCTTGTGGATCAGCTAGGTCAGCATTCCTCAGGCTCTGAAGAAGCTCTGTAGTTAATAATGCCACTGCAAACCGGGTACCAAGGTTTTACTTAGGTTGTGCCCTAAAATGCACAACCAAGTAAGGGAAGCCGTTGCCTTGTGGAAAGACACCACCTTTCAAAAAGGTTGCTGGTCTCCTATTGCTTTCCTGAAGAGAGGGCCCTGCAGCCAAGTTATTTTCATCTTATGGCTGTCCCTGGCAGTCTGTGGAGAATGCTTTCTTATCACTTACTGCCATTTGCTCTTATATTGGCACAAAAATAAATAAATAAATAAATAAATAGCCTGAGTATCAAAAGACTATTACTAAGGATGGCACTATAGGCTCCTGTCATTTCAGGCAAGGGATATGGCTCCGCAAGACTGAAGCTTGATCACTTCATAGGAGCTGTGACCTGCAACTCTGCAACAGTGAATCATTTAGTCCAAGGCTGACATTGTGAAATGTATTTTGGAAAAGCACCCTGGTGTGCTTTTTAGCTAAAGCCATGCAGTGCCAATAGACATCACGTCTCCTGTGCAGTTAGATGGGACTTTGGGGAACACTGAGGCCAACAAAAGACCTTCATCCTTCCACAACTCTTGCTGCTTAACCTCTCAGTGCTTCAGCTTCCTCAAGATGCTAGTGTTTCTTCCTGTCTCCATTGACCTCTGTCAATATCGGTAGTGACCGAATGAGTAAGACTTCAAAGTTATCACTCTGTCAGCACAGAGGTGCGCTTGCTCCATAAACATTTGTATGAGCTTCCCTCTTAACAAATCACCCTCTGCCTTCCACAGTGTCCCCTTCAACTCTTTAAAAACATTTCTACAGCACCTCAACTCTCCATGCTGCTTTCCGACTTCATCTGTGCCATACAATTCTTAAAGTGCTGCTGGTTCCTGATAACAATCCTTACACATCCTTCTTATAGTACTCTCATTTCAATTTGTGGTCAGTTGCCTAAATATTGTCTACACAGCAAGATTTGTTGTTTGCATGTAACTCTTGTTTATTTATGCCAGAAGTCTGTGGCAATTTTACACCAAAAAATGAACAAGAGAATAGTCTTCCAGGTGTTTTGACCTGAATCTTCCTGTTTCTCTTCAGAGTTCAACTTCTTAAATGTAGCAAAGACATTTAATTTGCCTCCTTGCTTTTCTGCTTATTTTAGAAATTTAAGTTGAGATCACGTTAAATTAAGAAGTCCCAAAGCAACTTCTTTAGGCCCAGTTCCCCCTAGATGAGGAAAGGCAGATGTTTTAAACTTTCAGTTGTTCATACGGCATAGTTTCAATAATACCTTAATTCAGCCAGCAGGAACTGTATCAGTTTAATTAATGGATTTGACTCATAAATGTATGTATGCTGGCCAGGTGGCCAGCCAGCCAGCCACTGGATTTGTGAGACAGCCCAACTGTCTGTCATTTCTTGGCTGACAGGGGACCCCAGTTTGCAAGTGCTGCTTCTAGATATGGGGCAGACAGAAGTGAGACACTGCTTCTAGTTTTCAGGTAGCGAGAAGAATTGGCTTCAGGGCTATATGTAGCCATCAGTTCCCATCTTGCCTAACCTGCCATATATCAAAGGCATCCAGGAAAAATGATTAGCTCTTTTTGTGGGATGAATGGCAGTCCACTTGTTTTTCAAGTTTCCAGACACTTCCCGTGGTAAGAACTTGTTTTTAATTGTTTTTCAACTTTTTCATATTTTAACTGTTGTGGCTGATATTTTCTTTGCCAGGACAGAGAAGAATACATTGGTGTTAAACTCTCAAAACATTTAGTGTCCTGAGATTTGAACACACTGGAAGGAAGAGTGTCTCATGTGCTCTCCATCTCCCTTTAGCAGGGACTGCAAATGGGAGAGGAATCTGCTTATTCAGAGGCAAAAATGAGAAGAGTTTGGGCCCTGGGGAAGATGAAGGCACATTCCTGCTGCTGTCAGTTGCCTCCTTAGCAAAACCTGGCAGAGGTCTGTAGGTTGGGTCTGAAAGCATTAGGCCTGCTGCTGACCCATGCAGGTTTCGTTATGATGCCAGGGTGGAATTTCTGAGAATTTTTTTCCCCATTACTGATAATTTAAAAACAAGGGAAAAAATTACACGTCATTATATATATTCCGTGCTACAGATACTGATATCATAAAGGTGTGGAAAGGTCAAGATTAACATTGCCTTGTATGTACTGATCCTTCAATTACACAAGCTTTGCATATGCATTAACACAGGCAGCATCTAGTAAAGTGGGGACTCCAATTAGTGCATGGACAAGGTTACCAATTACCAAAAGGAGGAAAGAGGGCATCCATATTGTCAGTAGAAAGGATAATTGCAGGAGAAGGCTATTAAGTCTGAAGGGACCGTGAGTCTGCCCACTGATACCTAGTGTCATTAGCACTCTTAGAGGTCACAGGCTGTCCGTAACCACGTCAGCTTTGGTAACTACAACTGGGCTGGAATGATTGTCTTTGAAGCATGTGAGTTCCTGCTTGATTGTATTCAGTATCTGTGGGTTTATTAGGTAGAAGTGGAGGCCTGTGGCTGAACTTAGGTTTTCCTGGTCCCTTGTCCAGTGTCCTCCTTGCAGGAAGCATCTTCCTTTTGCAGCAGTGTGCTGACCTACTTTCCCTTCCATTCATATTCAGTATCACTGTGGCAAATAACTCAGCTGTTTACATGGGAAAGTAAGATTAGGAGGAAAATATTTATTATATTTTTAGCAGTCTGTAATGTAATTTAGCAGATGGAAAAAGCAAGGAGAGCCACCTTTCTGGAGACCACCAGTATGTGCTTTGCAGGCTGGAACTGGGGAATTTATAAGTTAAATTAACCGAGATGATAGTGTAAAGGTTGCTGAACACATGCATGCACTACCAAGCTGGAAATTCACTCACAAGAAGACTTGTCATTAAATTACTCAGATCAAGTAGAGGCCCTTCCATTGACTGTAGAAGGCTCTAGGTTAAACCATTTTGGGTCCTAAGATGTTTGATTGAGAGATAAGTATGTTAGGGTGTGTGCTTGTAAAGTTTTGTCATGCTGCAGTGGTAATACATAAACCTCACCATGTACATGGATGTAATGAGTAAGTGTTCTACAGAAAATCCAGGATAAAGCACTGTATTGTTCATTCAAAAAATCTAATTTGGTTTTAATAATTCATAATGCTTAATAATGCACTAGAAAATGTTTTGTAGTATATTGTGTAAACATAATAAAGTCTTGGGGAAATTAGAGTTCACTACAGCTTGGCTGCTAAGTATGTTCGCTGAAGCAAAGTGAAACAGCTCAAGGCTGTAAAATATGATCCAGTTGGTAGATTTGTAAACTGAAAACTCACACTGTTAATTTGTAAGTACAAATAGTGCTGTTTGAAAATGAAATCATTAAGAGAGCTTATGTGTCTGTAAACTTTCTTGGCATTAATTTGTAATGCTGTACAAGTAGCTGTCTTTGAAACAAAATTCTTCTTAGAAGAAATCGTCATTATAAATTTTTTACTTTTATTCCAAATATTCTAAGTTGGAAAAAAGAGCTTTTAGCAGTGGCTGTCAGAAAAATGTTGTGAATTTTGCTTAGCCCAAATATCACAGACAAGGAATATTTCATTTTTTGCCTTTTTATTTTTTCAATGGATCTGACTTTGCATATTCAAACAAACATTGTTAGGGGCTCACCAGTCTCCTGAGTGCCATGAGCTTTTTTTTCTGTTTTTCATTTTTCCCACCACCGTTGGTGGAGACCAAGATATTGCTTCCTGTAGCGAAATCTATGGAACTACTTCATCGTTTCTTTTTGTTTAGCTTTCATGAGACAGAGATTTCAGTAAAATACCAGTAAATTACATCCTCTTAATAGCTCTATTTAAAGATTACAATCTAAGGAAACTCTCTGGACAAAGGTATCATTTCTCTCCTGTTTGTGTGCATTACTAAGCATACTGGTGTTCTGGTTTGTGATTGCAACTGAAAGATTACAATTATGCAGAATAATAATGTGGATATATTGAATTAGATGATGAAGATCATTTGATTTCTGTTAGGACAGTATCTTCTGGCCCTTCACATGGACCAGGGCCTCATTTTGCAAGCTGCTGTAGTTGGTAAAATAACTGTTCTGTCCTTGTGTACAAGCAGGGCGTCATTTCCACTGATTTATAACTGCTTGATGTTTGTAAGCTGCTATAATAACTAATAAGCAAACAAAACAGAGCAAGAGATTGCATTGTTAGTGAGAATTTCAGAATGTGTCAAAATATCAGCATAATCCTTTCCAGAAGAAAGAGTTTGGAATTAAAGATGGTCTCCCAGGTTAAAGATACACACTTTTGAAAAAAAAAACAAGAGAAAGACAGATGTTTCAGCCACTTCTTTCCCTGAAAAATAGAAATCCAACTGAGGCATCTCACTAAAATAACTTGAACTTCTTTTCTAAGTAAAAGCTCACAGGAATGAGAGTTAAACGGTGCAAACCTTAATGTCTTAATGCCATATTTACTTAAACTGATGCACTTAAGTATTCGTCTTCCTTTCGAGCATTTATAGGATTTGCTTTACAATTTCAAGTCTATTTCAATTTTTCACTACAGGTATGAATCTCAATTACATTTTTTGTGTAGAATTGCTTTGAGACTGAATAAATTTCAATTGTTTCATTTAAGCACAATCAAGAGGCTTTCATTTTAAGGTAGAAAGATAATCCACAACCATTTTGATTGAATTTGAAGAAAAGCTTTGCAGAGAAAGAGGAATTCTTTTCACACCAGCACTGCAATTTTCTTTATTTAATGCTGTGCAAGTAAGAATAGCGTTACCTTAATATACTAGCTCTTTACAAGAAATAAAAATAAATCTAGAATGGATAGCTGAATGAATGTTGGGATTAACAACAGATAAGGTTTTCCTAGGACTTCTCTGGCACACAGGGAAGTGTCTGACAACTGATGAAGTGGAGAGAGGAGGAAAAATAAGAGAAAAAATATATGCAAAGCCACTTGGGTACAGTTATGCAAATGACCTTATCAGGATAACCAAAAGGCTTCTCCATTGTGCCTGCCAATTAGGAAATAACAGTGACGGACATATGCAGCTCCCTCTTCCTGAGGAGATGCAGCTTTAGCCTGCTTTGTTGGCAACCACTTCGTGAAAGGAGATTAAAAATTCTCTTCTTTTATTTCTTTTAAAGAGGTTGGCAGAGATGCTAAATGAATCCTGGACAGGGCAAGCACTGTGATGATATCCCAGTACCATTTTTTCAGTTTCATTTGTATTTTAGCAACCCGAAGGAGCAAAGGGACCACTGGGCTTTGACGGGGTAAAGAAATAGTTCCACATTTCTTTGAAGGCTTCACAGAATTTTCTGTGTGGCATCTCTCCATCCTGACTGCCCCTCCGAAGACAGAAGGGGATAAAGAACATTTCCTGTTGCATAGCCAAGATCTACCTGCGCCATCCAGCTGTACTGTCCTCTTTTTCTCATCCTTTATGATTGAATCCACTCCCACTTATCATTCAGCTGAGTGGAATAAGCTCTGTGAAGACTCTTTGTGTACCTGAGTTGTCTGAAGGCAGCCTGAAAGTTTGTGCTCAAGAGCTGAATTCTGGATTGGACACACACCTCAAGGGTGTGTTAACACCTCCTGTGTTAACGCTGGTTTGCTTTAGTTACTGCTCCCCAGACAGAAAGGATGACTGACTGAGTAGTGTTAAAGGATGAAAAAGAAAAAAAAAAACAGTGCAATCTTTCTGCAACTTGAAGCAGAACTGCATGCCAGAGTAGGAGCCCAAACATTTTGTCTTTTTCTTTTTGCCACTGTGGTAGGAGAGAGAGCAATAGAGCCCCGAGTGGAAGAACAAGATTTAGTGGGGCTAACGGTCAGCAATGCGTGCATTGGAGCTACCAGGATGGAGCAGGCTCTGAGAGAGGCGTTCCTCAGGAAAGCACCTAACCAAAGCTCCCAGCCTTGAAGGTCTATCTTGTTGCAAAAGGTTGTGCAGAGATCAGCTAAGATCTTACAGAACTGTCAGTGAACTGAACTAAACAGAGGAAGTTTGGTGTTGGGGAGCTGTGCTCCCTCCATCCATGTTGGGGTCAGTGCTGCATCTGCCTCTGTTATCAGTGATATCGGGGGTGTGCTTATCTATCTTCTGCAAAAATAACAAAAAGGAATTATATCTCAGAAACACTGGTATTTCATGTAACTTTGCCCTCGACAGTGAAAATCCCTTCTCTGGACACCAAACTGAAGAGACAACAGTACATGAGCATACACAGAAAAATCTCAGTGTGCACTATCGTGGACTCTTTGACCTTATCAGTGCATATCCAAGTCCATTCTTTAAGATCCCTTCCTTGTACTTAAGTTTTCAAAATCTTTTTTTCTTCAAAACCAGTTCCTGTGTGGAATTTTTAATACTCCTGACTGAGAACAACCTGTTTCCTTGTATCGTTTTTCTATGTTAGCAATTGTAATTGCTACAAGGATGCTTTTTAGTAACGGGGAAGGCAGTGAAGCGGCACTTGTTATGCATGCCAGCCCCTCTTGTACATACAGAGGCTTACATATATCTGAAAGAGAATGGAAAAACAGTATAATAGTGCTGTGATATTTTTTTTTTTTATTCAAGCTTGCTGCTCACTTTTTGTTTACTTTCTGATAACACCAAGGTATTTACGTGCAAACAAAAGACTCCTCTTGCTGAATCGGCCGCCCCCTCCTCCTGCCTGGTTCCATCAGCCAAGTTGCAAAAGCATGACTGCGACAGCACTAAATAAATAAGGGTGAGGCTTGCCTGGCAAAAGAAAGCTCCTCTTCACATTGTATGCACACCTCAGAGGTTCAAGGTGGGGGAAGACAAAATCTGGAAAAAGTTTAAAACGAGACATCAACAGAACATGCTATTAAAAAGTCATCCTGCTTTCTTTTGAAGGTTAATTTTAAAGTCAAGTTGTGTTTCAGGACCTAGAAATTTAAAAATTTGTTCAGGCTAGGGAAGAGGCAATATTGGACAGGACTATCGTAAAAGCTGCCCATTGCAACTGCTTCTAAGGAATGTATAAGAAAAAAAATACTATAATTTGCTATGGAATAGAAACCTTTTTCTAAATTTCCATTGTTTGATTGTCCAAACACCTGAATAGCAAGGGCATAAATCCTTTGAGAAATTGCATTAATGTCCTTAGAAAGTCTGTATGGTGTCAAGCATGGGGGACAGTGTGTTTATGAACATACAGTATTTGAGTCCGTATACTCCATGTTTACTATCTGCCAGAGTGGTGTGAGACATCTAGAGTCTGCAGATTTTTTCAGGGTTTCATGGATAATTTTTTTTGGCAGTTTGCATTCCCTAATATCATTCTGTGTGAAATTGCTGAAGGAGAGACTTCTACCTCCCCCAAATTGACAGTGTGCCCATGTCTGCATTTCTGTATCGTGCTGTAAGTGCTAAGGCAGTTGACCCCAGTCACATGAAAAAATAAAAATCATGTTAATAAGCAAAGCATTTCACAGAAGTAGTGTTCCACTTCTAGCTTGTTGAGGAAAAGACCTGGAATATCATCTTGCTTTGCACTGATAACATTAGTTTAGTAACTTATATAAATGTAGAAATTATAGAGACAAGCATGAAGAGTTAGGGCAACCTAACCTAAAAAGTTAGGTTAGAAGGCATCAATTTTTAATACATGCTTTACTGTCCTTCACTAATATGCATGTTTGCTTCTTACCCTCTTAACTTCTCAAGTCTCTCTTTCTACTCCCTTTGCTCCCTGCCATCTCCTTCCCATACAAATGCATGCTTTGATCCCCAGCCTGAGAAGCTTATAAGCAGTTGAAATCTGGATTTGACTCCCCTGTTCTGGTCATCCAGAAACTTCCATCCTGCTGATCTAATATGGAAGAGATTTTCCAAAAATTGCTCTTGCTAGTATGGTTGGCAAAAGCAGCTTCCATGGGTACTTAGTTTATGGCACAGAGAGAGGAGATACAGGCAAGCGTTTCTTAGTAATGCAGAAGACATTGCATCAGAAATGGCCAAATTCAGACAAGTCCAGATGCGTGACCAGTAGATTCAAGCAGTGGCTTTTTAATAAGATGTTTCCTCTTGTGCAAGTTGGTTGTGAATCAGTCTTCCCAGGAGAGCAGAAACTTGAGATGATTTGGAAGTTATGATACTAAAGAATGAAGCTAAACTGGTTTGGACTTTGTAAACCAAGCAAGTCATGAAGGATTGGAAGAATAGAAGAGGAATTACTACCTTATAGAGAGATACTTCTGTTGCATTCCTGACTTTAATGTGTGATTGTGAAGGTCTTGAGTTTTTGTGATTAGAAATTGTGTGTGAACAGATATACCTACAAATCTGGATTTCCATATCAGGTAAGATATGTAATTTGACAAGCATCCATCATAGAACTGGCTTAAGTCTGCCAAAATAAGAGGAAGTGCTACTATGAAAATTGTAATCAGGCAAGCTGTTGAAAGAGTACTTCAGGTACATTTTCACAATATCCACTTAGTATAAGAGCACATGGGGATTCCAGTAGCTTCAGTTGGTTCCCAAGGGGACCAGCATTATCTGCACACCATCATATTGTTCCCTTTGTTTGTGCATTCGATCCCTTTCCTCTCCTATCTGTTTATATGTTAGGTCCTCCAGGCAGGGATTTCTCTTTAATACTAGCAGGCACAACTGTAAGCATCAGTTGTTACAGTGTGATGTCATTTGAGTCTTTCACAATACTTAAACTAGGAAAGATAATCATGCTGCTCACCCTCCCTTCCTTTCAAAAGAGGAGTCACTTGATAGTGGGACTGCAAGGGGTAACTTTTGTACCCCTCCCTTCTGTCACTGGTTGGTCTGACCTCGGTTGGATCCCTGATTTGTGCCTAGGGACATATGTCCCCGTGGTGGAGGCTCTGGGACACCAAACTGCGGCACTTAGTGCCCCTCTCAGGAGATACGGGTCTCTTTGCCCCTCACATCTGCAGTGGGTTGCTGGAGATAGCAAGCATAGGGATGGTCATTCTTTGTGGGAAAGGAAGGATGGAAAGAAGGGCAGCAAAAGGTAGCTTCACTGATGTTGAAGTCATTAGGTGTCTCTACTACAGAGTATTAGCAGTTGGGAAGCAGTGGTGCTATCAGTTACTCTAATTACTGGGTATGCAGTTTCTCACGCAGCACCTTTACCTTTGCAAGAAAACAAAAAGGCAGAATGAGATAGAACTTCCTTTTGAATTATCCATTTGTTTTCATTCAAAGTTTGATCCTCTACTGGAAGTGCATAAGTAAGTTATTTGCCTCTATTGACATTGCTGTAATTTTTCCAGTCCTGAAAGCAAACCTTTCTCAGTGACATCATCAAGATTAAACTCAAATAATACAGTGAGCCTATGTGTTTTTCAGGGACATGTTGTGTTCTGTAGCAATAATGGTTGAAGCATTTCCTCCCTTCTCAGTCACCACTTCCAGCTGTTACTCTTTTTGTGATTTGTCACTGTCTCAACTGGTTGTGTTGACCTGGTAGTGCAGTCTTGACTGTTACTGCAATTGTGCTCTTAATCAGCCCAGAAGGCTGATCTGGCAGATGCCAGTGTACGTGTGTACTTACATACAGATTTTCTCTCTCATCAAAACCACAGTATAATCTTACCAATTTCACTGGCACATCAGAGGAAGTGGGCAAAGAGCTGCCACTGAGCAATGGCCTGCAGGGAGCTTGCTTGAAGGACGATGTAGTGAATGCTGACATCCCAGTGTCGAGGTAGAAATTACCATCTTTGTACCAACTCCTTTGTACTAGGTAGAATAACAGAAAATTGTTTTGATATCCCCACTTGAGGAGTGGCATTATTTCCCTCAAGCACACTACTCATACAAGGCACCTGTGAAGCTGGAGGGGTGAAACTGAAGTATGTCCTGTCACTGTTGTGGGTGAGCAGTTGGCTGATTGGTTGGACCCAAAGGGTTATAAGTAATGGGGTTCCGTCAGGCAGGTGACCAGTCGCTAGTGGGGTTCTCAGAGGCTCCATTTTTGGGCCGGTTCTCTTTAGGAGGTGGACTCAATGATCCTTATGGGTCCCTTCCAACTTGGAATATTCTATGATTCTATGATTCCATGTATTTCTGAAATCTCAGGCTCAGGCTCATAGCTGTCCAGTGTGCCCAAGAAGTTGCTGAAGCCCTGGTACCCCCAGACCTCCATATGAAGTAGCTACTATGGGGTCAAGTGGCTGTGCTGAGCATGCAGCAGATGTTCAGGCCCTTGTGACTGGCACCTTGAGGGGCTAGCTCAGAGATGGCTGCAAGCCATCTTTGAGACAAACAGTACAACAGCCTGGCTCCAGTCTGATGAGCCAGCAAATGAGATCTTGCATTCCATCCTAATTAATACTGATTGCTGATTGCTTGAACAGTATTCTTCAGTGGTCCCAAATAGAAGTAATGTCTTAACTTCCTGTGACTTCTACAGAGGCCTGTTTTTGGAGGGGCTAATATGAAGTTAGTGAATGTGCTGACTAGCTTCAGATCAAGCAGGAGTTAAACCCTGGAGAGGAAGCAATTCTTAAGCTGCAGCAAAGATAATCATGATAATTTATCATCTGATAATCAAAGAGCACACACTTAATTTGTTCTCATTATCAATGTATTTCAAGCACAAGTACCTTAGTACAAGAAGCCTGCCTATGCACAGGCTGCACTGGAAGGGTAGAGATAAAGAGCCCCATGCAAATGCAGTGAGGCTACTTCTGTATGGGAAATGTGTTATGGTGCAGTGTGGAGTCCATCCCAGTGGCCTCCTTATCCCCCTGCGTGTGGAGAAGCATCTTTAGCATATAGAACTGTTGTTTTAAGCTTCTAACCTTCCTCTAGGACAGCAGTGTCTTCTTTAAGAAATGACTGACAGTACATGAGAGCTGCAGGGATTTGGTTCATTAAGGAACCATCAAGAAGTAAAGCTAAATCTGGATGTTTTTAACCATGTTGAAACTCTGGCTTGCAGCTGAAAGTGTCTGCAGCACAATGAGAGCAGGCTTTTACCTGCAAAGCCTGAGATATGGTTCAAAACTGAGTACAGCATGCAGTCTCTAGAGCTGAAATTTACACCGTTTCCCCTAGTTACTTAATATTTAATGTTACCTGAAGGCAGGTCTTTCTATAAAGCACTGAAGAGCTAATATACTGGTGGACTGAAGTAGTCTTTTATAGCTCTCCTGGATTAGGAGTCTGAAAGAGACAGAGACACCCTGCATAGACAGAGGTCCAAAAGTGAAATCAGTTGAAGTAAATGCTGTTGGTAAATTTTTTGCTGTGCTTCCTTCCTTGATGGCTACAGGCAAAGTAAGCCATAGATCTGGCTGCACTGCCAAAATCTGCTTTTCCTGTAGTACCACAAATGCAGCTGCAGCTCATGGGGCTTGGAGAGCTGGTACTGAGAAGCCAACATGTGACATCTTGCTGTCACAGCTTAGGCTGTTGTGTAGTGAGGCTGGCCTCACGTTCCCTGGAAACAGCCTGGAAAACATGCTCTTTGTGTATACTCTCCCCCCTCCAGCTCTCACAATCATGGTTGAGTTAGAAAACAAAGTCCTAGCCAAAATTCCTCAAGGGAATGGGACCCAGCCTCATCACGATGTGAGTCTCTGAGAACAAAATCTCCCTGTGAGAAGAAAGCGGCTTCTTAATACAGGAGGATTACGATGTCTTGCTGTGTTGGTGGTGGTGTTTTGCTGGCATGTGAGACTGAGATTTCAGAACTTTCCGCTTGATTCAGTTGCACAAAAAGGACTTCCTGACTTCTCTTCTGAAACTGTAGAGTCACCTATAAGTTTGCAGCTGCTGGAAGATCAAAGTGACCTCGCTGATATTAGGTTAAACTGACAAATTACAGAAAGAACCGTCTTCATTTTAGCAACTGCACTGATTGTAACTAGCAACTACTTCTTCAGTTTTTCTTATCTTTCTGGAGTGCTGACAGGATGCACAAAACCAGGGCTTTGGGTTCTATCGCCAGCATGACTTCTCTATATTCTAAGCATGGCACATACAGCAATTAGGCAGCAGGCGAAAGACTTAAGTAAAACCATATGTAGGCCAAAATGAGCAAGATCTATTTATTTCTAATTACTTACAAATCCTCAGCACCCCAGCCAGGGATCCAGGCTGTACTGTGTTAAAAAGAAGAAAAAAAAAACAGACTCCAGTGTAATAATAAAGCATTCTAATACTTTTTTGAGTGCAAGGGTTTGGAGTTAAAATTACTGTTGCCTGAGTAAGTGCCACAAGAAGTAGGAAGGAAATGTTTTTCTTAACTAAGGGTATAAAGATGCTCTGCATTTGTGCAGTTGTAAAGAGAAGCAAAATATAGTTCCTAGATTCAATTCCTACCGTAACAGATTTGGTGTATGGGCAGATGTCCAATGATTTGGTGCCTCACATCTATAAAAAAGATACAATAATCTAATCTGTCCTCAATTGAAAGGCGCTGCATTGTGTAAATATGCAAGTGTTACTAGAAGTAGTATCCCATGGATGCAACAGTAACGGTAGTCAATATAGGAAAACTTTAAAGAATCGTTTTTAGGTCTGAATTTTGACCGAGATTAAAATGAATTGTTTTGAAACAATAAGGAGGTGATGAGAAATAAATTAAATTTTTAAAACTCTCCTAGATTTCTGCTTGCAAAACCTCTTGCTTATTGCAGCGTGGTCGTTTGAGCTAGCTAAACCCATGTCATTGTCAAGGCTCAGCTAGTTTTGTTTAGGATACAGTTTTTGCACATACAAGGAAAAAAGCTACAGAAGACATTTCTTTCAGCTCCTTTTGGAAGGGAGCAGTAGGAAAGCAATGTCTGCTCCATGGAAAATGGCCAAAAATTGGGTGAGAAGCAGTCAGAAGTGGATTAAGACTTTAACTGGGAGCAGATCCAAACCGACATTTCCCCATTCCCCATCCCCCTGCCAGCTGTTTCTGTTGCACGAGCTGCTCTGATAGGAATCCTGTGGTCACCTGCCCTCTGACTGTGGTCACCACAAGAGCAAGGAGAAAAGTCATCTTGCACTCAGGCGATTTTTCTGCGTGTGGCAACTGTGGTAGCAGCCGCAGTCAGCTGGCTGATGATGTGCTGGCAGCATCTTGCTGACTCTGTCACGCTCTGGCCTTCCCCAAATGTGGTACCCAGATGCAAAAAAGCCAGCCTTCATTCCCCCCTGGAAGGAGTGCTCTTGCTGAGCTTCTAGGAAGGTTTTTCGCAAACACTGCAAAGGGAAGCTGGAGTCGTTCTGCATGGTTCTTGAAAGCTCTTGGACATGGCTCATGGAATGAGTGCCTAGAAAACAGGCTGGTCTTTTCATCACCTCTGTGGTTGCTTGCGTCTTTGGCTGGTAGTTCTTCCCTCCCAGAACTTAAAACATTGGCCACTTTAGCACATGTATCAGCACCATTTATCTGGACTGATTTGCACCAGGAAAGAGATGCATCCTGCATGAATTCTCCATTCAGACCACAGGCTGCCTGTCAGGAGCATGTGGACTGCGCCTGCATTACAACACTTCTGCAGCTGATCCCATACAGGGGCAGCTCACAGAGGAAAGAGGGCTAAATCCTAAAGGCTGATTTGTCTGCAAGCAAACTCCAGATGATGCAGTAGAAACAGAAAGGAGGGAGGCATCCGCAGTGGGTCAAATATTGATTTCAGTAACAAGAAGTGCAGCACGACTGACTGTGTTAAATGACTGGGGCTGTGCTTGAAGCTTTATTCTGACATCAGGTACAACTCTGAGGACTTCAAGTCTCTGAGGCCTGCACTGTTCAGCGACTTTTCTGTCTGTTCTTGGGGCAGGGGATCTTAGGCGTGGCTGAGTAATTTCGTATAGGAATTACTTCATTTGCTGACCTGTATCTGCAAAGAAAAAGTTTGGCCATGGAGTGAGAAAGAATATGTTCTTCATGTTAAATCTCACAGAGAGTGGCTTTTTCATTCTCCTTTCACACTTAAATTGACTTCAGATTTTGTGGGGTTTTTGCACCGGTGACTTCATCTGCCATCATTAATCAGTGAGCTATCTCAACCCAGCAAGCTAATTTAGAGTACTGCTTGTGCATTTGATCAGCAAATGTGAACTGTGTGTAATGTCAGCAGGTCAGAAGAGGTGATGGAACATGGGATTTTCACTTCAGTTCCAGAAAGGGCCATAGTTGCTTCCAGGAAGCTGAGCTTGGCACTGGGTGTGGGGAATTGAAAAGATTTATTTCACCATATGAGAGCTCAGCACTTGATCATTCTAATCAAGCATTTTCCAATCAATATGTTTCTTACAGGCTTTCCAAAGGCTGCATTAGAAAAGCAATTTTATTTATTTTATGACTCTGGAGCCCTAAGGGATTAGGGTGTGTCAACTTTACAAGTCTCTGTACAGACAGTGAGAAAAGAAGGGCTGGGCCGTGGGGAGCAATGTTAGCGAGATCAGCATGGCAGAAATCAGTCCCTGTGCCTCATCAGGCTTGTTTCTGTAGCATGTCTTCATGCACAGGGGTTGCAAAGCAGACACTGTGCACAAGGCATTGTCTCTAGTCCTGCTCCATCTCCAATACCCTGTTCAACAGGACAGCGGGAGACAGCTACTCCTTTTATTTCAGATTACTACTGAAAAAGCTGTTTCACCCTCTGTTTCCAGCAGTGTGGGAAGTTTCTTGTCATTCTGATTACAGGCAGTTCTATATCTTTTTAAAAGACATACAGGACCCACTGAGGTATCTCTTCCTGCCCATCACACAACTTCTCTGTTCCCTATCTGATCACTTTTTTCCTTAACAAGGCCTATAAAGGCGCATTTTCGTCTGCTGCCATCCGTTTCCCTTGTGCTGGTTTGTGCTCGCTTCCCCAGTAATTCTCTTCAAGGATTAGCCAGGATTAACCTTTCCGTGCTTTTCTACCTTTGCTTATCTCTGGGCCTCCAAAATAGAGCCAGCTTCCTACTGTAGGATGTAGCAATCTCTGTGGGCCAGCAGCGCCAAATGGTTTCTGCGGCTGTGCTGTGTCATCCACATGTGTCCTGGCTTAGGGGCACTTATTAAGGCTGTGCACATGCATGGGAATAGCTGACCACCATTCTGTCGCTCATTACCCAGCCCTGAAGAATTAGAGTCCTTAGTCTTCCTGTCTTTGCCTTCCTTAGTATAGGCAGTGCTGAGAGGCTGCAGAGCACATGGTGGTGGGAGCCTGGCAGCGCTGGTACTGAAGGGAACAGGTCTTGTGGTAGAAGATCAAGCAGGGACAGCATGAAATTGCAATCCCAGGAGGACTTCAGTGCCTAAATTGTGCTTGAACGTGAAACTTACTGCGGCATGATCGGCTCTTGGCTGCTGAGCTCCCTGCTGCAGCCCATCTCAGGGAGCAGCAAGACTGGAGGAGGGGACCTCTAAAAGTCTCTTTGGCAGAGCCTGAGAGAAATGTCTTTCCTCCAGACCGTGTTGCCTTTACACAGAAATGGAGAGGAAAACAGAACCTCATGCCCCCGTCTTGCTTTGCATGTAGAAGCATGTGTTATGCTTATGTAGCAGCATGTGTTATGCTTTATGGATAACATGGAAGAATTTATCTAATTAATAACAAAAAAGAGATTTTCAGTTCCAAATGAATTATTTGGTAGCAGACATGGAAATCCTCTGAGCTTTCCCAGCATCATTTTTCCACTAAAGGCTCAGGCACTGTCCTGCAGTTGGAGTCAGCCTGCCTGCTGCTGCCAGTGATGCTACATCTGTCCCTGGGTGTTTAGAGCCAGCTGCTGATATGCATGCTCTGGCCTCTGTTGTTTGCCCATCTGAGCTGAGTAGCTTTTGGCATGGGAGCAAGAACAATCTTCTCTGCCTCCAGGAAGCAAGGTTAAGAGGGGCTGTCTGAAACCCTTCTCACCTAGTCCTGCCTGACAGCTAACCAGGCGTATGCATGGAGGGCTGAGGTGGAACAAAATTTACGCAGAACTCACTGCGATCACTGTTTCCGTTGTGCGGGCTGCAGTATGGCTGCATCCTCATATGGAAACTAAAACATGACAGCAGCTCTCACTTACTGTACATCGCCCTGTGCATTGGATTCATGTTGTCAGATTGTTCCAAAGTGAGTCAAGGTGAAAACAGCCCACAGTACGTTATGTATGCTTCACATCTTACATGTATCTGCTGTATCTATTGTACCTAGCAACACATACTGTGAAATACATACCCTCTCTTCCAAAGGAAAGAAGGAGATGTTAAACATTGGCGCATCACAAGATTCGAGTTTGCCTACATCTTACCTGAAGGACTCTCTGTTAAAACAGGAGTGAAGCCTTTGGAGACAATCATCTTGAACTCCTTTTCGACATACCAGTGCATTCTGCTGTGTGCGGGCATGCATGAGTGCTTAAACATATGTAAAAAAATTTACTACCTACTTGAGGTAGAAAATGTAAATTACTCCACCAACTCCTCTTCTTTGTGCTTGTTTTTGCTGTGTAAGAAGATAGATAAGGGAACAGAGGGTGGATTTCTTCTGCGGTCCAGCCTGTACCCTGGAGTGTGAGAATTGATCACTCTCCCCATTTATAAGCTGGCTGGTGCAACAGGTGCTAGAAGCAGGACTTCAGGTGAGAAATAAGCAACGGAAGTTGATAATCTGCTAAGAAACCAGTGCTCCAGCCTGCAGCATTAGAAAGGTGAGCGTGAATTCAGCTCACCTAGGCCAGTTTAGAAGTTTTTGTTGGTGTCTACTTTTATGCAAAGAGGGAGACTAAGGGTGGCAGTTCTCTCCGGATTCCAGCCAGCAGAGCAATGGTGGAAACAGGAACAGTGTCAAGTCTGACTCCCAAGTCAAAATTCACGGTCCAAGGTCCAAGGCTCCATCAGCACCTACTGCAAACAGCAAAGCCTTCCTGCTGCTCAGGAGGCACAGCCCTGTCCTCGTTTTGTTACACAGCACTCATTTTCCTCACTTTATTCTGACTGGTAAATATCTTTGTTAGTTCAAGACAATGCTGTTGGCTTTCACAGAGAAGAAAACAGGAGAGATAAAAAGAGCCCATTTTCTTCCACAGTGGATACAACAATAAAAGATGAAGAGAGGAAAATAAAAAACAGTATCCAATAAAAGAAAATTTATATAAGCAGGATTAGTCTTTTCTTTCACTGAGAGTACAGAAGAGCATTTTGAGGACCTACTGACAGCTATGTACGCTGTGCTGTAAAATCCGTTCAGCTGCAGAGCCAACCCTCTCATTCCCTTGTTTTCATAAACCCAACAGCTTCTTTTTAAGAAAGGGCAAAGAAGGTGGCATACAAGCTTAGCAAACACGGTACTGCACATGAAAGAATTATTTTTGAGCAGCGGTTTCTGAAGCACTTTCAGCAGCACTATTCTGCACCCCCAGGAAAGCTGTGACTGAGCTGGTTCGGCCTCACAAAGCAAGTGGGGGAACAGGCAACTACAGAGGGCTTTTGGGGAAATGAGCTTCCTGGGAAGATGACAGGGCAGGGAGAGAGGGAAATGAGAGAAGAGGCAGTCCACCTAGGCAAAAGTGGTTCACGTGTTTTATAGCATTTTATATCTTCAAAACACAATGCAGGCATTGAATTAAGATATTACCCCATGGGTGGAGAGATCTGGCTCCTCCACCCACTCGTTTTAGTACTAGCCAAACTGAATGAGAAAGGCTGCATGCTGATTGTCCTACTGGTCATCCTGCTTTTTGGCTTTTTTTCCTATTCCTTGAAGATATTGTTTCTCCTTCTCAAAAGCTGGAGATGCTGCTGATAACCAGCAGAGACCTGGTGGGCACAGTGAAGCAATGTTTCCCTTTTGAGTCACCAGCACAGCGCACCTGGCTAAGCCCTGCTTCTGTAGCTTATTTGGCTGTTCTGAGTCTACTGCTGATCAATAGGAGCTCTTTATAGACATGGTACTTTTCTATTAATTGAACAGAAAGCAAAAATACACAGTCAGACAGCATATAGGAAGTTATGATCAGTGTTTGTACAGGGAGTGATTTATTTATTGTGTTGTTATCAGTAAGGGTGCATGCAGAACACGTGTAGTTATCACTCAGCTCTGTCCTTGGCCTGATTTTCCCGGTGATGTTTTGTTTCTTGCCTGAGCTTGTGAAGAGCACACCAAAACTCCAATTAAATTTCCGCCTTACAGTGTTCTTCCGGGCAACTTGCTGCTTGTATGGTGTGGAAAATGGGGAGGAAGGTGGGAACAGAAGCCAAATGTGAACTTTTCAAGCTCTCCTCAGATGTTTTTTTAAACCTTTTTATACGTTGTGGTCTGGCTCTGACTTAGTTCTCCTTTTCCTAGCTGCAACGTGCTTCCTGCCCAGCAGTAGCCTAGGGTCCACAGTGTGTTTTCTGCAGGTATGACTCTGTGTTTAGCAAAAGGTGAACCTCACTCTGGCATTTTAGCTTACAGTTTGCATGTCTCTGAGAAGATTTTCACCTGACTGCACTCCCTGCAAAAAGGAAGGACCTACAGAAAGCTCTGACCTCGGTAACCAGCCCCTAATTCAATAGGAGGAGAGCTAATTTAAGTCCTTCATAAACGCTATTTCTTGTGTCTGTGCAGCACAGTGCTACAGGGGTAGTTGAAGCCCCCTGAATGGAGACTTACTGTTGCCATGCAGACGCCCCTTCCTTTGGTCAGCCCCAACCGTTTCTTGAGCTTGATCTCGGTTCTCACTCAAGATCAGATTCAGTTCTGTGTGCAGCTGTGGTCTGGGGCTTTCCAAAGCCTCTGCCTGGGAATCTGGTGTGGCAGCAGAATGCAATTTTCTGCGTGTGACCTCTTGCTGAAACAGAAAACAAGATTGCCTATCTGCAGAAGAAATGAAAAAAAGCAAAACAAAACAGTGCAAATCTCCTAGGCTTCTTTTCTGACTTGGTAAGACAAGGGTAATCGGATCTCATAGAGTGGTGTGCCAGGAAGGAAATTTCTTCCCATGTGCAGCGTACAATCAGCCAGGTGCAAGATGAGGAAGGGAGGTTCGTCTTCCTCCGAAGCATAAGGTATTAGCCCCTGCCAGAGGCTGTGTACCAGAGATCTGATCAGATATGGCAAATTTTACGTTCCTCTGCACAGCGTGAAGCTTTCATTTCTACGCAACGCATTGTAACAAGTCAAACAATGAGTCATCCCACAAGGGGGAAAAGGAAAGAAAGCTTTTATCTCCCAGCAGACTGGAGATAATCTGCCTACCTAGGTTATAAACAACTCTTCACCATGCTGCCTTCTCTCCAGGGGAAGGAAGCTGTTTTAAATTCATCTGTAAAACAGATACTGAATTGTCACACCTCCCAGGGCTCTCTGCCCAGGCCCAGTAAAGGTGGCTGGAAGGGGCATGCAGAGAGAGCGTTCCTTGCTTCTGTGAGAGGGTGCACAGTGAGCATGGATGGGGCCAACAGCTTCATCTCCTGTCTGCTCTGCACCTCAGAAGGAGCAGCTGGGGGACAGCTCCATCCTGCAGTGGAAACCTGGAATGAAATAATATCCTAGAAGGGATGTTGAGGCATCTTGTTTTTCAGAATGTCCAAAATAAACCAAGATACCTAAACTAATAAAGTGTTGCACAGCCCAATACTTAGCATAATCCTGACATCTCTCTCCCACACCTTGCCTGGAGACTCTGCATGTTACGGTGTGGGGAGAAATGGAGATTCTGTGGTATTTGCCTATATTCACATGCCTTGTCTAATTTTGTAACGCAGTCTTGGTCTCTCCCTTGTGCAGGTTTGCAGCCCGTTTACTGGAGCAGGGACGATGTCGCACAGTGGCTCAGGTGGGCAGAGAAGGAGTTTTCCCTGAGGCCGATTGAGAGCAACACTTTTGAGATGAATGGCAAGGCTCTGTTGCTCCTGACCAAAGAGGACTTTCGATACAGATCTCCTCATTCAGGTGAGGAATTCTTACGGAAGCTACAGTTGAAAGGAGAGAAGAAACTGCAAGAGGGTCTGAAGAGGGACAAAGGAGGATACAGAATCATGTTTGTTAGGGTGGGCTGGGCAGTGGAGCAGAGAAGGAACAGAAACTCTTATATGAGGCAAAGACAGAA
This sequence comes from Pavo muticus, assembly GCA_016647715.1. NCBI lineage: Eukaryota > Metazoa > Chordata > Aves > Galliformes > Phasianidae > Pavo > Pavo muticus. The sequence continues at coordinate 208,258 of JACDJE010000184.1, forward strand.
AAGACAAGAGGGAGGAGGAGTTGTAGGTAGATTTGGATGTAACTCTAAACCCAAAGATGCAACCTGTCTCTCATTAAAACTCTTTGCAGAACTCACAGAAAGTAGGCTTCTTTGGCAGCATTTCATGACTTCCAGCTCTTCTCCATAAAGGCTTATCTTTTTGCAGACCCAACTACAGCAGCAAGTTAATCAAGTGCTTGAGCCTCTTAAGAAGCTGACATTAGCATTCTGTCTCACAGCTGGCTTGGCTGGTGTGCTGCTAAGAGTGACTGCAAAATACATCCCTGGGGGACCTTTCCTCTATTTTACTGCCCCTGTGGGCTTTACTTTACTTTACCATACTCTCTCACGTGCTGGAGGCTGGCCCAAGGCACAACACAGATAGGTGTGAGTCAGTTGGCCTGTTGCTCAAATTATGTCTTCATTTATTCACACAAGTGATTTAGAAATGCCTATGTGGTCTTCCTGTACTTAGATCCCCTGCAGTCTTTGTGCTATGGCTTTACAGCCAGAGTAAGCCTCTGCCCTCCTTTGTCAGGGATGTTTAACTAAATATGAGTTATTGGTTCTACACAAGAGTTGTGAGCTTTTTTTTTTATGACCATACATGGTACCTCTGTTAAGTATAAAGGTTTACTCAATCACTATAGGTGATCAAAGAGTTTGCACCAAATGGTTACAAGAACTGCTGTTACCAGGCTTGCAGCATAAGGCTCACTCAGTGCAGAAGCATAGCTGGTGCAGTTTGGCTCAGGCTGATAAACAAGGAGTGGCACTAATTCTGCTTCTAGCTCCTTTGTGACTCCCTTGAATGCACCCAACCATCCTCCTGCAGAATCTGCCTCTCATACTATGGCTTATGCTTATTCTATACAAAGTTTTCAAAGCATGTACTTTAAACCAAGAATAATTTTTATAAAAGGAAATGCCAAACATCTATGTCTATCACTAGTATAATACTAGTAGTGAAAACTGATGCCTGGAAGCATCCTTTATTTTGTTTTGGTACTCATTTTGAATGATTTCATTGCAAAAATTAGCCCTGCTTTAAGGCAAAAGAAGTATTGAAAGTGGGCAAGGACTGTAAAGGACGACTCTGTAACTTGTTTGTTATTCCTCTTATCATACCAGTGCCTTGCTGCCTACCAGTTATTTCTCTGCTCTTCCCTTTGTGCGCTGTGAGGGCACTTGAAATGAGTAGGATTAAAATGTTTGTTGGCTGGAGATAGAGTGTTCTCAGAGAAGAGCCTCTGGCTTGCAAATCCACACTGTGCAGAAGGTTAAACTCTTGTTTTCCTAAATGTGGGTTAGAATGGCCTCTGTCCCAGCTCTTTCTCTCCTCTTTCTCTCCAGGTATTATTCCTCACTGATAATAAGCATTTTAGAGGATATCTCAGTCAGTCTCTGTAAATGTAAATGACTATAGATAAAGTATGCCTCAAGATTTCCCAGAAATAAACTACACGTGAAATGTAAGAACTGTGAAATAATATTTGCTATAGAGCTTAAGTAAGTTTTTCAAAGAGTGTAGGTATATAAAGGCTCTATCCTTTCCACTCCTGGTTAAACCAGTAGGATAGCATCCACTGCTCCCAGTGATTGTACCAATAAAATGGGTACACAGCCACCTGCTATACTCCGATTAAGCACTGGCCCAGGAAGAAAGCAGAGGAGAGAGTGAGAAGAGACTTTCGTTTTTGTAACTAATACAGTTGGGTCTTTGTGATGCAGAAGTGTAAATATTTTGTTAGGTGAAAAAGGAAAAAAATTATTGCTCAGAGTGTTACAGTACTAGTTACGATTATGCCACTATTGCATTCAAAGATGCAAATTATGAGGAAAAATCACTTTTTAGACTTTCATGTACTAAACATGGAAAAGGTAACTGAGTTCTTGAGGCTTTGTTTTTAATTAGATTTTCAGGTATTGCAGTCACTTCTTAAAAATGCCCTGAAGTCACTATCAAGACAGTGAAAGCAGCTGAGATGCTAAAAGTAAAGGAAGCTGAACTATGGAAAGCAGGATAGCTGTAACTATTTCATACTAAGGCAATAAACTTCACTGCAAGTAGAACATTGGCACGTTATAGAGACAGCAGCTGAATGGCACACAGCTTTCAATCTCATAGGAGCAACTACTAACCCCACACACACATGAGAAAACTCCTGGAAAATCCAAGGTTTCCTAGCGTTAAGTTCCTTTTCAGATATTATGCTGCTGCTGAAGCTTGCCCCTCTGTATTATGAGGTAAGACACACAGAAGAGAGGAAACAGAATTAGAAGCTGAGAGACTTTGTGCCCTGTATTGTACCTTTTTACTTTGAAATGTCTAGCAAGTTACATCACACAAAACATTTAAGTATGTAAATGTTTAATGCAGATTTTGGAGGGAAGGCATCAGTACAAGCTGAAATACATAAGAAGACACAAAATAAGCAGTTAATATTGATCTGCAATGGTCACTGAAGTGACACGTTCCACTAAGGAAGGATATAACAATTCTGGTAACATGGACTGGGAGGAAAAAGTGAGGAACAGCCTGCTTGCCCCCCCAAAAAGAAACAAGCTTTGGACTGAGTCATGCAAAAACATGATAACGTGGTGCAGTACAATTCACTGCAGGCATTTCTGCAAAATAACGATACAACAGCAACAAACAGACTGTATTTACCCATACAGATCACCAAGTCCACTGCATTAAGTTCCTTAGTATGCATCATGTCCCTCTTCTAATACTGCCTATTACGGTGAGCTCTCTACAGATCCTAGTTTCTAGAAATAACTAGCTTTGCAATCCTATTTGGACTTTCCTGAAGTCCTTCTCAGGACACCAGAAGTGACGTACAGCAGTTTCTATGGCAGCTATAGCACTCAAGAATCTCCAGAAGTTGTCACCACAGCAGGGGTTACATCTCTTCATTCTTTGCAGGTCTTTGAGTTTACCCCAGAGTAGCTTCTCAAAGTGAGAGTTCTTCCTCCTATGTGTTTCCTAGATTGGAGTATAAGAATAGCATACTGGCTCTGCCCTTGGGGCACTGTTGCTGCATGGAGAGGTTTTGCAACATCTTCCTCCTTGCCCCAAAAAGCCTAAATTGTTCAGTAATTAAGGAATAGCACCTTGTTTGCTCTCAGCAACTCAGTGCATAATCACATACTCTGCATTTAAGAATTCTGTCCTGAGGTGTCTCTCTAAAAAGACCGAAGCTGTGATGAGAGGAGGTGGAACACTGAAATATTGCTTACAAAGGGTGTGAACTCTTGAATGAACACTTGTGTAGCCTAGGAAAACTGTATCAGGGTAATAACAGCCACTTTTCATTCTCCCATTCTTCCAGAAGTGTGACATGCTGCTTTTCTTTTTCATTTTTTCCTTTCAGAGAAGCACCTTACAAAACAGTGAAATGCAAAATTTTACAACAGGCCTGTTTGGATCTGAAAATAGCAGCCAGGAGCATGAATTAATGCATCAGATGGCTAAATGAGTCCTACTGTTTGTCTTTCAGGCGATGTTCTGTATGAACTCCTTCAGCATATCCTGAAGCAAAGGAAATCTCGTATGCTGTTCTCACCTTTCTTCCATCCTGGGAACTCTATCCATGCTCAGTCAGAGGTTTTATTACATCAGAACCATGATGAAGGTAACTGTCTCGTTCTTATGGGAACTATTATTATAAATAGCTGACTAGAATAAGGCTGTACGGAATGTTGTCATTTTCTGGCTCCAAAGTTACTTATATAAAGTTGCTGTTCTCCATTTGTCTCTGTAGCTGTTAACAGTCAGTTGGTCTAAGGAGTTGACTCTCTGTTCTTCATATATTTTCTATTATTTTGTCCTACTTCCAAAGCTGCCTTAAAAGATATAGCAGATGTAGAGTTAAACAAAAAAGTCAAAAAGTTTTACTGACCACATTGATTTGTTTCTCCTCACTACCAATTGGGTAGACAAAGGTACTTCATGGACTTTTAGTATCCTGGAGATGTAGTTGTTTGCAGAGCAGGAGAAAAGGCAACATCAAAGAGGAATATTTAGCACAAAGTCACCTCAAATGACAGTGTCATCACATTGTGCTGAAGTTCCTGGCATTGAGCCCATCTTGTTGCTCAGCTTTTGAACTGGTTTAAACAACTCATTTTGAGAAAAGTTTTTTTTGGCAGTTTTCTCTCATTTTTACCATCAGTAGGAGTATTTGCTTTGGTTATTAGTTAGCCTCCTAGTAGTGTCCTAACACACCATGCCTGCTACAGGTGGCAAAGGAAGAACAGATGTATGCTTGAGGCATTGCAGATTTGGGCTTCTCTTTATTCGGTGCAGATCAAAATGTTTCCTTTAAATGAAAAGATACATTGCCTGAGATTTTTAAGAGATCCCTTCTATGAAAGCATCAAATACAATTCTGTTTTGTTTTGTTTTTTTATTAGAAAAAAAAAATATAGGAAAAAGTAGTGTTACTCTTTTCTTTTTAAGGCAGAAAACAACAGGATTGGATTAGGATTTCACCCGAGTTTGAGTTTAACATTTAGATCCTTCAGCTTGATCACAATGCAGACAGTCTGTTTTTTTCCTCCGCAGATAGCTTTGTCCAGAGACCTTCAAGAGCATCCACAGAAGCAGTCCACCACAGCACCCCAACCATTGAACTGTTGCATCGTTCTAGATCACCCATCACCAACAACCACCGTCCATCACCAGATTCTGATCAGCGGCCACTGAAGTCCCCTATGGACAACACTGTCCGTCACCTCTCCCCAGCCGACAGGGTGCCAGGGGCAAGGTATCATCAAGAGAACAACCACCAGGAGCCCTATCCTCTCTCAGTGTCCCCGATAGAAAACAACCACTGCCCACCTCCTCCTGAGGCGCTTCAGAAGCCCTCCAGCCCTCGCCAGGAGAACACCAGGGTCATCCAGCTGATGCCCAGTCCTATCATGCATCCTTTGATACTGAATCCCAGGCACTCTGATTTCAAACCACCGAGGTTGTCTGAGGATGGGCTGCACAGGGAGGTAAAGCCAATCAACCTGTCCCACCGAGAAGAGTTAGCTTATATGAACCACATCATGGTGTCTGTATCCCCTCCTGAGGACCACGCAATGCCAATTGGAAGAATAGCAGGTAAGTGACCTTCTGTAGGCTGCGCCAGATTTGAAACTTTTCATTCATAACTTACCATGCCATGTGTTAGTAGCTTCTCATTTCTTTTTGCCACATGGTGACCTCAGCAATTATTGGCATTCTGCAAGTTTCACCACATCTGTAGTTAAGGCAGTTAAGTATGATTAAAACAGTTTCATGACAGGTAAGCAAAGATGCAGTGACATGCTTGTGACCACAGAATGCGTAATTAGTACTGAAACGTGTAAGTCCTGACGTTTGCTGCCTCTCTACCCACTAGCGATCCATTTATTTCCCAAGATACTTATCTACCTGCCTTGTCCTGCAAAGAGAGAGTTTTCCAAGAAGCGCACTCCCTTTAGGGTTGAGTTCTAGGCAGACACCTTCTGTCAGTTGTATTTGAGACAATGCAGTCGAACTTGCTATAACAGAGATGGTGGGACTAATGAAATCTCACCTCAGAGTCCTGCTTTGTAGGCTTTCCTGTCTTCTCATGCTAGGATTGTCCCTTTTTACAGAAACAAGGTTGCCTTTGTCCCACACAAACCATAGTCATTGTCTCACTTTTGTTATCGTAAATAACTGACATCACAACAGCTGAATCAGGAAGCTGAGGTTACAGAAAATGTTTTTTGTACTTGAAAGGGAACTGTAAATAGATAGGGAGAGTGAGAAGGGGAATCGAACCACTTCAGAAATGTGCTGAATGCCCCACTGACTGGTATGTTTTGAGAGGCGTAAATACGCACCATACACAGCACACCCAAAAACATTTCATACATTTATATCAGCAGCAAACTAATGTGATACTCAGTTCCTGTGGGCTGTTACGCATGTCCACATGGGAACATTTTAAAACACCTTGTTCGTTTTAGTCCTTTATGTGCCTTTAACTTGTTACGGATGATGTGCTGCCATAGCATTCATGAGGAAGATTTTGTTTTGAGACTTATCGCTCTATATTCAAAAGTTACATATCTCACCAGCTAGTCACACGTCAAGCACAAAAAGGGCCGCGATCCTTTCATGTAATGGAGAGATGAGCAATGAAAACTAATCTTCTGAAATTTTTGGCTGGCTGACATTTGTCTCTCTTCTTTTGGCTTTTATTGCCCACTAATCTCAGCAAGTTAAAAAATATGGCAGATTTTGTGGCAGAGAGGACTCTGTTCTGATTGCATCTCTGGAGTTTTCCTTTCCTTAAAGTAGTGCTGGATTATCAGGGGAATATTGTTAATTTTTATTTTAGAAGAAAACCTTCTCCAAGAATGAAGCCTAGACTGGAAAGAATATAAGAAAAAAATGTGGTTTTGTTGTTTTTTCAATTTTCAAATTTAAACCAAGGGGTTTTCTTATGTAATTGGGAATCTTTGGTTTCTGTATGCATTGTGCACTGGATTCACTAGCACAAGTTAGTCTTATTCTGATTGAGTTCTCATGGGTTCTGAACTGTAGCTGGACTCTGTAAGGGGCTCACAGCCTATTTAAAAGCAGTGCCAAAAATGTAAACAGGCTGTATTTCATACCTGAAGTCAACTTTGTGCTTTTGAATTCAATGGCAGCATAGCTAGGTCCAGTAGCAAGAAAACACATAGCTTTCAACTTGCTTCCCTCCCCCATCTTGTAGTCTTCAATTTAGAGGTCTTGACATTATATGTTTTCGTTGTATAAGCATTTCTTTTGTGTGTCAGTATAAATCTTTTTTAGATGTTAATGTCCTTATCTTCACTAACACTGCTATAGTTAACATGGAGGCTTTTGACCAACCATGGCTCACTGCTTTGATTTAAGAGAACCCATGAGAATTACAACACTCAGTTTTTAACACTGCAAATATACGTCAGTACAGATGTATTGGTGAAAATAGCTTTTTAGAAATTATTGGCATCATTGGTATTATTTCCATTTTATGGACAAGAAATTCTGATGGGTAGAGTAATGCAAAGATTTACCAGTAATTCAGTCACAGAGCTAAGTATCAGTTTACAAGGGTGAGAAGAGAGCCTTGACTTTCTGTTGACTTAACTGTTTGCATGCAGGTGATTTTCATGGGAAGCACTGATGAGGAGCAGCTACTAGGGAAGCCCCATGTGCTGCTGACTAAAACATTGGACTGAGCTCAAAAGCATGTTCTATTCCCAAATCAGATATTTTAAATTGTAAAATAAATTCTTCTTGACTCAAGATACCTCACAGCCTCATAAACCTGTTTACTTGTAGATAGAGTCTATTTTTAAATGCAATTAATTGATGCTGAGAAAGAAAGCAATGTTTTCACTTCATGCTGTCCGTAGTGCTCTGTTTTCACAAAGTCAGTCACTAAAGCTGTGGACTTGCAGCCAAAAAAAAAGGCTCTGGCTGTGAGACAAAATAATGACCCTTATGTATTAGTAGATAAATCTTACCTTTTCATGTAATATCGTTTCGTAAAATATTAACTTTACTGGTAACTCACTTTTACAGCAAAGAGTTTAAATCCGAAGGCCTTACTTTCATTTACTCTAAAGCCATTTTACACTTCTTTGCAGATAAGAGGCATAAAGTATCTGTATGTTGCTTGTTAAGGTCCCGTTTATAATTCATCAGTGGCTTGAGTCGATTTTAAAAACTCATGTTTAGCTATCTTAAAGTATGCATGAGTCTTCAGTGAAACTTTGTCAGAGCTAGAAGTCATTAGATTGGGATGATCCAAAGGTGGACTTGTATCCCTGTAAATATACCTGGCAAGATTTAAGCTACCTAACTCAGGCATCAGTATCATCTATAGCTATGACATCATTTAAAAATAGAAAGTCATTTAAAAAGAAATCCCTAAGAAAGGGAGTTTAACAAAGCAGTGCAACAGACTATTTTCCATTTGGAACTGCAAATTCAAAGCAATGACAGTGTTTGTTGGTAGACAGCCTCTGACTTGAACTCCTGCAAGCAGACACTCCATCTGGCTGACTAAAACAAACAGTCCTTCTTGGTTCACCCAGATTGTCTCAAAGGATTCCACCCTGCAGAAACAGAAAAACACATCTCTCTTTTTTTAAACTCGGTTGTAGTTTTGATCAAGAAAGGTGCTTGAAATTAGCTCTTCTGCAAAGTGGAAATTCCACTCTCCATGCACCTCTGACTAGGAGGGTTTTGTTATCAAACATTTTAGGACTTTGATATCTCATAAAGGTACTTCCCCAAGGTACAAGGACAGATGAGGGTTCCTGTGTTGGCCAGTTTTCTGGATGCATCAGGGCTGAGACATGCACAGCACCAGTGGTGGAACCATTGCCACCAGAAACTGTCTTTGCAGCCATGCTGAAGTTCTGCCCCCATTGCTTCCCCTGAGAGCTCTGCTGTCGACTTCTACCAGAGCTGGCTATCAACATACAGCTATGCTTAGGTGTCAAAACTATGTTTTTTAAGATAGCCAGAACACTTCAGCTTGCTAGAAGGAAGGAAAATGGGTACTTGACATAGCAGGTCTAACCAGAAACCTGTTAGTTGCCTAAAGGAAGATATAGGAATCCCTGCAAGAGGCAATTAAGGGATTATCCAGTTACAATAGGTTTGGTTTCACCCTTATTTTTATCGCATAGAAGTTGACTTAGAAACATGAGAATGTAATGATGTGTTGCAAAATACCTTGCTTTTAATTCAGTCACTTAAAACTCACTAAGACAGTTCTGAGCTTTATATTTTGTGAGAGGAAATACTTTGCTGAGCAGGTTTCTGAGATTCTGAGATATCCAGTTCTCAGTGGTTTTCTTTACTAGCTTTCTGGGACAGAAAGCTTGTCCATGAATCCAGGCAACCTGTGGCAGTGAAACTTGGGTAATACACACTGTGCTGCCCCTTTGCTTTGGCACTGCCATTTGTCCAGTACAGAACCTAACCAAATGACTGTGCAGATAGGAAGGATGAGGTGCCAGAGAATGACCGTGGGTGCAACTCAACTCCTCCCAGGTGTTCTGGGTCCTATTGGAGCTGGAAACCGAGGAACACCATGGAGCTGTAGGTCACTCTGTGCATGCCTTAGACAGACCTATCCACCTTGTACAAGTAGCTTGGTAGGACAAGCATAACTATAGATCCCCACCTTGCATATTGCTTTTGATTCTGCTCTGCACTTAGGAGGGAAAAGAATTCAAAGGCAGGTAAATCTCATGTGCCTGCTGTTGTCTATTAGTATGCTATTCTTATCAGCTGAGTTACCTTAGCAACGAGGCTGTATTTAGCTTTATAAGCTGCCAGATTTGTTTCTTCCCCATCAGGAGTATAACGAAGAGCCAAGTAATGTTTAAACAATTCAGAGGCACATTACCTCCTACTGTATTGGTTTGGCCCATAAAACTATCGACTGCAGTAGGAAGAAAAACCAGCAAGATTCTTGCCCTGCTGAAATCGTGAAAGGATTCCACCTCCAGCTCAGCTTCTGACTTGGGATTTCTGCCCCATCCTTCAGTGTGCCAAAAGTCCAGAGAGTGGAGGAGCATAGCCTTGAACCCAACAGATTTGTGTACCTGACTTCTCTGTATAAATAGTCAAAGCTGAAAATGGAGTCCTCTGTTGAGAACACATCAGTCATGAATGACTCACGCTGTACTAAAGTCTACAAAGTCTACAGTGCTTAAGATGGGCACAGGCCATGTGCTGGTTCTGAGCACAGGGAGGTCTTTCACCTCAAAGCTCTGTAAATACGGTAGTTTTGCAGAGGTGCCTGGAGAGAAGTTGGAGGGGGAGCAGGATCAGGGATTCTCCTCTCCCTTTATTTGAAAAATTTAATCACTTCCCAAAAATTTGTGTAGAAAAGACTGGAGGAGTTAACTCAGTGAATCTTTCTCAGAGTGCTTAAAAAATCAGTGAATCAATGCTTATTTATTTTTTTTTACTTCAGATTTGAGCTGGAAAACTTCTTTTAAAGGAGAATAAGAAAAACAAATTCAGCTGATTGAGTTAATAGATTCATAACACTAGACGTTTAGAGCTTATACATTGGAAGTCACTGTACTTCAAAACACTGCAGCATGGTCATGCTTCCTCAGCTTACCCACAAGGATTTGGTGTCCTAGCATCCACATTTACTCCACGTTTGTCAATGTGACATTCACAATCATGACAAGTTGTAGGATGATGTCTTCTTTTTTTAACAAGTAATTTAGCAAAATCTCTTGTATAAATGCAGTTATACCACATCAGTTTATTTTCCTTCCTGTACAAGAATGGTTCTACAGGCACGATTACTATGGAACAACCCATGGTGGGTAGTAGGGAAGGAGAGTGGGAAAGGAGACAAAAACAGTTATACCTGTTTAATAATGGGGATAAAATCCTACAGCTAAGCACAACTTATGAGTTCAAAGTTTTGCAGCAATTGATAGTTAGCCCTCACATAAGGGATGCAGTTTCCTGTTTCCTTTGCTATATGTTAGTGTCTATGTGCTCTGTTGTGCTGAATTCCCTACCCCACATGTTTACTGTCCAAACAGAGAAGGTAAATATAAAAAAAGTAAGGGCACACAAAGGTGAAAGGTGTTTGCAAGAGTTCCAGCACTGATCAGAAGCACTGTGAAAGAGAAAGCTATACCGTATAGCAAAATCTATCTCTAGACAGTATCTGACCAGTCCCCCCCTCAGAATCGTAAGTTAAGTGTACTTCAGATTCTAGTGACCAGTAACACCTTCTATTATGCTACAGTGCCTCACGTTTGCAGATTCCAGTTTGTTTGAAAAATATATTAACCAATTTAAAAACTGAAACAACTCAGACCCTGCACTACTGTTCAGTCTGATACTCCTGGTTTTATTCTTCACTGCGCTTCTCATCATAACAGCAATCTGAGCTATCCATAAACCAGGTAGAGGCCAGGTATATAGCTTAATGAACTCCCTGCTCCTGCTTTTGCCTGTTTCAGCTTTTAAAGCCAGCCATGATGTTTCTGTCATAATAGCTGCTTGTGCATCAGAGTTGCAGTCGCATCCTCCAAGTAAAAGCAGAACCTACCCAACTCTGTGTCTGCCTGCTACTGGGGCAGTGACTTGGATTCTTGTATTCAGTTCAGTTTTTCTGATCTTTCCTGGGGCTATGGATTGCCTACATGTGTAAGTCAGTGAGCACAACAGGTGTTAGTGTTAAAGGCTTGAACCTAATTCCCTCTCAAAGTCATTCGGTCGTTGGTAAGTGACTTTATTCCAGAGTGACAATACTGCTTTAGAAGTAGAAAACGTCTAGAAGAAAGTCACTTATTATGGACAGATGTGTCCACAGAGACCTACTGTAGTACTTGGTACTGAAAAGAACCTACACTATTTGGGTTTTCTGAATGCTTCAGCTCTCCAGACAGTGAATAAGCATCACTGTTTGATGTGTTACTGTTCCCAACTTCTGGATCTGCATCATGCATTTCACTGTGATGAACTCTTATCTGAACTGAAAGTGTTTGCTTTGTCCTCATTTGCAGAGGATGAGGGCTGACAAACCAAACTTGGCTTTTGTCGTGTGCTTTCCTAGAGGTATTCTGCTTTCTTTAAGAAAGCACGTGCTGTAGGAGCCTACTGTATATGTGCCTGAGAAAGCAAAGGCTATCTTCAGCCATCACAAGACATGATCCCAGCAGGGTTTGACAGCATCATATTGACCGGTGGGGTTTTGGGGTTTCCTTTACTTGGGGGCAGGTGAGGCAAGACCCACTTCCAGTCTTAGCAGCTGAGCAGTTACAAGTTACAGCATGGCGAACTACAGCAAGCCAGAACAGTGTTTCATTTTAGCATGCAGAGTTGTAAGCGCTGGGAGTTGAGTGCTTGATTTCCAGGTAGCTGATCCTCCTTTGCATAGGGCAGCAAGTGTGGAACTTGAAAGAATCGGGGGTTTTTGGTGTAGGTATGTCCTGTCACTCCCATTTGGATATGACAATTATAATGCCACTGGCCTTGTTTAATCACATGTCCTTGCAGTCAGTTACAGTGTTATATTTGCAGTATGCACCACATCAATTTAAAGCCTCTTGTGAGGAGGCAGACTGATACAAAGAGACTGAAGTATGAATGAGAATCAAGCTCACAGAGTTCCTTTTCATAGGAGAAGTTTTCATTATAACCTTGAGAGCCGTCTTAACATGGCATTAACAATTAATTTCAATACGGAAGAGTGCCTTCCCTGCCAATATAACAAGTGTCACTCAAGCAATAGCAGAATGACAACAGCTTGGATAGGTAGTTTCAGATTTTCTGTGAAGTGTCTTACTTTACAGATGCCTGCATTCTGCACAGTTACAGGAGCAGAAATTGCAGACAGGGCTTGTTCTGGTCTTTACAGAAGGTATGACTGACCGAGCTATAGGAGAACTCAGTCATCTAGCCTTCATCCTTCTCATTACTGTTCTGCAGCATCTATGTGCCATGGCTAGATGGATGTGATAAGTGGGTTCAGAGTACCCTCAGCTGCCACTGAGGTCAGCAGGATGTTGAACACCTCCAATATGTAGACTTTTTTATGAAAATGTGAGTCTTATTTTCCCTGTATATTGCACACTTTCTTTAGGCTGGAATTGTGTCAGTAATTCAGATTTTCTTCTACAAAGGAAACCTGCATTACTTTGAACACTTAGTTAAACTAGAACAATACACCTTAGTGTTGACTCTACACTGTACTCTCTAAGACAGACTTACTTAAGTCTTATTTTAATACCGATCTGTTAGAAATGGTATACAAACATTTGCACTATTTAATAAGATTTAAGATGTAGAGAAATTCTCTGCAGCATACTGTTTTCCCTCTCTGCTGAAGGAAGGGTTTGGCTCTGTCTAAATGTGGGGATTTAACCCTGTTTCATTTTTCTGTCAGACCCATCACAAGTGACAAGTTTACAACTTATGAAGAAGTCCTTTCAGCAGGGAATTCCTGGAGCCATAGCCTCCAGCTATGCTCACACTGAAGAGAGAGCTCTGGCTTTTGGGTGGAGCACAAAAGTGAGGTTCTTGGACAGTGGTCTCCAGCTAAAAATTATTTTCCACTGTTAGAAAGAAAACAAAACAGCTCAATACTTCACAAGTCAGAGACCACTTGAGCTTGTGACAGAGGATACTGGAGCTTCTCACATTGTGAGGTCAAAAATTACTACCCTGGTTGAGTACCATAGTGAAGTCACTTCCACTTTTGCCTGCTTCCATGAAGCAGTCACTTCCATTCAGAAGTCGACTGTTCATCCTTAATCTTTAATTCTCCTTATTAAAGTGTTTGGTCAGTTCTCTGGTGTCAAACAAGATGTGAGGTGTTTGTAGGATATCAGTGAACAGGAGAACAGGCAGAGGTTGAATTTCTTCCCCTTTTCCTTGTCGTTGCCCTTCATAAGCAATTAAGGTGAGGAAAAGCCACGGGAGGATCAGAAGCAGATTTTGTTATCAGAATGAATGGAAGAGTGAACCCTACCATTGTGGTGGAGCAGGTAAAAAGAACACTTGAAACTTAATACTGAAAATACTTGTCTGTTTGGTGGAGATGGAACAGAAGAATAGGGCAGGTAAAAATCACATTTCTTAATGATTTAGTCTTTATCTTCCAAGATCTTCATCTGTCAAACTGTCCTTTATCAGTCTCTGACCCATTCATTACATATCCTTTGGTATCTGAGTGCTCCTTTCTACAACCACGTGGGGAATATGAACCTTTTGGAGCTTCCTCCTCCTCATACATTTTTATTGCCAAAGACAGATCTTGGCCCTATTTTGCCCTGTTACTTCTACAACTGTTAACAGCATGACAATCTCAGGTTTCTGCTCTGCTTCTGCGTTATCAGCATTTGTGTACAAGACAGAAGCAACATACAACAATACAACAACGTTGCATTGTGTGATCTGGCAACCTATTTCTCCAGCCCCAGCTTGAATTTACAAAGCTGAACAAAAACAGTTGTCTGTCAGGAGGTTTCTCCACATAGAAACATCAACTTTACTGCACCAGCTTACCATCTTGCTTCTAACAGCAGCCAATGTTAATGGAAAGAAAACCTGTTCTCTCTTTGTAACCTGGACGTGGATTACCATATAGTGTTAATGCTTAGCACCCTACAGTCCTCAGAGCCATTTAACCCCTTATTTGTGAGATTTGTTTACTTCTTTTTTTTGTAGTTTTGACTTCTAAAATAAGTTCGTGATGTACTTAGATATTGGGACTGTATTGTTCCTAACTGTATCAGCACAACAGTAACCCTACTGTAGCATTTCTTTCTTTCTGCTTGTACTGTCTTTTGCCACACACACATGCACACACACAAAAAAAGACTTTCAAAAAATATACAAGAGATGATTTGATATGATCCAGGCATATGCCTTCCCTGTCCTTACCACAAGCTTTAATTTTCGTCCCTCTCTATTTGTGTGGTAAAGGAAAGCTGATAAAGTCATTGTCACCGTACTCCTAAAGTGAATTATAATGTCAGCCAACCTGGTGAGCATCATGTACCACTTTGATAGCCTGAATGCCCATTTAGCTTGCGCAGAAAGCTCTGTCTGTTGCAGTGTTGAGGATGTGGTTAAAATGCAGTTGGAGCTTAACTCTATGGCAAGCCTAAAACAAGTCAGGAGTCAGGACTCCAGGCTGGACATGGCTCCCAGGCTGGACGTGGCTCTGGGCAGCCTGGTCTAGTGGTTGGTGATCCTGTACATAGCAGGGGGGTTGAAATTAGATGATCAGTATGGTCATTTTCAACCCAGGACGTTCTGTGATTCTATGATTCTATGACTCAGGAGTTCTCTCCCACCTTTTTTTTTTTTTTTTTCATACAAGTGAACAGCCATTAACTTTAATGATTTCTTGCTTCTGGCTACAGTTTAAACAAATCCAGATGCTCCAAAGTAGTGCCCTCTTCTCAAACAAGGGGAATGATCACAGACTGTAGACTGAAGATCTGCAGGCACCTTCTGGGGGGGCCTCTCCCTCTTTCCTCTCCACCTTGGTCAACTCTGCCAGTGTAGTCTTGCTGCCTTCTTTTGTGCTGGCAGCAGCATTCACCAGATCTTCCTGCAAGCAGATTCAGCTCTCAAATAGCAGAAAGCCGGCCAGTGTTTTTTGCGTGGTTTGTTTTCTTGTGATTGAATGAATTAAGTCAACGCATATGGAAACCTAACAAAACAAGAGCCAGCGTGAGGTAGGCAGCAGGAAGAAGGGAGAAAAAAATGGAAGGGAGATTGAGACTTTTTCCTCCGAGCAGCTATGGCCAACTGAAATTTACCAGTTCACAATTTTGATACCGTAGGTATAACCATGTTAGCTATCTTAACCACACTTCAGGTGTGCTTATAGAAACCAGAAAAACAGAATTAATTCTGGATACGCTCTGTCCATTGGCCTCAGTTGTGAACAGCTGTTTATATGATATTTACTCCTCTGCAAACAAATGCAGCTCAAGTGCGTATCACCTTGTAAAAATGGGGCTTGAGCTTGGGAAAACTTTTCAGCTAGTAGAAATCACAGAACCATTTAAGTCAAATGATAATCACATGCTGGAGAATTTTTAGGCTAACCTACTCAACAAGGAGTAGAACATCAGCTGATGTCAGAGGGAGTATGATTACTTTGGCATGATCTCTTTCTCTTAAAGCCATGTTTGTTTCCAAGTCAGTCAATAGCCATATTTAATGCATTTTATATAATGATCTCCAGGGAAAGCTGTAGATGGGTCTTGTAGAATGTTTCTATGTTTAAGAGATGTTTTTGGTAGCTGATACGTGAAGAGAGGTAGCTCTACTTCTTTGTCATGGGCTTCACAAACAACAAAGGTCTTAGATGCAGTGTATATTTTAGGGAGTATTGCATTGCAGAAGAACGTGATATTCTGAACAAAAAAAGGTCTTTAGCATACACATGCCTATATTGTTAGCAGTATTGTTTAGTCTAAGAGGGTGCAGATTTAAGAATTATCTCACCACTGCAATATCAAGACTGCCAGTTGTGTGTCTGTCTTGGAAAACTGGTACCACAGAATTCATTTCTGAATGATTGGACAAGTATCAAAATGTTACAAACCTAAAATCAATAATGTTGAATGTATAGGTCATGATGATACAGTATTTTAAGTCTAAGGAATATATGTATTGCCATCATGTAGCTATTAGGGATTATTTATATGCCAGAGTTCCTTTAGGTGTGTATGCAGAAGACTGTGCCCATAGACTTAAGGGATATTTGAAAAGAAGAATTTGTAATCTATGACTTCGGTCGCACAGTGACTGCTTGACTGTCATAAGGGATTCTTAACAATACTGTGTCTACTCTTTTTTGTAACCTTGCTGAAAGGAGTGCTATAAATGTGGGCAGCAAACAGCTTCTCAGCCAGAAGAGCTGAGAAACTAAAAATGAGAAACTGAGTTTTACTATGCCAAGGAGGAGTGGCTGAGGCTTGGGTGCTTCTGCCTCATGAAAGAGAGTCTTAAAACTAGAGTGAGGAGGCAAGCTTGCTGCTATCAGAGAGATTTTGTCCCACTCCTCAAACCCCAAACACTCCTTGTCTCTTCTCGCTCACTCTCCAGGGCTCTGCCACCGCTTTGTTTTCCTGTGTCTCCTGTCAGCCCTGGTAGCCAAGCAGCAGCCAGGGGGCTGGATGGGCAGGCAGCCCTCAGGCTTTTCTGCAGCTCAGCTGAGCTTAGGGCTTTACAATACATGGCTGTTACTAGCCTAAGTGCCTCTTGCACAAATAGGGCAGTCTTTATGGAGGATGTTTTGAGCGCCAGCTAACTACAACTTATCTCTTGTGCATAAGTATAAAAATCCCCCTAGAAGCATTAACCACAGGAAGAAAGTTCTAGCCATTCCTCTCCATTTAAAGATAGAGCTTGCCCTAATTCCTAGCTAATTACATACCTCAGTCTTGCTGAAGAGTACAGCTGAGAAAATGGTGGAATGTGGAAACATCTGCTTTCAGAAGCCTTGCTGCATGGCCACAGCAGTTCACCACCTTCACACTTTGGCTGAGTTGCTTGTTACTGCATTGCCTTAAAGTCTCTCAGCCCCAGCTCTCTCTTCAACAAAATCCCTTTAGTTTCAGATTGTACAAATTTCAACCATCTGAGTTCACTTAAACAAGAAGTAAGTGTGTGTTAGGGGGGAAATGATGTTTCCTTGTGCTACACAGACGTACTTTCTAAGTAAGCCATAATAAGCCAAAAGGCAGGGAAATTGCAGCATGCCCAAACAATTTAGATACCAGCCCTGACTCAATTCCCTTATTGAATCTCACACACTTTAAAACTTGCTGGGCCTCAGAAACATCCTTGTGCTTTCTTGCTGTTGCTCACTAGCTAACACACACCCTGTGGAGAGTTGTGCCATTTAACTGCTCATTTGGAGGCCTTCTGATAGCCAAAGAAGTGATTTAGGCTTCCTGGAGGCCTTCGCAGCATCCAGACTTCCTTCAAACTTAGGAAACAGTATCCACAAACAAGTCCTTTTCTCAGTTTATCCATCCTTCCTGAAAATACATTTAACAGTTTTGACCTTCCTGGGGAATGCAACTTTCGGTATTGTCTTTACTGGCCTGCTGAGGAGGTGTCTCTTATCCCAGCGGAGAAGCTCCTTTTAATTGTTAGCATTGCCTTTTCTTGCATTTTCATGAATTTCAGAGGCTGCAGTCTACTCCACTTGGGTTCTGGTTTACTCCAAATTCATTACACTGGCTAAGAGATATAAAATAGTCTTTGACCCGTGTTTTCTGTTGACCTACTAAAGATAGTCTCTGCTGGTCCAGTTGTGGGTGGCTTCCTCAGCAGCCACCAGGCAGGGGCAGGCCACCACAGGCAGGCTGTGGAGGGTGGTGAAAGGAGGCGGTAGGCAGCGGTGGGGATGAAGATGAACAAGGAGGAGGAGGATGCGGAACTGGAGGAACTGCTTGGCCCCCCACCACTCTGCCTGCAACCTGGCACACAGCACATGGCTGTGGTGCATTCAGCAGTGAGGTGGAGCCCAAAGAAGCTGCTCCTCACTGTGGGTGGGTAGGAGCAAGACACAGGATGAACAGCAGCACATGCAGCCCCCGGCACCTGGCCAGGTAGGAGTCATTTGCCTTAGGGCTGCCTGGAAGTGAGCTGAAGGGGAGTGCACTCCTGTCAGTAGTGGAGAGAGGGCAGGAAAGGTTAGGCTCTGGGCAGGCCACAGGCAGTGGGTGTAAAGGAGTACTTTTATATAGTTGCTTAGTGACACAGGTTGCCACCAGTGAGGTGGTAGATGCCCCATCCTTGGAAATATTCAAGGTCAGGCTGATCAAGGCTCTGAGCAACCTGGTCTAGCTGTAGCTGTCCCTGTTCATTGCAGGGAAGTTGGGCTAGGTGACCTCTAAAGGTCCTTTCCAACTCAAATGATTCTATGATTCTGTGCTTTTGTTGCTGCTTCTCTGTCAGTCAGGGAGACCCCTCCTGACCGTCCTATATTATTTAACTTGCATTCTGTGGAGAAAGGTATTCAGGCTGTAAATTGTTTATGATTAAAGACCAAAAAAACCCCACTGAATGTGTTCGTGTTAATAAAGGTCTACCGTTTGAAACCTGAATTAAGGCAAACTGATGCAAGTACTCCACAAAGTGCTACCAAGCTACTAGTGTTAAATGCTTTTTATTTCCTGTTTGCAGTGGATGGAGACACTATAGCCATTGTTGAATTGATATATGCCAGCTCATTAAATTACTGCAACTTAGTTACATAGTTTTTTGATTGACAAGTGTAGCTTTTAGTTTATAAGTCATTGTAGGAGCCAAGCAGAATTGTCAAGAATTTTCAATTTTCCTATTGAAGCAAACAGAGATTTGAAGACCTGAAGTACTTCAGTGGTGTGGGTTTTTGTTTTTGTTTTGTTTTGTTTTTTTGCAAATTTCATCAGCCTGCTAAATACCTCTGCAAGTCTGAGCAGCTCAGTTGTTTTAGAATATGGGATGAGGCCCTTGATTGCTTGGGACTTTCTTGTGAAGATCTCTAGATGCAAATCTGAGTTCTTCTCATTTGAGGAACGTTAATATTCAAGCTTAGCCTGAATCCATTGTAAAAATTAAGTGAACAACAGAAAACAAATTTGCACTTGAATACGTCCTCTTCTGAAAGTCTGAAGCTCTGTTGTTAGTCCAATAATTTGCCACCCAGATATCTTGGTCTGACTTTTTTGTGCTTTCTTGGTTTTGTGAAAGGAGAGCAGAGGGTGCTTATGTGAAGTAGTGGTAGCCAATGAAAAATAACCAAAGCTATTATGTTAGAATTTATTTTTAAGTCTCACTTAGGTGAATGTGCAGCCATGACATACTGTGATGCTCACAGTTTACACAGTTCTAGTCAGCTTTCAAGAAGATATCAGGTTCATAAAACTCTTTCCAGGGCTACTGTACAGGGGACTTGAAGAGTCTACCATTGCCTTCAGCAAGAGTTGTGTTTGTACATTTGGAAATGTTCTGGAGCAAAGTTACAGCAATATTCTGTTGATTATGACAAACATTGCAGATTGCAAATAATGAGCTGAAAGTAAAGTTTGGGGCAAATGATATCCCTGCAGAACTGTAAGTATTATCTGTAAGTTAATATAATCAGACAATTTTTGCCACAGGTTCATGTTCATGAATATAAGTCTGACATTCATATGTTTGTGTGGGAGTGCCATCCCTCCAGCGGCACCAAGGAAGGTCTCTCCTAGGACTGGCAGTAGTAATACCATCAAACCCAAATGACTGACAGTGGGACACTGACACCATATAGCACTCCCATGCTGGGACCATGTACCAGTCAAGCACCTCAGCAACCTCCTGGCACAGTCTGGAAGCACTGCTTCAGCCACAGAACTACATATCCTTCCTTTCCCCACAAGTTTCTAATAAATTCATGGCTCGACCAAAAGGTGTCTCTTTTTTCCCTTGTATCTAATAAGTCTAATGTCTACTAAGTCTAAGTCTAATATCTAATAAGTCTAATATCTGACTAATATCTACTAAGTGAATGTTTTCCAATTTGAAGCAGTTCCCAGCAAGACAGACCTCTGTAGAGATGAGCTGGAGCATGACTGAGCACACTACAGGATTTTAGCTCTGTTTGGACCTTGTAAACCTCAGCAGAAGCCAGAATTATTCCTGTACATTCCTTGTCAGCTGACTGAAATAAGCCCTGAAGCATGCCTATGGGGAGGATTTTCATAGCTCCTAGTTTATTGGGGATCCACGTGAGTCCCCTGCTCCGCCCTAATTCAGCCCCCCTGAGCTCTAGAAACTGCTCTTGGCCAAAGCACCATTCCTGCTACCCTCAAATCCAACTCCAGTAACAGTTGTTAGCTACCCAACTGCAGAGGTGGAAGATGCTTTTTTGGGCACATCTGTTTGGTCCAGTCGGCAGATGAGAAGTGAGTTTTCCATGTGGTAACTTGTTGCCTGCTGATGGCTTGTGTGGCCTTGGTGAGTGATTCATTGCTGGCCTAGAAAATCATATCACCTTTACAGTGATTTTAGTGAAGTAAGCATGGAGATCTTCAGGGGAAAAAAAAAATGGTAGATTTTTGAATGTAACAGTATTACAAAGCAACTCTGATCGTTTGGTGAAATATACCCTGAGGAGTCAGAGCCAATAGAATTGAAGAAGGAAAAGAAAAGTGGTATTTAAAGATTTTTATTTTTCTTACTTAAGATTCCTGATCCTTTATTTTCTTATACAGCCTTTCAGTGAAAGAGTTCAGAAATGAACTGCACTTATGTGGGCTCTTCCTACCATATTACCTGAGCACCTCCCACATTATTTAAAGGCTCAAACCACTGCAGCAATATAATCTCCCTTCCCTTGTTCCTTGTAAATGAAATCTAGAAAAGAAGGTTTTTTTTCAAATACATGCACGTCTAAGAGATTAACTATATTTGTGTGAAACATTACTACTGGAAAGCTGATTGTAATCGCTTGTGCCCAGTGCTGTACAATATGTTAGAAGCAGCAGCATTCAACATTACAGCGTTTAGTTTTAGCCAGCTACCTGCTTTGTATTTGCGGCCTTAGTGTAGGTGCCTGGGCCAAGTATGCAAGCTGGGACGAGAGGAAGGTTTCTATGCATCCCTGCACAGAGGAAGGGCCAGTCTAGGCTGGTCATCAGGGAACGAGTGGGAGAGAATTATTTCTCAGATCCAGTCCTGGTCCTAGCTATCGGTACTTCTTTCTAGTCAAAAATTCTGAATGTCTCCTTTCTTTTCTCTGCCTTCTTTAGAGACAGTACAGGTTTCAGAGATAACAGTTTGAAATTGGGAAATGCCATCAATAATGTTAATATCTCTAACCACTTCAGGTACACTCATTGAATGTATTATTCATATGCCTTTTCAAAAAGCATTTTATATTCTCAGACTGAACATATCATCCTATCCCTATTGTAAAACATACCAAACCAAGACAGACAGGAATAGACAGGCTGGCAAGAATCCATTTTAGCACCTAGAATCTAGATGCCTTTGGTTACCAGTCCTCTAACCATTGCAACAAGCCATGTCTCAGACATTTTGTCTCAGGTTTTGCTTTCAAAGTGAAATACAGCTACATCACCAGCTGAGTGATCTGGCCAGTTCGTCTATAAAGACCCTGTTGTTTCTGACAGCAGCAGAACCTCTCGCTCTGTGTAATTTGCTTTCTGTATTTCATAGTTATTTCTGCACACACACGTTGCAAGCAGGAAGTAGGAGCAGCTCAGCTCTTGGCTTCCCCTGTCTCAAGAGACTGCCATGAAACTGAAAAACACTAAACTATAACCTAAGTATCTGTTAGACCTTTAATTAGCGACCTAAAGAGTGTTTGCCAAGAGGAAATTTGAATTCAGTTATCCAAATAGAAAGTATTTAACCTCTCAATAGCACTCAAGTAATTATAATACTTGTGTTTTTTTCCAGGAACTGTAAAAAACAAAAATCAAATTGAAAAATGATAAGAGGCATCATTTTTATGTGACATGGAACGGTGAAATTCTCTGCTTGAAAGGAAAGCTGCAGCATTGCCCATGCCTCAGACCCCTGTAGCTGACACAGAAAGGAGCAGCCTCAAGCAGGGAAAGCAGGTTGCAGATTGTTGATTTTCCCACTGAAACAGCCTGAAACAGCATCAGGGCCAACTGTGGTGGTTTTATGTGCGTCACTACAATAGCAAACACCCAGCTAAGATCAGCAGGTCATTTCACACAGCTTGTAATGTGATAAAGATGCTCAGTCAGTGGCAGGAGGACTAGGATGCATCAGAAGAGGCTATATATTTCAGTACATTTTGCAGATATTAGTCAATAACAACCAAGCTATCTGCATTTCAGATTGCAGCAGCTGTTTCAGCCCTAACCCTCACTGTTCTTTCACTGGATATCCACTCAGAATTTCCCAGAATTAAGTCCAAGAAAAAAAACAGTATTTTCTTTCTTCTCTTTTCACAGACTGTAGGTTGCTTTGGGATTATGTTTATCAGCTGCTTTCTGACAGCCGGTACGAAAATTTCATCCGATGGGAAGATAAGGAATCCAAAATTTTTCGGATAGTGGATCCCAATGGGCTGGCCCGGCTGTGGGGAAACCACAAGGTAAGGGAGCAGTGTATTTTTCCTCCTATGGCACAGCATCTTTTATAACATCACAGGACTTACTTATAAACAAGGAAAAAGGAAGAAAGTGTGTGCCTATAAACCACTCCTGGAAGGTTATAATCTTTCATTGTACTTACATTAGAAGTATCCAGCCTCAAGCACTAAAACTTAGCCTTCACATGAAGAACCTGTTGGTTTAGTTCAAAGGCATTCAGTTATAAATGCATTTAATTATAAAATTATGAGGAATGCAAGAATTAACGGTCCTTCTCACTCAAAGCATCTCTTTTCTTCCTGAAACCTGATGCTAAGGACGTTCTGGTTAAGATGTGGTCTGCAAGGAGCTGTGTACAACACCTCAGTAGGAGCTTCCTTTCTGTGTTCCTTTCTGCTCAGATTTCACAAAAAGAAAGGCTTCTGTCTTGTGATTGACAGCAAATGCTGTAGGATGATGCATTTCTTTGTAAGAGGTTGATTCTGCTTTGTTCGCTGGAAAAGAGTTACTGATATTTGCAGTTTGGAGCTGAGTATGTACAGATGTATCTGTATGAGTACAGATACATGCTCATATCTTTATGAATGTATGCATACAATTACAGACATATATGTACAATCAGCACAGGTTTATAAAAGAGAAACTGTGCTTGACCAATGGGACCAACTAGGGATTAATGAACTATGATGAAATGACTAGCTCAGTGGAGGCAGGGAGAACAGTAGATATTGGTTATCTTGACTTTAGGAAGGCTTTTGAGACTGTCACTTCTATAATATCCTCAGACAAACAAATGAAGTATAGACTAGAAAAGACAACAGCAAAGTAAATTAAAACTGGCTGAACCGCTTGTCTGAAAGGATTGTGATCAACAGCACAAAATCCACTTATTAGTGGTATTACGTAGGGGATTGATTCTGGAGTCAATACTGTTTAACATGTTCATTGATGATATGGATGATGGGACAGAATGCACCCTCAGCAAGTTTTCAGTTGATACTTCAAAAACAACAGCAGCTGAGAAGAGTGGTTGATACCCCACAGAGTTGTGCTGCTGTGCGAGACAGACCTGCACATGGTGAAGGGTAAATGAGAATCTCATGAAACCTAACAAGAGGAAATGCAGAGTTTCACACCTGGGGAGGAATGACCCTACATTTGGAATGTTTTTGCCAGGAAGGTGATCAGATGCTGGAACAGGTTGTTCAGGGAGACTGGAGTCTCCATTCTTGGAGTTTCTTGCACGTGTTCAAAGCCAGAATAGACACTGGTCCAAGGACCAGCTCTAGTTGTCCCCACTTTGAGGGACTGGACTAGATGATCTCCAGAGATGCATTCCAACCCCAACCATTCTGTGATTCTGTATATGAGTGTACATAGCCTAAAATGTTGATAAGATCAAGATTTTCTCTTGTGACATGACTTACATCTCTCTTAGAGGTTTTGGGCTGTGGTACTGGGAATGAAGAGTTCTGCTCTTACCTCACCTCCATGCCAATAATCAAGTCTTGCCATCAGGTCTTGTTTTAAATGTCTAAAATTGAAGCTACTTAAGTTACTGGTCACTTGGGACACAGTAACTTTTAGCATATAAGAAGTGGGAAAAGCACATACACTATTTAAGGAGTCTTCCCAATGATCAGAGTCTAGGTTTTGCAGAGAAATCATTGACATTCTTCATGTTAATTACTGCAGGAGCTCTTAATAAGGCTTTCCGTAGCAGAGCACCTGAAGTCAAGGCAGGACCTCAGGGCCATTTTAGACAGGCAGTTCAGGCTTATTTAATAAATCTAGCTGAACGCTACAGACTTGTGCATGATCTTGGACCAACACTGCTGTGCCAAGCCAAACTCTTACCGTGAGGGCTCACAGACTAAAAGCATGCTTCTGCTAGTTTGGCTTGTTTTGCCTACGGCAGGGCAGCTGCTCTGTACTCATGCAAACATGGCTTTGCCAGTATGGTGCCCTCTCAACTGGGAGTTTCTTCACCAGTGTGGTAACTAGTGCTCTTTGTACCCAAAAAAATGCTCTTAATGCAGATGTAGTCAGGCAAGTCCTATGGCAGCTGCCCACATACAGCTCTGCCTGTGCCTGTCCCTGCTGCCTTGAGCAGGGCCGTACCTCAGTCACCCTGCAGTGCTCTGGCTGTGGGGTCAACAGTTTCCAAACTGAAGGGGAGGCTTTGCCACAGTGGCAGATGTACAGCCTAATGGACTTCTTGATTTACACCCCTGCAAGGAGAGGACAAACAGGCTCTCAATCTCCACAGTACTCTGTAAGCATTAACTAGTTAATGGAGGGGAATCCCAGAGGAACTTAGCAAGCGCTCTTAGCAAGGATTGCTGACAAATGCAGTCTATTAGTCACTGTTCTTACATTTTACAAAAGGTGGTTTCATTAAGAACAGGCCTGTCACATATCCATGTAGAGTGAGCATCTCTATCTAGAGTCTCTTTTTGTGGTTGATGAAGCCTTTTGTTTTATGGGATCCCAGAAACTGTAGAAAAACCTCACTTGGAATTTGTGGTAGGCTTTCTCACTTAAATTGCCTTGTATGAAAAGAGATCTAGAAATTTCTCCCGAGGAGGGCTGGAGGGACAGGATGGGCCTGCAAACAGCAGAATAATGAAACGTGATTTCTTGACCAGACCTGGTTATTTTAGCTAGCTTGTGATAGTTCTGCAATTCATTTGGAGGCTTAGGAAGGTTTTAATGAGTCATCTCACCACATTTTCCCCTTTTCTTTTGAAAAATACAGAACAGAACAAATATGACTTATGAGAAAATGTCCAGAGCCCTACGCCATTACTACAAACTAAATATTATCCGGAAGGAGCCAGGACAAAGGCTTTTGTTCAGGTAATCTTTTTTATTATCTTTCCCATTCCTTTTGAAAGACAATTAGATTTTGAAGGTGGAAGATGTAATTGTGTGTATGACACTTCACTGCCACAGTCAGAACATCATTGACAACGGGCACGGATTTGTAAAAGCTGGTTAGATCAGTGCTTCCCAGCTTTCAAGGCAACTGCACCAATTTAGGAAAATACAGGCCTTTTTCTGTTACCAGTGGAGTCAATAGAAGCATCTTTCACTCACTTCAAGCAGGCCCTGCTATTTTTCAAGACTTTAGCTACGTGATTTGTGATCTCATCCAAACTCCTGGAAAGTCCAGTCCACATTCAACTTCCCGGTTACAGCTGCTGGCAAACACTAAATAGGGATCTGATGTTTCCTCAGGAGCAGCAACATCACTGAAGGGAAGTGCTGATGAACACATCTTAGTAGAGGTGCCTTCAAGGAAGAGAGGGACCTGCAAGAGCTGTTCATAAAACCTGAAGCATCAACTTTGATGATATGACCAAGAATGTAAGGAAGTAGGGCCCTAAACAGCACAAAGCAGGGAGTTTCTGTATGAACTTGGGTACAACTGGCAAAACAACTGAGTGTAAGCACTCCATTTCTCTGCAGGCAAGACAAGGGAGTCAAATGCGTAATGCTGACCCACAGAACACTGAACTCAGCCCAACAACTGCTTTGGATCCAGTCTGGGTTCTTGTCTGGATCTAGTAAAGTTCATGGTAATTAATAAAAAGGCAGTCTTGGCATTTGTTTTAAGAAAAGAAACTAACAGAATTGCATTGGCTACGTACAGCTGAATAGGTTTCTGTGGAATGTCTTGTAGATATCCATTTTAGAAAGAGAATTAAATAGGAAAAAAGCAAGTGAAGAGATCACAGGCAAAATCAACTGTGTTATTTTAATTCTTTTTGGCAAAATTTTAAAGTTGCTCCCTAAGGAGTGGTACCAAAGGAGCCTGGATTGGTGTGGCCTTGTGTGAAGATTACACTTCCTGGGGGAATTCTGTGATGCTGAATAATGCATGTATTTATCTTGGAACCTTTTCTTTGGTGGAAGCACAAGCAAAGCAGGAGTCGATCTCTCCTTGACCAGGCTGCCTATTTTCTCTAAACTGTAGAAACTTACTACCTTTGGAGACCTCAGTTCCTCTGTCAGATTTGCCCAAAACTGACCAATGGATTCAAAGGTCACAAAGCAGCATAAAACATGAGCATATAAACTTCATTTCCTTTGGAAACTGGAGGAGGAAACAAAACAAAGCATTTTTTGCACAATTCCCAATAAAAACTTACTGATGTTGTTGTCTCAGACCAATTTATATCTGAAGAGAAAAAGAAGAACAGCTGCAGAAAATCAAGCCATTAGTGTGCCTTTCTTGGCTATTTCTTACAAGCACAGAAAGAATAGGAAATGTGACTTTCTAAGAGACATGCAGGCAGTTGTCTCATGCAGATATCTGTAGAGAGCTTTATGTAAAATGGAGTGAGGGAAAGTTTTCTAGTAGTTTGGCTGAATACCTTCTGCAACAGAAGAGGTTATAGATACTATAGATACTGTTTCTTCATTAGTATGAAGTTCTGGGCTGTTTGTTGTTTATTTTTTAATTTATTCAAATTCTGTAATAAACATCCATACTTGGCATTCCTCACTGTGACTTAATACACAGACCAGAGGGAATACCCAGAGTTCTACTGTACAGTTCTTATCAGCCCATCTCCCACAAGATTTAGGAAACAGAACAAGCAGAAGATAGGGAGGGCAGTGGGATTGTTCTCTCTTTTGATTTCATCCTCATGCAAGGTAACAGGACAAGCACAGGGTTTAAATCGGGGCACAGTCTGTAGGCTTTGATGAGCTTTCAGTGGATAGCCAGGGACTGATTCACCACTTCTGTATGCTAGTTTTTCAGCGCCATAACACCATTTATATCGGCAGAGTTCTTCCAGCATACAAATGGGAGTGACACAGCAGTGAGTCATAGACAGTTTCTTTTTCCTAAATGCATATGTGCATATGATTTCCAAAATTAGAAGAGGTGGCAAGAGGTTAGTTCCAGGCTGTGCTGTGTGTTTGCTGAGAGGCTCTGGATTTTTCAGACTGAAAGCCTGAAGCTTCATAACCTCAAAGGCAGAAGGGGAGGCAAGTCTTACCCATGAGCTTCAGCACTGATTTTTGTGGGTCAGTGATAGTAACAAGATTCGTATCAGTTTGTTTTGTTTTCAGTGGAGCCAGGATATCAAGGGTATCATCAGCCTGAAATAAAATCAGCTCCTCTGATTAACACATTTTGTACTGCTGAATGTTAGCCAGTACCTCATTAATGAAAAAACACAAAATTTTGTAACACTTCCAGTATAAACACGTCTCATTCTAATTTTTCCAGAAGTAATTACGAGTTAGGAAAGTGATTTGTGTTTGGACTAGGATTTTATCCTTCCTGTGCCATTCTCTCTTCCTATGCTGTTAAATCCAGCAAGAAAAAGCAGAGGTCTTCCTTGCTGTCTCAGTGCAGTGGTACACAAAAGCACCCTGGCAAAGATCAAGACTGCAGACCTGACCTGCAGGCTGGTGGATGTCCTATCCCATTTCCTATGCTGCCATACCTCCCTAGAGGCAGCTTCTGTTTCTAGCCCTGTGCAGACTTAACTGCAGCAAGACATCCGTACTGGGAGCTGTGGCACTCATTTACAGAGGACACTGCTGTGTTACAATTTTACTTGCCTACAATCACGCAGGAAAAGACTGTCTTTGCGCACACTTCCCTTTTCTCAGTTAAAGCTTAGCAGAAAAGATTTTTCTCTTGGGGCTTTTTCCGTTTCCCAGAGCTTGTTCTGACTTGATCCTTGACCCTTTCCAGCCCTGCTCCTTCAGAGGGGTATTCCCCTTCACTCACCTACACACAAGCCAGCACAAACTAGTAGCCTTTTGCCTCTATGCCTTGCAGGTGCTTTTGCTTTGAGATGTGCTGGCAATAAAGATCATTCACATGTCTTTCACCAGACTCCATAAACGAGTGGACATGTGGCATACCGTCATCTTACGTGGCGACAGCAAACAATATGAGGAAGAAGAAGTAAACATCATGCCTTGGAAAAGACTGTGGGATTTGGTTACAATTTGGACTTTTAAAAAAGGGGAGCAGGAGGAAATGCTTGTGATTTCTTTTTTAATTCTTCTCCATTTATGGAGGAGGAAAGAAGCCAGCAGGCTACGGAGAAGCTGGGAAATAGCAAGCGATATTGGAGGATACAGAAAAGATATTTCTGGGGAGCTGTAGAGCTCAGGGACCTCAGCATCTTTATGAAGAGAAGGGCTGAGAGCACTGGGAAATCATGCCTGTTTCTGTGTTTTTCAGGTTCATGAAGACCCCAGATGAGATTATGAGTGGCCGAACAGACCGCCTTGAGCACCTTGAATCCCA
The DNA here is from genome assembly GCA_016647715.1 of Pavo muticus. NCBI lineage: Eukaryota > Metazoa > Chordata > Aves > Galliformes > Phasianidae > Pavo > Pavo muticus. The sequence continues at coordinate 237,179 of JACDJE010000184.1, forward strand.
GGCACTGGATGAACAAATATACCAAGAAGATGAGTGCTGAAGGGAACTGGTGCACCACCTCTGTGGGTCTATGTGAGAAACATCTGCTTGGATGGCTGGCACGGTTTGGGAGGGGAAGCAACCCCACAGAAGCAGTAGTGGGGGTCTCCGCTTAGCTTGAAGACCATGCAGGACCTGAAGCACCTTAACAAAACAAACTAACAGGCAGAAGTGGTGCTGGCAGAAAAGTAAATGGGAGAAAGCCTGGACTTACGCACTACTTCACTGTTCCTACAAAGTCTCCCTCAAGTTCTTTCTTTCTTTTTGGTTTAAGTTTTTGTTTTTTGTTTCTTTGGGATTTTTTGTTGTTGTTGTTTTTTGTTTTTTGGTTTTTTTCCCCCTAATAAACATGTAGTTTGACTTCCCTTTTCTCACATAGGGCAAAACGTGAGATTATGCTTTTTTTCCTTTGGAAGGCTTTCCTTTGGGAACAGAGTGTTCTTACTTTCCTTGCAAGTCTCATGAGATAACACCACGTGAAACAACAGTGACACAGAAGGGATTTGCTCAAGGGTTCCAGTTTGCTTGGATCAATTTCTGTGTGCTGTGTCTGGTAAATGTACTGAAGCTACCAAAAGAATTTACCACACATATACGTCAAGCGAAGAGGAATCACCCTTCATGTGTAGGCTGGGATAGCATCCCAGCGTAGCTTGGGTTCACGAATCCTCGAGTGGCTATTAACTTCTGGCATATGGACCAAAACAAATCACCTAAGTGCTCCAGGGAGGAGAGAAATAAACGTGGCAAACCTCTGCAATAGACCGATGTTGACATTTTCCCTCCCTCTAGCAAAGGGGTGATAGAATGGAGTGGGGGAGAGAGGGACAGGGGCAAGTATAAATATATATGTATATATGTAAACGCCACAACATATGCACAATGCAGAATTTTAGCTCAAAGGCTTTGAAAAAAAAGCAAAGGGTAAAATATCTGAAATCACAGAAGGGAGGTTTTGTTCTTACACCTGCTAGCAATTTTGGGGTGAAGGGTGAAGGACTTTCCCTCTTAAGGAGAATGCAGAGGGACCCATCACATGGTTTGTACTACTCAGAAACCACTCCAGGATCATTTTGTGCTCCTGGAGAGATAGATGATTCACCAACATAAAAACCAATGGTAGAGAACTAGAAACCAAATAGCTATGGTGATAGCTTGGAATTGATTTTGTCTTTGTTTTGGAGTTTGGTTTTCTCCTTCCCATGCCTCCCAACCCTTCCCTACCCCATGGCTTTTCCATCTAGGAGTCTTGTCTCAGCTTGCCTGTTCTTGATGCGATTTAAAAGACAAGAAAAAAAGAAATCCCAGATCTATGTTGCTTTCTTGGTTTCGTTTTTGTTCTTTGCAAGGTGCCCTACTTTTTACACCTTCTATTTGGTTTGTAGCATGAGGGTGCTTTGCAGGAGGCAAGAGCCATGCCCGTTTTGGTTGCTCAGGCTGGGAAGCCCAGTACTAGAGGAACTACTGGACCTTTGCATTTCACACTGCTTGGGCTGCCATGACGGGAAAGTCTGTGGTGTCCAGTTATCCAGTGATCCATCAGCAGTGGTCCACGTAATGGAAAGAATGCAGCGGGAGAAATGATACTTGCATAGAGTGAAGATGTACAGAGAAACTGTGCAGGAATCACGTGATTTCTGGAGGAAAACAAGTCCACACTAGTTCATTACAAACAGAAAGCCTCTTTTATGGGAAAATGCATACAGAAATGGAAAAAAAAAAGGATTAATCTAATCAACTTCAACCAAAAAAATAAGGTACATTTCCCATGATAGCGCTTCTATTAGCTATAAACCAGCACTGCATTTGATCTTAGCACATATTTAACAAGAGTGTTAATCTACCCAGAAAAAAAATAGCACTTGGCAATGAACAGTGGCCTGTATGTTTAAACAAAGATAGTCCAATCTCACAAAAGACGTTATTAAGTCACAACTGCAGAAGGAAAGGCTTTGTTAAGGGCAAAGATAGGCATCATGCAACAAGAAGTTTTGCAGAGCCAGTGTCTGATGAGGAGCAACAGGGCATACATCTCTCCCTGAGCTCTTCCTAGGCACACATTTTTATTATAGTATATTAGAAGTCCGAGCACACAAAGTGCTTGACTTCTTTTGCCTCAGAAAAAAAGGAACATGAGTGTGCGTCAGAGAGGTGAGCAGATGACCCATCACTGCCACAGCTCTGAAATATTTAGAGCTCATGAGATGGAGGCACCTGGAGAGATCCCCTGCTCACAGGCCTGAAACCAAAGGGGCCACGATGATTCCAACCCAAAACCTAGGGGCCACAATGATACTGACCCAAGGGCACTTGGTTGCAGCCATGCTTTGGGAGCTGGGTGTGTGTGTCCTCCAACTGAACGTAGAGCACAGAGGGCATCGGAATGCGTCTTCCTGGGGAGGTCAAAGGAATAACTCAGAGAAGATTGGTGAGTGACAGATGAAGTGAGTGTCATTGTAAATGAAGTCTCTCGACAGTTTTTTCTGTTTTAGGGTGTACAGCAGTAGAAAAAAAAAGCACAGTTGATATCCTTTACTTCTGGCTGCATGCCCTGCATCATTTTGCTGCTCTAACTGCTGTTATGAGATGACGGGGAAAAAAGACAATAGGTACCTTCTGTTTGAAGTGTTTTGCTTTGCTGAGCCACAGGATTTTGTTATGGTCAAGGCGCACACTGGGGAAGTAGAGACAGTCCACCAGCATAAGCCCATGCGCTCGCCAGGTAAGCTAGCAAGCAGTTTGTCTTCAGCACTGGTAAGGCAGGAAAAAGCAAGGAATCCTAAAATCCCACGTGTTGTCCCAGCAGGAAAATTTGTAGAGGGAATTTAATACAGGAAATATTCACCTTTACCAAAAATACAATCATTTTCACTTGCAGAATCAAGTCAAAGGGAAAAAAATGTTGGGAACTACCTTCCTGTTCATGTGTAAAATTCTCCCAAGTCTCAGGCCAGCCAAAACGAAAATACCCTTCAAACGTGGAGCAGGCTGTTCCCATGGACCCTGCCTAGCCTCCAGCCACTCTGCATGCTGCGGGCTGTAGCATGGATGACATGCTGCTGGGGCTCGGGACATTGTGTGGAGACCTGCGAGACGTGAACTGTTCCTAGGGTCTTGTAAGCAAGGTTATCAGCAGTGGCTAAAAAATATAGAAACAACAGCTGCAGTAAGCAGATTGTCCTCTACCTCGCCTCCAAATGGCAGATCCGTGGAGTGCAAACCGCATTCATGTTCAGAGCTACAGAAACACTTGTTGCGTGTCCAGGCTAGCACAGGCAACACTGTCTTTCCTGCAGCCCTGAAACCCACCTCCCCTCCCCGGTTTCTGATTTCCCAGTGCAGAAATTGCTAGCAGCACAGCAACCAAGCTTTCTATCTTTTCCTCTAGCAAGTGGGAAAAGAAATACTCAGCAAAGCTCAAGAAATCCTCAGCAAAGGATCTCCACACTGCAGTTAGGTGGGACCAACATTGCCTTCAGTTTGCCGCAGGGCTGCGCAACCTGCAAGCAGCCAAGTAGGATGTGCTGCAGCTCCACGGCTACATATTTTCTTGAGCTTCGTGATCGATGTTGGACATTTTTTGATGGCCTCTCCATCCAAAGAACACTACCGGTGCCCTTCTTGCCCAGACTGCAAATCCACAAATCCATGCGTGCATTGTCCAGATCTCTTTGTCAAACTGCAACCCCGTGCAAATCCAGGATGCATCAGTTTGAGTTTTTTGGGTTCTGTCTTTTTGTTTGTTTGTTTTTGTTTTTGTTTTTTTTTCCCAATAAAATTCCAGTCTTTTCATTGGTGGTGATTTTTTTATTTTTTTTTTTTTTTTTAAGGTGTGGGTTTAAGGGACTGAATCAAATGAATGTAACAAAACAAAAACAAAAAGCCTAATCTCAGGGCCAGTGAGTTGCAAATAATTTTTAAAATGCCTGTAATTACATCATCTCAATAAAAAAAAAAAATTTAATATAAAAATGGGAATACCAAATTTTGTTGGTGCAATCATTGCTAAAAAAGGTCCTTTCTTTTTAAGAACTCTGGTATCTCAGTAAATACAGTACACAGCAGCTGGTTTCAGTCAGGAAAAGTAACCTGCAGGCTTTCCATGGCCAAACGTGTATGCGTGAAGCCTGCATCTTCCCTGGGAAGCTTTGTTTGGAAAAGTTAATGCTGTCCCTTGAAGTATTTACTTTGCCTTCGCCCTTAGCAATCAGCAGAGTACTCCGTGAGTGCCAAGATGGAGGCATCTGCTTCTCTCCCCTTGTCCTGCAGACCCTACAGAGGGAAAGCACAGAAGTCAGGAGGTGTGGTAACTGTTGCAGCTATCGCGTCCTGCTAAACAGACCAGCTCATTTCTGAGAACAACAATTTCCATGGCATTCATCTTAGCAAACCAGTCTAGAAACAAAGCCCCTAAGATGCTGCTGTTCCAACAAAGGGAGTCCTCATCTTCCTGTTTCACCTTGAAGCAGGTAAGATGCAGGGATCCCAACGACACCATGTTTTCAGTGGCAAGGGGACAGCATGGCAAGGCATCAGACACTACTTGCTGCTGTCCATTATTCCCTGGAGAGCCCTTTCCCACGCTGAGCAGGTTATCAGCGTGTACAGCAGCAGGGTAGTGGCTGTACCACGTCACAACAAGCACATCTGGGCAGCGAGGCCACATCTGGCACTCTCTGTGCTGGGTGAAGTCCTGCAGATCCCGATTACGGCTTGGGATGGACCCATGATAACTTGGCTGACCTGTGGAGTTACCTGTCCAGCTGCTTCTCACTTGGTATTTTCTCTTGCTTTTCTTTCACTGTTGTTTTTAAACCACAAGGAAAAGAATAAGCAGTGAACAAACCCCTTTTTGAACCAAGACATCACACGAGAAGGAAACAATGTGTTTTGCTCCACAACTCTGCCCCTCCAGGCTATTTCCCTTCATTTGAGAAGAGGAAATAAATGTATCCTACATACTATTGCAGCTTTCTGTGCACTCTAAACAACAGCTAACATTGCAGGGTGAAAGTGTATGGAGGAAGTGTTTTTGGCTGTGACTGCCTTGAGCAACAGTTTCAGAACTGCCTCTTGAGCTCAGGGACCTTAGAGAACATGCTTTCTGGGCTGCAACAAAGGAGCATCCTAAAAGCAGGTGCTCAGTACACCTTTACCTCTCCTTTCTAGCATTAATTCAGCTCTAGAGCTTCTATGCCAGTACCACCACCAGGATGACAGCTGGTACATGTGCTTGCAGACCATGGCTGCAACAGACTCCACAGTGAAGACCAGGAGAGAAGTGGCAAGGGTGGCAAAGTGGGCCTTTGGTTACAGCCCATGCACCCCAGGACTTAGTGGGGCTGCCAGTGAAGTACTGACTGCAGCACTTAATTATGTAGAAATTCATTCTGAAGTAATACTTTGCAGAAACTTTTTTACTTCTCCCAGATGAGGCTCCACCTGTGAGGCCTCTGCAAGCAAGGACATTCTTCTTTCCGCAGACAGACCCTGCAGTGTCAGTGGTAGTGTGCACATGTGTTATGCTTGCTTGCTGCAGCTCTGAGAGGTGCCTCTGGTTGAACATCTCTTCAGATGGACTGGAGAAAAAATCACCTTCACCAGTACTTGGAATCACAGAAACACAGAATGTCAGTGATTGGAAAGGACCTCGAAAAATCACCTTGTCCAATGCCCCTGCTGGAGCAGGAACACGTAGATCAGGTCACACAGGAGTGCGTCCAGGCAAGTTTTGAATGTCTCCAGAGAAGGACACCCCACAACTTTTCTGGGCAGCCTGTTCTGTATTCTGTCATCCACACTGTGAAGAAGTTTTTTCTCATATTTATGTGGAATCTCCAATGTTCCAGCTCATACCCATTGCCCCTTGTCCTATCATTGGATGTCACTGAAAAGAGCCTGGCTCCCTCCTCCTGACACTCATCCTTTACATATTTATAAACATTAAGGTGGTTACCTCTCAGCCTCCTTTTCTCCAAGCTAAAGAGACCCAGCTCCCTCAGCCCCTCCTCATAAGGGAGAAGCTCCACTCCCTCAATCATCTTTGTGGCTCTGTGCTGGACTCTCTCAAGCTATTCCCTGCCCTTCTAGAACTGAGGGGCCAAGAACTGGACACAGTATTCCAGATGCGGTCTCACCAGGGCAGAGTAGAGGGGGAGGAGAACCTCTCTTGACCTAAAAAATGGAGACCAGAATGCTGGAGAGCATGGGGAAAAAGTATTTACTATGTTGCAGGAGCACAGATGGCTCTGAAAGCAATCTTCCTTCATGATGCACTTTAGAAGAAACTGCTGCAGACATGCTGCCATCCTGCCAGACACAGAAAGGAGAAAGAGGGTGGGGAGGGAGTAAGGAAAGGGATGAAGCCCATTTGAAGCTTTCCTCTCACCAAGAGGCTTCTGATGGGGGCCAAAAGAGAGCAGGGTGATGCTGGAGGCTGAGCTTCCCAGCAACCACCTTTGAAAGAGGCAAGGGCATGAGGTGCCCAAAAAATCAGTGCCAAACTCAGCACAAAATGGAGTGGTTTGATCAACAAAATTGCATCAGGCTTTGTTCATTCATGGTGTTCCTACCTGTTTTTCCAAAACTACTCAAAAATTACATTGTTTTGCAGATGAAGTAGAAGAAAAAGAGAAAGAGCCTGTCTTCTCACCTTCTTCCCTCCAGTCCACTCTTTCCTCACATCTCTGCCTTAATAAAAGGCAAGGGGGGATGATGGATAGTCATGTGCTTGTTCTGCTGGAGCTGGATCTGTCAATGAAATGGCCTTTTTCTCCCTCCCTTGTGGCAATGATCTGCTATCCCTGCTGTAACTGCCCTCATTAGCCCAAAAGGACAGCACAAATGTTACTTAATGACATTTTTCTGTTGCTGATCACCATAAGCTGGGCAACAACTTTGCTTCTTGATCCGCTCTCTTTCCTCCATGTGCTAGGATAGGGCTTAGGCTGAGTGTGGTTGTTCACTGTGCAGGACATCGATTCCTTATTGTGATTAGTGCCAGACAGGCTAAGCATACCAATGATGATAAAGAATATATGTCTGGCAGCTGCTACAGAGAGTTAGGGCAATGCATGTTTGCTTCAGTGTTGTCCCTCTGCCAGTGAAAGAGACTGTGTGTGGCTCTGCCAGCCTCTGTAGAGCACAGAAACCAGACAGGGACACCAATGCACAACCAGGCAGACCCCGTGTCTGTGACGCATTAAGTACCCGAGGACTCCAGCCAACATTTAGGTTAAAAAGAACACGTAGAGACCTCATGTAGGACAATAGAGGTCATTATGACCGATACGATCAGTTGTAAAACCTGCAGGGACACATCAATCTTTCCGCCTCCTGCAAACACCTGTGCACGAAGTTTCCCAGCATCTCAAAGTGTTGGAGAACAGCCGCAACAGGAAGAGCGATAACAGTTCAGGAATTAGAATTGATCTTGTGCCGCCTGATAAACACTACTAGCCTGGGGTTGTTGGTGTGAAGCCAAGCTCTGCTAAATGGACAAAGTTTTCAAGTGAACCCTTCCCAGTGTTTGACAAGGTAGAAGGAAGGAACCAGAGCAAAGACAGCTTGAACAAAGCAGGTATTGTTTCCCTGGGCTCCATAAAGACGTGAATGCGTAACCCCTCAGAGGAAGGTGAGGAAAAGAAGCAGATAGGTAGATGAAAGCTGAGGGAAGGAGGGGGGCAGTTTGGACCAGCACAAAGCTGAAACCTGAGAGTGGTCAGTACATGCCCTGTGCACCAGAAACCAGTATGTTCAGTCTCTTTTCCCAAGGTCAGGGCCAAGGTCAGAAGCTTCTGCTTGGCCTGTGCATTCTTGCAGGATCTGAACCAGCCTCCATTCAAAGACTTGAAGAACGAGGATTCCAGCCCCTTTGAAGGAGATGGAGTTAATCATTCCCAGGGATGTACCTTCTTTTGTATTTAACTGTTTCTCAACTTTGCTTCCTAGTTCTCACAGCTGGGGCTGTTCCGCCTGGCGTAGAGAAGGCTGCTGGGAAACCTGATGACAGCCTTTCAGTATCTAAAGAGGGGCAATAAGAAAGGACAGACTTTTTAGCAGGGTCTGTTGCAATAGGACAAGGGGAAATGGTTTCAAACTAAAAGAGGGGAGGTTTGGACTGAATATAAGGAACAAGTTTTTTACAGTAAAAGTGGTGAGGCATTGGAACAGGTTGCCCAGAGTGGTGGTGGATGCCCTGTCCTTGGAGACATTCAAGGTCAGGTCAAACAGGGCTCTGAGCAAACTGATCTAGCTGTAGATTTCCCTGTTCTTTGAGGGAAGTTAGACCAGATGACATTTAAGGGTCCCTTCCGACACAAATGACTCTTTGATTCCATGATTGTGCTTTTCTTTCTTATTCTTCCTGCATTATTCTTGCTTATGTTTCTTGTGAACTGTAGTCTTCCCACCCATACAATAAGATCCTTACCAACTGCAATCAGTTCAATTCATGCTCATATTTTTCAACTAAATATGCTTGAAATGCACGGAAGGAACTGAAGCTCTATCGCACCACTGCTTCCCAGAGGGGCCGCACCCAACACACAGAGCTACAGGATGCAGCCACGCTTGCTTCTTGGAGTGCTGATGGAGCTGCTCCTGCAGGAAGGGCTGCACAGTCCATCTCCTTGGAGCAGGCTGACACGGAATAGAAAGGCAAAAGGGAAGTCCGCACAGGGCCATTTAATTCCCCAGGAGCCCTGGTAACCCAACAACCACACTTCTTCCAAACCTTCAGCTGAGATGTGAGGTTTTCTCCCCATCCAAGAACAACCCTGGGGAGAATGCTTGAAAATAGAGTATCAAATATATCAGCACCGGAGAGTGTCTGTTTCCTTATTTCTCTTCAAAATGTCCTTAGTGTTTGTGAATGCTCTTGGGAACACGCTGTCTCAAAGATGAAGGTTTCTTCCTCTTCACATTCTTTCTCATCTCACATCCCAGTTCGCTCCTAAAAAATCAGGGAAATCAGCAAGCAGAAATAATTAACAGGCAACTGAATTCCACGTGTCCGAGACTTCACCCAACATTCAATTCAAATCCTCTAACCCAATGCTGAAATTTCCTCACCATTACACAGAACAGGGAGAAAACAGGCCAGAAAGATATGCTGTTCCAGCGTTAACAATTTCATGCATGAAGTGACACCTTTCCTTTGCTAAAGCTGATGGAAGTTAGGACTGTATAAAATCTGTGCAACACAGAGGTCTGAGCAGTATCCAGAAAATAGCCTACACAAGATACCTGAGGGTTTGCTACAAAATCAGAACTTACTTAACTCCCACAGCAACGTTCTCAACCATACCAGTTACCACCCTGGAGTCAAAACCGCAGCAACTTGTTTTGACTGTTATTTGCAGAGACCTGGATTCTGTACTGACATCCATCAGCTCCCAACACAGATGAACTGACAGTATAAAATCAGATTCAAACCCAATTATCAAGGACTCGTGTGCCCAGGGTTGTCAATCCATGTGTTTCTATTTAGAAGGCTTTCATTAGAAATGTTTTCACACTGAAGGGTAAGTTTGGTGTGCAAAAAAGAAAGGTTTTGTAAAATCAAGCCAAGTTCATCTCAAAACAGAAGAATATGAGGCCCATTTTACAAAAGGACTAATTAACCCACAGTTTTCACTGAAGCCAACAGAAGCTACCATTCATTTGGAAATCTGACTGTTCATTTAGGCTCCTAAATCCACTGATTCTTGATTTGCACACCTTATTAGCCATACCTTGTATTATACTTTCTAAATTGCTTTTCAAAATTGTCACTGCCCAGCGTAAAGTCCCTGTGACATGCACATGCAGATTTCTTTGCAGAAGCCCGGCTGGAGGAGTGAGGAACTATGATGCCTGTGTTCACGAAACTGAATCCCACACAGAAAGTTTCTTTGGTTCCTTCGCATCTATCTGCTGTTTATATCAAAACGCTACATGCTGTGGAACTACAAACTATCAGATGACACTCACTCCTGGCTGCAGCAAGGGCTGGCAGTGTCCCCATCAGACGTGCCCAAGCCCTCCCAGGGACCCTGAGACCAGATCCAGCACCTCCCTTTCCCAGATGTCACTGGTGACCTATCTGGCCAGGATGTCAGAAAGGTACTCTGGGAGGCCTTTAGCAGCCCAAAGCAGTGTATGTAGGAAGGTTCTCCATCCAGTGGGTGCATCTGAGCCCAACACTCTCAGCATGAGTGCTACTCTCCTGTATCAAACCCTTGCTTCAACCAACACCAATGGGATAGTGACTGCCCAGTGAGAGAAACAGCCACATGTGCTCCTTTCCACATAAAACACAGTAGAACCCTGCCCACAGCAGGGGAGTTGAAACTAGATGAACTTTGAGGTCCCTACCAACCCAAGTCATCCTGTGATTCTGTGATTCTATGAACCTTAGAACCATAGAATATCTCAAGTTGAAATGGACCCGCAGGAATTACTGACTCCAACCCCTGGCTGCACACAGGACTACCCAAAATTCAAAATCTATGTTTCAGAGCTTTGTTTAAGTACTCCTTGAACTCTGGCAGCTTGATATCATGCTCGCTGCCCTGGGCAGCCTGTTCCAGAGCCTGACAACTCTGTGGTGCAGAACCTGTACCTAACACCAGCTGCCCCTCCCCTGACACAGCTCCATGCCGTGCCCTCGGGCCTTGTCGCTGTCACACAGAGCAGAGCTCAGTGCTGCCCCTCTGCTCCCTGTGAGGAGCTGCAGCCGCCATGAGGCCTCCCCTCAGCTCCTCTGCTCTGGGCTGAGCACACTAAGGAACCTCAGCTGCTCCTCATACACAGGTGGTATTGGTGAGAGGATAAAGATACTCTTTCACCTTCATGACAGGTGCAACACAGTTTTAAGTGTCATTTAGAGAAATGGTGTGTAGCTTTGGACTCATACACCAACATCATTGCTCAGCACTCCTGCTTCAGACCATTGGCAGGAGGGCTGGGAGTATCCCTTAATTGCAGCATCCATGACTGAAGCCAGAAACGTGCACAGTGCAGGAAGGAGTGAGAGTCCCTGCTGAGAAGCAGACCACAGATCAGGACTGCGAGAGTGAGACTCTGATGGGGAAAGGATAAATATTTATCTGAGGGAATTTTAGAAAGAGGGGAATATTTTTCATTTAGTTATAACTCGTTCAGGAAATTATTCATTTTTCAAATGAAAACATTTTCTTCAAATTCAAAACAACTGTTTTTCTCCTGGATTTTGTTTACAAAAAGAAAGGAAGAGTCTCAGCTCTGCCCTTTCTCATTCATCCTCCATTAAATGTCATCCAAGTCCTGTGTCTCAAATTGAGAAGTCATTTTTCATAATAATAATTTTCACAAAGTGTTGTGAGGGTTTCCTGAGCGGCCGTAGCCACAGCTGTGGCACGGAGGGCAGTGAGATCCTGCGTCTCTTCTCTTGTTGTATGAACACTAGGCTGGTTATTTGTAATGAGCTTCCTAGCGCCAGAAAAAGTGAAGGGGAAAACAATTGATCAGTCTCTTCAAAAGCCACTTAAGCAGTCCTAGTCTGAGAAAACGAGTATCTTCATCTCACTCCTATTTTTTCCACTTTGCTACTTGTTACTGAAGACAGGAGCCTCCTGCAGGTCCCAGTCACACAGGGTCTGTATAGATTGAGAATTTCCAGTACACAAAATAACCTTCTGTTCCTCCCTCTCTCACCTCATAGTCATGTTTCCAGGATCCCTGGCTACAAAAAATTCATAGGCTTTATGCTACAACTGAGGGCCAGTAATGTGGTCTGTTGCTAAGCCTGAAAGAACTGAAAGAGCTGAGGCTGTTTGGCCTGGAGAAGAGAGGGCTCAGGGGAGACATGAGAGCAGCCTTTCAGTATCTAAAGAGGGTCTTTAAGAATCATAGAATCATAGAATGGTTTGAGTTGGAAGGAACATTTAAAGGCCATCTGGTCCAACTCCCCTGCAACAAACAGGGAAACCCTGCTCTGAGCAACATGATCTAGCCCTAGATGTCCCTGTTCACTGCAGGGGAGTTGGACTAGATGACATTTAAGGGTCCTTTCCAACTCAAATGATTCTATGGTCTGCAATCTGTTGTCTATGATCTAATCCAGAGTCTCCAAGGAGCTTGTTCCTGAGAGGTAACTTTTTCCTCCCATCTCTCACGGGGACTCAAATCAGGAGGTGTTAACTCCAGCTTCATAGAGCATCTCAGCTGCTGTAGTAATTATATGACCAATCAAGACAAAGTGTTAGTTCTAATTATTAAATCTTACAAATGCAGAAACAAAACAAAATGGAATATGAATTGTGGAGAAGGGACATAGGCAATGTTTCTCAGCATGTAGACATAGGCAATGTTTCTCAGCATGTAGACCACCTTTCCCATCTGTACATCTTAATGTGCAACAAATTGAGAACATAGCATAGTAAATCCACCCTAATAACAGAATGGATGTACCTGAACAAGGAAGAAGAAGTGGCAGACAACCAGCCAAGTGAGAGCTGTTGCAAAGTGGCAGGAGATAACATGCTGCTTCCAGGAGTAACTGCAGGTATAAGAAGCACGCACAACTGCAACTGAGGATATAAAGGCAAACAAAAAGCACAAACATATTGCAAAGAACCAGCTTCCCAGCTCTGACCACTCCCGTGACCCATTCTCTGGACCAACCAACACAATACAGCTTAGAGCATATTTAGCAACAGATGTTATTCTGGTAAACCCAGGTCCTCCCTCATTCCCACTGCCCTCCCAGTGCCAGCACCAGCCCTTTGGCAGACACAAAGCAAACTGACCTAGGAAAAAATAACCTAAACAGAAAGTGCAGGCTGGTTTTCATCCACTTCAGTGCCCTGATCTGACTCACTGCCAGCTGTGCAAACCCTATTGCTGCTGCAAGGTGGGCAGCAGGAACATGCATCCCAAAGGGGAGCACTGGATCTCTCCAGTCAGCACTGCTGCTCTCTATGGTGGTCTCCTGCCTCGAGACCACCATAGTGTCAAGAGAAACCCCATCCTTTGCAAGATCAAAATCCACCAGGAAGAGTTCACTTCAGTGCACATTCTATTTGATAACACCATGCACATCACAGCCTCCAGGCTGCTGTGTTGGCACTGCGATGTGCACTTCCAGCACGCTCTGAAAATCAGCCCTTTCGTCTTGGATTAGAGGTTAGACACAGAAGTAACCACCTCTACAAAGAATGCTATAATTCCTGGGCTCTAAAATCCCCAAGATACTCACTTGCCACCTCCCACTACTGTTTTGATCCTCACAGCCTCCATGAACGCACATGAAGGGAAGATGATGGATGTTGCAAGCTCTGCTCACAGAGGCAGCGGGTACTTTCCTGATGTCCCCAACTGCCCCTGAGCAATTCCCCCTTGCCTTGAACCCTCACAGCTCTTTGTGGGGTGATGAAGTCCAAGAACAGCAGCGAGGGGATTTTAGGGGTTCAGTTCTGCCATCTGGCATCACATGGGGAGCTCCCATGGCCAGGACCTCATGTGACAGCTTCCTCTAGAATTCCCCTGAGCGTGACCATTTGGGCATGGCCAGCTGAGCTGCACCACCCTGAGACCTCCAGTCTGAGCACCCAGCACCTCCTGGGCTTGACTTAGCCAAAATCGCAGTCAAACACTTTGGAGCCAAATAGTCCTTGCTCCGGGTCTGTCTGCTCTGTTTCTTCCCTGACTACATCACATGTTAATTTAATTTAGCCCTGCAGGCTGCTTAGGTGTTTTGCACCCTTGCACAGATGTTACACTAGGTGTGCAGACTTTTGCTTTCATGTACATTCAACATCTTCAGTCTCCTCTTCTGAGCCCTACAGAAAAACAAAAATGCTTGCCAAGGACAAATTGTTCTCATTTTCTTCTGCCCCTCAATGAGGAGGTGAGAAGGATATTGCTATAGGTGTGCTCCCCACCCACATTTTTTCTCACTGCCAAACACATTGCATTAAGAACAATTAGATAATATTTCTTTGTGTGGGCCCTAAGACTATATATAAAGTACAGAAATATTTTTCTGCTAAAAAAACCTACAACAACAAGAAAAAACTCCTCTTGCATGATCTTTGGTCTGATTTTCAGGGAACTCATTCAACTGATAAGATGAAGAACCCTCCTGGTGTGATTGCTATAGCAAAGCTGTTCTTCCGGCCTTAGGGAGGGAGAAAATGATGCTCAGGAGCTGTTTATTCAGTGAAGAACAACAACCAGAAAGAGCTTTTTTTGAAAGTTGCAGCTATACACACTCACTACAGAAGCAGATTACGGAAAGTACAGCCTTTCTGCAACAGCTTCTGCAAACATCGTCATGTTGTTCCCCAAAGCACCTTCCCAGGGAGCTGGACCCTGTGCCTGAGTGTGATAAACAGGCAGAGAACAAGACTGAATTGACAGTAATCAAATATCTGACCCGAGAAGGGAACCACAACATCCATTACCACCATGGCAGCAGAAGCAGAAATTCAACAGATGTAAGCATGAGGGCACTTGTCTGACAATTGCAGCAAGAATTTCAAACAGGAGCTTAATTGTATTTCATGTGATCACTGTTCAGTGGTGTTTAATCCTTGGACCTGTCCTGCTCAACTACAAAAGGCAAACGCTAGCTTCCCCTGCTGCCCTGTCTACATGCTGCAGGAGTCCAGGGTGTTTGTTTCAATCACCACTGTGAGGCTGGGAGTTCGTACTCCTGTGGTCTACGAGAGTCAGTATCACCAGCAACACGGGGCAGTGGGCTGGGTGTGGAATGCCATGGGCCGAACAGGGAGGTTCTTTGCCTAGGGCCAGCTGGAAATGAGGCTGGAGAGGTGTTGTTTTGCTCCAGCTCTGTGCCCAGAGAAGTCCCAGAAGATTCACATCTGGCGTCCTGACAAACGTCAGGTTTGGTTCAAGATTAAATATGTGTGAGATTTTTGTGCAAAAGCTATATCTGAGTGCAGTGGAGCTGAGCAAGGCAGAAACTCTCACTCACTGCCTCTCCATTTCCACCTTTTCTCATTGCACAGGGATTGTGCCAGCGTCTCTCACCCTGGGGCTGCTGCCTCTGTCTTGCCAAGGAGCCTCTGGGATCTGTGTTCTTCCAGCACTGGCATGCTCCCGCCCAGCATGGCTTAATGAGTGGCAGGCACCGTTCTATCAAAGCAGGCTATCACTTTCTCCCCTCCAACACAAAGCAAAGCACTCCACACCTCTGCCAGCAACCCTAACCACATCACAAACAAGGAGGAATCCACACAAGTATTCAAACCATCTGGATGTTGTGCCTCCACAGCAATTAAAACCATGCTCACTTCTCACACAGTGCCTGGAGGGAAACAGAAGAAATCACAGGGCACAGGAGGACATGCCACGGTGAGCTTAGCTTCCTCATAGCCCAGCTCCATGTTGTAACTTCCAAAGTGGCATGCAGCCTGAGAATCTGGTCCACCCTCTCCCTGGCATGATGACGTGTCCTTTCTTCTGGAACACATCATGCCAGGACCATGCTCATGAGAAGCTGCAACTTCTGGGTTGCCCTGCCACTCCTTAGTGCTTTTTGATAAGGGCCACTTGGGCACCATCAGATCCCAGGGGGCTGGGATCACCCAGGGCCAAGCCACTCAGCACACACTGCAGAGCATGGGTTTCTTGGAGATGGGTTTCACCCCAGGTGAGGACAGGGTGCAGCTGAGGTGCTTGCAAGCACTCTGCCATCCACTGCCATCCAGAACAGGTCCTTCCTCTCCCGTACATACCACAGAGATTTGCCATGCCCAGGTCTATGAGGTGCCTGCCTGCCAGTGCCAGACACCATGGAGACTTTCCCATGGTAGTGTTTCCATCAGACAAAGGGATGTTGCAAAAGCACTCTGCAGCATTGCCACAGTTTTGATGGCATCTCAGAGGACGTGAGGTGGGTTTCTCCCCCTGCTTTGGGCATGCTGCCCAGCACTGCCCACTGTATGACGCGCTGCCTGGGGGTACCCAGGCTTCCAACAGATGTGCTGTGGGACCCCAGAAAGTGCTTGAAAATCTCCCCCACCCACCAAAATCCCTTTGTATTTCCTGCTTCAGAAACATCACAGAAACAAAACTGCAAAAAGGGCCATTTAATTTGTTGTGTTTTAACATCCATGCTTTTCTATCACCAGCACTAAATTTCCAGGCAGGGATCTGAGGAGAAAAATAATGCTGTTCAGAAGGCAGGAAGATATTCCTCTTGAGGGGTGCAGAGAAGCTTGCTGGCACTTCTTGATGCCCACTGCCTGCATAATAAAACACGAAACCAGGCCTCATACCCAGCTCATGTTACCCCCAGTCTCCCCTTAGCTTTCCACTGCTTCCAGTGACTCGGGTCAAGGTACTTCCTCTCTTGATACCTTTCCAGCAGAAACCTCTCATTCCTTAGCATCCCACAAAAACCTTTTTGTTCCATCTGACTTTGTTACTTGGTACAAACACACTCTTTTCAGTGCAGGCAGTCTTACCTTTACATGCGTGTAGTGTTTAACAAAGCAGGGCCCTGCTTACTCACCGCAGTTCCTAGAAGTTTGCTCAGCAGAAACAAAGAACAATTGGGCAACTTGGCTGCCAGGCTGCAAGCTGCCATCAAGTTTGCAAATCGCTAATCAACTAGATGAGACTAAAATCTTCTGCCTGGGTTCAGCTGGGTGAAATCTTTTTGGTAACAGCATATTTTCTAGGGGAAAAAAAAAAAGAATTTCAGAGATACTCACAAGATTTGCAAATACAGGTCAAATGATGCAAATAGTTCCAGCTGAAAAAAGAGGCAGGGGAGTTTTTTGTAGTGCTGTAAAACTTTAGTCTGGTGTACTTGAAAATGAAGTACAGATATACAGATACAGAAACGTCAAATGGAAACTTCAGGATGGAAATGTACATTCAAAAATTGACCCAAATTTATACAAGGAGGGTTTTAAGTAACAGGAGTAAGGAGGCTATACGACTCTGGATCAAGTAGAGTATTTCTTATTGTTTTTTGTTTGTTTCTTTGTTTTAATTATTTTTCTAGAGGAAATAAAATTATTTTCTTTGACTTGGGCCACCACTTCTCCCCAGAAGTCACTTCTCCCCTTTAGCCAAATTAGCCACATCAGCTGAAATTTGATCACAAAAAATTGCAAACATTATGACAGCTCAAAGCACTTCTTCAAGGTATGTACTTTTGTTCTGGACAGCTGGGACCACAGAAAAATACCCAGTATGTTCAGGGACTTATGATGAGCAAGAAGAGTCAGAAGTAAATCGAGGTCTTTGATCCTCATTTTCTTGACAATAATGCAGTAAGTCTGGATGGCGCTGGCTGGGATGCCTTTTTCTCCTGATAGATGATCTCTTCACTATCTTCCCAGGATCTATTTGAGGAACACTTTGGAGGTGCAGCTTTATCAACATGGGAAACTGAAATGCAGAAAGATTTTTGAGCTGTATTTACATACTAAGAGGCCTGGAAATCTGGGGCGCCTGTGTTTTTGGCTGCCTGACTTCAGATACCTGCAGCCTGCTTTGCATGAATATTATGCACCCAGAACTCCTACCAAGATCAAAAAAACAGCTCAGTGCCTCTGCAAAAACAGGTTGCCGGCAACCAGAACTGGAGGCAAGCAGACCGTGCATTTTTCAAAAATCTGGGTCTGCATCCCTCATTAGGGGTGGCCACTGAATCAAATGCAGGCTTCAGTCTCAACAGCTTTTGGTAGGATCCAGTTCAACTTACAGCAATAAAAATGTCCATTTGAGCCCCTCATACAATTTTGGAGGCTGCCAGTTGACCTCTTGCTCTCTCGTTTGTACTTTATTTATCACATGATATGAGGCATTTTTCCTAGAGCCTAGAATCACAGACTGGCTGAGGTTGACAGGGATCTCTGGAGGTCATCTGGTCCAACCCCTGCTCAAGCAGGGCCACCCAGAGCAGGATCACGTACAAACAGATTTTAGTCTCCAAGGATGGAGACTCCACAACTTTTCTGGGCAACCTAGAAGTACTACAAGTGCTCTGCATTTGCTGTGGGCCATCTCTACATGCACACACATGTACAAGTACAAAAGCAGTCATCCTTTCTCTTTCATTCTTCCATGTGCAACTAAGTAGTCAAACACTTCTCCCCCGCTGGCATACTCCATTACCAAATACACTGTCTTTTCAGTTTCAATGACTTCAAATAATTTTACAATATTGGGATGATTCAGATTATCCCAATATCTGAACATGAGCCAGCAGTGTGCCCAGGTGGCCAAGAAGGCCAATGGCATCCTGGCTTGTATCAGAAATAGCGTGACCAGCAGGAGCTGGGAAGTAATTGTCCCCCTGTACTCAGCTCTGGTGAGGCCACACCTCAAGTACTGTGTCCAGTTCTGGGCCCCTCACTGTAAGAAAGACATCGAGGCCCTGGAGCGTGTTCAGAGAAGGGCAACAAAGCTGGTGAGGGGTCTGGAGCACAGAACTTATGAGGAGCGGCTGAAGGAGCTGGGATTGTTCAGTCTAGAGAAGAGGAGGCTCAGGGGAGACCTTATTGCTCTCTATAACTACCTGAAGGGAGGTTGTAGTGAGCTGGGGGTCAGACTCTTCTCTCGTGTGACTGGTGATAGGACTAGAGGGAATGGCTTCAAGCTGCACCAGGGAAGGTTCAGGCTGGACGTTAGGAAATACTACTACTCTGAAAGGGTGGTCAGGCACTGGGATGGGCTGCCCAGAGAGGTGGTGGAGTCACCGACCCTGGAGGTGTTCAAAGAACGTTTGGATGTTGTGTTGAGGGACATGGTTTAGCGAGAACCATTGGTGATGGGTGAATGGTTGGACTGGATGATCCTGTGGGTCTTTTCCAACCTTAGTGATTCTATGATTCTATGATCCTACAGCAGTCACTACGAGGTTTTGCCAAGTGCAGATTGCCCCAAAGTTTAACAAGAAGGCCCATATTTGGTTTATGGGCTTTCATCATATTATGAGGTCTATGTTGACAGTCATGCTTGTTGATACTCATACACTGCTGTACCAGCATGCTGGGCTGCTCATAGCTCACTTCTCTCCAGCCCTTGCTGGGAAGCTGCAGCAAGTAGAGGTGTTTCAGTCAATATGCCATCAGTGCCATCATTCTGTGGGGAAAAAATAAAAAAGATTTAGTGACACTTCCTACTTTTCTTGGAGCAAGGTGGTCTCCAGAATGATCTGCATTATTATGCAACACTTCCATTTGGGGTTTTGTTTGGTGTGTTCAGACGGAGGTGGCTGTGCTTGGCTCTGACAAGGAGAATTCACTGCCAGAGTTTGGAAAGGACACTGCCATGCCTATGAGGTTAGCCCAACAAGGACTGGGCTCCCTCCAGCAGTGGCAGGATTGCTGGGTGGTTGCTTTCATGTGCTTTTTGTTTCATGTTCATCACCCTGGCATCTGAACAGTTTGCATCTTTGGTTTAACAAAGGTTTAACCACAACAGTTCCCTCCTTACATGGAGGGGGAAGAGTGAGTGCTTCACAGAGGGTGGGGTGCAGAAACAAGCAGATTCCATCTCATCTTGTTTCTATTCTGATGTTCATCAAATGCAGCTTGGTAGGCAAGCAAGTCTGCTGCGGCCCTCAGAAGCACAGTGCCAGTGTCAGCATTGCACCAGGATGGCAGTGCTTGGAGGAGCAGTGGTTACACTGTTTTTGTTTGTCATCTTTGCACCTTTTGCTTGTGCTACAGTATTAAAACCATGCTTCGGTTTGGAGGTGGCACAATAGCTAGAGGGCCAGGAGAGGGTGTTAAGAAAGGAAAATTAATCATTTCTAAAAAAACTGCTTAAACCAGATGGTTACAGCTACAGTCACTTCTCTGCAAGAACTGTATTTGCTGTGAGTTCTTTCACTGATGTCAGTTTGTGTTTCAAATCAGCTTTGACACAACCTTGACAAAGTCTTTGAAGTCTGAACTAAATGTGCTGTAGAGGTCATTATTCACAACCACTCAGATGGATAGGGAATATTTTTCTTTTGAAAGGTCCTGCAAAACCTGTCCTGTGCTTTATTTGCTTTAAAAGGCACTCTGGTCATTCTTTAGGAGGAAGGAGTGCTACTGGGTGGAAGAAAGAAAGGACACTAACAATCCAGCAGGTAACAGCCTTCAAAAATCACCATTCAAAACCTCAATCATTAAAGAAGCACAGCTGGAATATGCTGCATACTAAGAACACCACACGGGGGACCTTTCTGCAGGATCTTCCCCATAGGCCAGCTCCATGACACCCTGCCCCACACTTATTTCACTGGGAGTTAAGTTGCTTTGCAGGTCCACAGAGATACCAGCATTTGCAAAGTGCAACACAAGCATTCAGCGTTTGCGTACTTGGAGAGCACAAATCCAAGTCAGTCCAAGCTGCCACCATCTAGGATTTTATAATGCGAGGATTGGCAGGGATGGAGCTATACACATCTATTTCCGGAATGGTTTTCACAGAATCACAGAATCACAGGAGTTGGAAAAGATCTCAAGAGATCATCAAGTCCAACCTCCCTGCTAAAGTAGATGTCCTACAATAGGTCTAGCAGGTAGGTGTTCAGAGAGGTCTTGAATACTCCCATAGAAGGAGAATCCACAACCCCTCTGGACAACCTGTTCCAGTGCTCCATCACCCTTACCATACAGAAGCTCTTCCACATGTTAGTATGGAACTTCGTATGTTCAAGTTTTAGGCCATTACTCTTTGTCCTATCGATACACACCACTGAGAAGAGCCTGGCCTCATCCATTTGCCTCCCACCTCCCGTTAGATATTTATAAACATTTGCCCAATATCCTCTCAGTCTTCTTTTACCCAGGCTGAACAGACCCAGGTTACTCATACAGGAGTATGCTCCAGGCTCTTTATCATCTTTGTGGCCCTCCGCTGGACTCCTTCTAGGAGATCCCTGTCTTTTCTGAACTGGGGAGCCCAGAACTGGACACAGTTGTCTAAATGTGGCCTCATCAGGTACTATGATTTTCACGGTTTTTTATCGGTATTCCACATCATAACATCATGCAGTTCACTGGGAGTTAAAGAGTTAATGCTACCGCTCCATGAATTGTCAATATTTCCGGTTTCCTATTCTCAGAAGAGAAGAATGAACTACAACTCCCAGAAGACTTCATTTTTCTGTTTCCATTTTCCCTTTGGAGGGAAAGATAAAATGGACTGGGAGTCACGAGATTTCCCTCTATACTCCCTGGCTGTTTTGCCTACAGCAGTAGAGTAAGGACTTTGGTTTTGGAAACTCTCTCTTCCTCATTTTATTTGATTTATTAGCTCCAATCTTATTGTATTATGTTGTATTATCTTGCATTGCACTACTATATTTAGTAAACTAGGCTTTATTCCCTTAGCTTGTTGCAGCTGTTTTCCTAGTCTAGGCCTATCTCCCTACCTTTCCCCTCGTGTGGATCTGTGGGTCACTTTACCCCCTTGCCACAGATGCTAGGCTGAACCAGGCTGAACTGTGACACCAGGGCAGAATAGAGGGGGAGGATAGCCTCTCTTGATCTGCTAGCTACACACTTTGTAATGCACCCCAGGATACCCTTTGCCCTTCTTGGTCACAAGGGCACACTGCTGGCTTTTGAAGGTGTATAAATTTTACACAAGTGTTGTTAGAATGGTTTTTGGATAAAGTTCTGTGTAAGAGTCATTTTGAATGCCCCAAGGCCCGGTTTGTTCCCACTAGAGAATGTCTCTCAGCAAGAGAGACTGTAGTAGTAAAGGGTGACAGTATCAAGGGCCCAAGCCTAGATTTTTGTTGCGTTGGCATACAGAAAAAGGAGATGCTGGGTTTGAGAGATAATGCCAGCAGAAACCCCAAGAATGGAAAACAGCCTGAATGTAGAACCTGTCAAGACAGCTGAACCAAAGGCAAACAGCTTGCTACTTAAATTTCCTCTCTGGGGACCTCCCCAGGCCATTTGCGCACCTGGGTACACTTCTAATATTTCCTCAGCTTTGTTTTGTATGTCCCACCGGGTCCTGGGCTACAGCTGCTTTTGAAGCACTTGGTATGCATTCACTAGGACAGAGCTGAGCAGAGATAGACTGCGTCTGCTTCAGGGCTATAAAATATTGCTCCAAACAGGAGATTGCTTGGGAACTTACTCTCTATATTCCCATATTTTTCACAGTTTGCCCACTGAAATACCCAAGCATTTGGGTGAGCGTAAAGGAATATTAATCTGGGACAAAACTAGGGCTGGAGGACAAACGAGTAGAAAGTGCAAAGGCTGTGCACTCTTTCACTGTTGATGACTTCATTGCAGTTTCTGTAGAAAACTAAGACTATTAGATCATATTCTCTTCACAAGTCTAAACAATTTTTTAAATGGCCAAAATCATCACTTGTGCTTTACCCGTTGCAGCTCTTTTCATCCCATCCATATGGAAGAGATTCCTCAGGAAACAGTAGTTTTGCCATTTATTTTTTCCTTTTTCTTCTCTCTCTTTTTTTTTTTTTTTAATGAAAAAGAATGCTGGAGTTCAGATTTTCTCCAAGATCTGATAACGCAAAGAATGAGAAAGGTGCTGGGAGGGCTCTGAATACTCCACTAGTAAATAAACATTGCAATTTTCCAAACCAATTAAGAGTCAAGAGGTGTAAGAAGACAAAGATCATGGAAACTATGGATATTTCAAATGAAAATCAGTATTTACTTTGAGAAAAAAAAATACAAAACCACAACCACCAACAAAAAACACACATAAAGATCCTTAAAGGTTTCCCAGAGTAAGTGTTCCTCCTCCCCACCTACTATCTTCCCTCTCCCTTGGTCATGGTGTACAGGCACCTCTCTTTGTGAAAAGTACAAAGCATTTCCCAGAGTACAGCATCTGAAGTGATTCCAGAATAAAATGACAAGACCCATTCAACACAAGGTCTTGTGGGAGTGGAGGCAGAACAAAAATGTATTAACATCCTACAGGAGACTGGAGGAAAAGCTGCTCTTAGTGCACAAAGAGGGGGAGACCCCACACTTTATGAAGTTTTCTCAGTGTAGCTGCAAAGCTGCTCCCTGACTTCCAGCCCTGTGAATTTCCACTCCAACCTTGCTGTTTATAGCCAGTACACAAAGCCCTTATCTCCTAAGCACAGCTTTAGATTATAGTGAGGTCAGGCTGTCAAGAGAGCCTGTCAAGGCTAATGAGGGTTAAACCAGTGCTGCAGCAATAGGACACTGCTCAAGGAGCTGCTTGGCAGTGGGCTGAGTTTCCAGCACATACGTGTGTTTATATCTGTTTTCCCCTCTCTCTCATTAGTTCCTGTTGCTCTGAAACTGTGATGTGACCACCTAAACTCAGAAAATCTAGGCAGCAATAGAAGTCCTCTGAGCCTGCAGGATTGCTTTGCTTGCTGTAGCCCCACCAGCCAGGAAAGCCCAATGAGGACAGTGAAGCACTGGTGGGGTGGCAGATGAGCGCTTTTAGAAACATTGCAGTTGTGAATGTTTTTGCAGTATGTTTATCTTTGTGTTGCCTTTTTGTATGGACACCAGTGCTTTTAAGCTTTCCTATTAAATAACCACAGCAATTCATACAAGAGGCTCACATAACCTGTGAAGGAACTTATGAAAGCCATGCACCTCCAAGGAGAACACTGATCTTCCTACCAGGACAGCAAAGAAGGAGAATCCCACCCAGATGACATCCACAAATCCAAGGGGACAACCTTCTTGCCTGTGTTTTGGTATTAGCCAGGTAGAAAGGTAGAGTTTTCACCAAAACGGTTACTTATTCTGAGAAAAATCCTCCCATTCCCTCTGAACTCTAAGGTTACAGCTCCACAGCATGAATGTGGAAAGGTAAAGTTAGTGGAATAGAAAAAGAACGGTCTATCATCACTATAAAAGGAAGGCAGCTTGAAGCTGTTGAATGTGGAAATCACAAACATTCTGATACATACTTTTGCATTTGTATCATACATCTAGATAAATTGAAAGTGATCTTTTGTATCATACTTCCCCTGCCTATCCAGTGCAGTCATTTCCTCTAATAAACTTCCTAGTGCTTTGTGTGGTCAAGTGTTAGTTGTCCCCAAAGGATGAAGTTTCCACCACTTCCTTGCAAGGCATTGCACATCCCTCCATTAAGGAGATTCTTGATATTCAGTTAAAAGTTTCCTTTCTCATTGCACTACTATTACTCCTTATTATCCAGCTGTATACAGTCTTAAATACATACATTTAAGCATTTGCATTTTTTTCTAATTGGCGACAGTTACCACATTCTCTCTTTTGCATCATTTGACTATTTTATGGAGAAAAAATATGGGCTAATGTATTCACAAGCAAACTCCCCCTCTCTTTTTTTGGGTTGCTGTTCTTGAATCCCCTCCAGTATGCCTCTGCCTGCCTAGAAGCACAATGCACAGAACCCAACGCAGTCTGCCACACACTCTGTCTCCCCACATGTAAGAGGGTGTCTGCCCACACATTGCCCAGTTCTGCAGGTTGAGAAATACCACTTCCAATCATCTAGCTATTATCATTCCTAGATCTTTTCAATGCTATTTATTCATGTTGCATATTTGAGTTTCAAGTTGTTTTTTTCCAGTTTGCATTTTTCCAAGTTTGAACTTGTATTGTTGTTTTCCACCCACTCTTTAATCTCTCTTTAACTACTTCATATCAGCCTCCTGTCTGTGGGAAGTTTATAACCTTTTCCAGTGCAGCAATATCATGTCTTTCATATTTGTAAAAAATTAAAAGTATGCATATAAAAAACACACAGGCATCAGAACACCTAAATACTCACAGTGATGGCAGACCTCCCTTATTGCTTCTTTTCAAAAACTCAGATCACTGGTAAAGGGATCACCAGCTGTTGAAATGAACACATCCTAACTGCAAGTGACAGCAGTCATCATCCATAGATCTCATTACAGTTCTGCTTACTCTGTTTCACATGGGCAAGTTACTGCCATCCCCACCAAGGCTGCTGTTAACAACAGCACAAGGATGCTTGTGTTCATGGAGCCCATTTCTATAAATTTACAATACAAACTTTTGAAATAAAAGCTGGATATTGCTTTCAGAACAAGCCTGAATTCCTCCCCAGCCCTGTTGTATGTGACTGTACACACTCTCTGTGCCAGACTGTTGCCATCACCACAGCCCAGGCTCAGTGCTGTCCACCTGCCTTGTCCACGTGGCTGGGATGACTCCACTGGGGAGGAGAACATGGAGAGTTTTCTGCATGCAGGATTCCTGAGGTTAGCTGCTTCCTCAGCCAGCAAGCAAGAGGTGCCTTTGCTGCATTGCTTTGCCTTGCATAGGCCTGTTCAGGGAGTACCATGAGCCTTAGCTTGCCACCCACCTTGGCATCACCAGCTGCTATGATCCTGCAAACTTTCTTGTCAATTGTTCTCCAGAAGGAAGCACAAATTAGTGACTTTATTGATTCTATTTTGTGTGTGTGTGTGAAAAGAGAGAGATTCATGTACATAAGAAAGCACTTGAGTAAAACACATTTATTTCCTTCTGCTTGCCATTAGCTATACATGTCCAGAGCCCAGAGGAGGCCAGGCTTGCATGGGGCCCTCCTGGCCACCTCCAGAAACAGGTTCAGAAATACCACTACTTTCAGCCCCATTTCCCCTGAGGGACGTGTGTCACACAGCAACATGCAAGTCAGCCCTGCTGACTGTGGAACAGAGGGACTGGGTCTGTTGTGCTAGATGTACTGGAGATGTTTGCTCAGTTCCTTCTTTCCTATCTTTTCCTCTTCTATTTGCTGCTTGTTTGGTCTCACAAAGCCTTTAGAACAGTGCAGATACCCGTTAGTGGAAGGCCTCCAGCACTGGAATAGGACCTAACAGTCAAATGGCAATGTTATGCTGTCTGGAGTTGGGTTGAGGAAAAACATGTTGTCCAGCAAGAATCCCCAGCAGAAGTCTATGCGGAGGCAAACCACATGCAGATACATAACCTGGAACATGGCCAGGACAGTACCACAGACTCACACCTCTATGCATTTTTCTTTTCTTATCTTTTTTCAGTAAAATTGCCAATAAGCTCTTGTTACCAAATGTGGGCAAGACAGAGGGCCCAGCACCCCCTCCTGCTTACAGGGGCTGCTGCCTGAAATGGCTCCGGCAGTGTCCTTGGAGGCCTCCTGTCCACACTCTGATCCAGCCCAGCACGGCTTAGCTCCTGACAGGATCACAGTACACAGACATGCATGCCTGCAGGCAAATAATCACACCAGAGACTTTGACATGACGGAGCAGAGGCCTAACCCAACCACCAAGCCTGCCTTGGGTACAGTTCTTTGTAGTCTCACAGCTCCCTAAATTAATGAACATAGCAGCACAACGTGACAGGCACTAAGTGGGATCATTCACACCCATCTCACATCCGCAATAAGGTGGATCAAAGCTGCATGCTGTGCTGAGGTTTCAGTGCCCATCTGCTGCCCTACCTGTGGCAGGCAGTGCAGGGACTGAGCGCAGCACAGAGAAGGGGCCGAGCTTGAACCAGGAGACTGAGCGTATTAGTGATGCAATGCCTATCCTCCCTAGCAATCTTTGCTGCTGATTTATAGAGTCAGTGCAACTCATTTATTCAGGCTACCTTCATTTTATTGTTATTAATTGTTACGAGTTTTTTTGGCAAGGATGGGGAAGCTTGTCTGATTAAAAATAGCTCTGGGGACGGCAGCTGGCAGAGTCGCAAGGAAAGAAGGATTCAGCTCCAGATCTTTTTTCAAAGAACGTGTTCTTACCAAGTAATTGGGTGCAATCAAGTGCAGAGATAAATAGCAGCGCTTCCCAAGGTGTAGCTCAAGGCCCTGGCTGTGACCGGTTGCTGCTGGTTGGCAAGTATCCACAGAGGCCGAAGGTCTGCTCATGTCTCTGCAGAACTTCTGGCTGTGCACAACTGCTTTGCAAGGCTGTGAAGAAGAGATGTTTTCTACATAGGATGGTCTTTCTGGTGTATAAAATATATCACAATTCTATCAAAGCAATGCAGCATTAATGGCTAAGAATCTGGATCTGTAAATGCATGTGCATCTTCACTTTTGTGGCTGCTGCATGTGTTTCTACGGGCCTCACCTGTGCTCTCCAAGCAGCTCCCACAGCTTCCTCATTTTGCATTTTGCATTCAAGGAAGTTTCCATAATCAAAAAGGAAAACTATCAGCAGGCTGAAGAAGTGACAATCTGACTGAACAAGGAGTGTGCTGACAACTAGAACAACATTTCTCTCTTTTCTCTTCTTTAAATAATGCCCACTGATCATTTTACTGCAGATTCTTGCACCCCATTTCCAATACATATTGGTACACATCAAGGCTACACATCTGAGCTTATCACTAGGTCACAGATGTTTGATTTTCTCAGGCCAATTTACCTGTGATTTTGCCAGGATGGCTGTCAAGCAGTTTCAGCGAGCCAGTGCTTCAACTACACTACAGGAAGACTATGCTAGGAGGTTTTGTCTAATGGGTTCTTAGATCATTGCTGGGGATCTGAGCAAACCAGCTTTCCAGTACTCACATGCTCATCCCATCATCCAGCTTTGTGTCAGCCAAGCCAGAAAGCAGCAGGACTTCTGGAGAGCTGCCCTCATCTGCAGCCTTTGAACTCCTTGCAGATGCCCCTGCTGCTGCCACCATCCACAGGCTCACTGGAGCTTCTCATGGCTTGTGGACACATCAAAATTTTGTGACGCAGCTCTACAGGTCAGGAGGGCTGGCCTACCTTTTGCATGCTGCTTTACTGTGGATAATCATGTATACTTTCAAGAAAGTTTTGGCAGCCTATGAAACTCTCTGGAAAACATCTCGCACTGTTTTGTTCAGTTAAAATGGCTACTGGAACAGTAAAAAAATCAAGATTTTTCTGCATATTCTAATTGCAGCAGAAAAGTACTGTGTTGCTTTGCTCTGGGTTTTCATATGAAAACATCTGAATCTGTTAGGATTTACACAGCTGTATCTGGTAGGCTCTTTGGATCCAGTTGGACTGGGACAAATCGTTTAAATTTGCACCTTGTCTGCTCTCTTCCTGCACGTACTCACTGCCACCAGACAAAGGCTGAGCAGATCAGGGAGCAAAAACTGTCACTGTTAACCTGTGCTGTTAAACTGTGCGGGCAGGTGCTCCTTGCTGGAAGCCAAAGCACTGACAACTGAAATCAATAAGCCACAACAACTTGTATTTATGCTGAGGTTCCAGCACTGTATTCTGATGATTTTTTTTTTGCTGTTCTCTTTTTTCCTTCGTTGCCTGAGCATGTTTGCCCCAACCCAAGGCAGTGTGCCGTGCTGGGCCCTGAGTCAGAGCAGAGAGTGCCATCTACTGAAACCCACATCTTCCTGTCCTGCTGCCAGCCAACCTGCAATACTCTTTCAAAAGGCACCAAAATCCAAAAGGATATCAGTAATTTATGACACCATCACCTCTATTTTAACAGACAAAACCTCAGAGTTGGGCTGGCACAGTGGGAAGAAGGGGATTTGTTTTCCAGGCTTTAAGACTGCTTTCAGCAGAAAAGTGCACAAAGAGACTAAAAAAGTCCAAGCTTGAAAAACATTTCCTTTCAAAAGGAATGATGTGCCTTTAAGAGTAAGGTAGCAGGCAATGATCCATCTTCACTACATACAGGCTTGCCTTGTTCTTCCATTTCTGGTTGAGTGATAAAACGTTAAATGTCATTTCCTGTATCAGTGGTTAACCACTAGATGCTGGATCAGAGATTTACCAGAAGTGCAATATTCAAAAGTGGACCTGCTGCTTTCAATAACCCTTTCTTTCACCCTGTGGGAACTACTTAACCTTCGGAGGGAAAGAAAAAAGAAAAAAAGAAGAAAAAACAAACAGAAATACCCTGGATTTGGGTAGGGCAGTAAGTCTTGAGATTTGCGCCAAGGGCTCATGCCTTGTTCAGGAAGTCATAGGGATAAATCCTTCCCTGGCCTCAGTTTGGCACAGTACTGAGACTCGTCAGAATGCAAAGCAGCTACGTGAACTTCTTATTAGCCCTCAGTTCTATCATCAATTGGAGATCAGGCACTAGGAGATGTGGCTGTTTTGCACCCATTTTCCTATAATAGAGCCAGCCTATTTATAAAACAGACCAGCACTGGAATCCAAAATCAGCCCTTACTTCCCATTTATTTTACAGAGCAGAGGCAAGCAGTTTATCTGCCCAAGCCGTATTCATTTTATTATCATTATTACAGTCAGTTAGGGGGCTGGAAGGATCATTTTCAGAAGAGCAGCTGGAACAGTTAGGAGCAGATGAATTTCAGTTAGGGCAGAACAGTTAGGAGCAGATAAATTTCAGTAAGGGCTACATTTCAAAAAGGCTGAATTTTGAACACGATTGTGCAATTGCTTGTGCAAATAGAGAGTTATTTTCCTAATTACATAATATTTGTAAAGGACTCAGAGAATAAAATGGCTAAGCACACATCGAGAAACACTTGTTATAGAAGTTTGTGGACAAATAGTGCTGATGACCATCTAGAAACAACAGAAGTAGGTACTTTGGATACAGACCTGATGTCTAAAATGCCTGCACGAGGCTGTGTTAGGTGCTGTACAAAACACCTGGCACACAGTCCCTCCTTCTGTGAGCAGATGCTCTCAGACATGGAAGGCAGCACTTGCAGCACCCCCAGCCATGCACAACTCAACCACAGGTAGCTGCCTGCCGCCCTTGGTTTAGCTCCTGAAGCACCAGGAGCTGCACAGCTCCGAGCCCGAGCTTTCCAGGAGTAAAATGGTATCAACATAGCACGTGCTGTAATTGCTTTTTACAGTGTCCACTAGTAAATGACCAGAAATAAATGGAGCAGGGCAGGCTCCAGGGGAAAGGCTTTCTGGGCTGCTGAGGGGAAAACTGAGATGGTGGAAGATCCAAGAAGATTCCCCCAGAAGGTCATGTGTTTTTTTCTTTCACTCCAGAACTCACAGGAAATCTCCAGATTACTCATCCTTTCCCAGGAACCCTAGTTGGAAAAAAACCAAGGGGCCTCACTATTTTCCTGCAAACACACACACACACACGCACACACACAAAGGAGCCCTGCAAAGACCTTAACACCAGCTGTGCTTGCCCTTGCCAGAACTTCCTGAAACCACCCCCGTTTACCCTAGCTTGCCAAGCAATGCGATGCAAATATTTGAGAGGCCACCTCGTTTCCGCAGCATCTGATGTAAAAATCCGCATCAAATCCAAGCAGTAAAGGCTGTGACTCACAACTACTCAGCAGCCAGAAATCCTGTCAGGCAGGCCAAGCCTTCGTATAGCAGGAGGTCACTGGAACACAGTCTGGCTCACCTCTCTCATTGATCAAAAGAGTGCAGCCACTCAGACATCTCCTGCTTGCCTTCCCTTTTAAAAGTCAAATGCTGAGAAGCTGCTTCCGAGTGGGCAGAGAACAGGATGACACAGATACAATATTTCTGGGAAATAAAATTAAGTTTTGCTTCGGCAAATGCTGAAACTTACTGTGCTGATGAGCTCTGTCTTGTAAGCCAGGGGCTGCAGCCAAGAGAAACTTGAGTCAGAAGACCCAATTTCAGTTCCTGCCTCTGCTACTGCCCCACTGTTTGATCTTGAATTAGTCACTTCACCACCCCTGGAAATAAAGTCCTTCTCTGAGGAATACTGCTTGGGAACATCCCGGAGATCAGTGAGAACAAGGAAGAGACGGGTGGGTGGCATTTGCAGCTGAGTCCCAGGTCAGGGAGAAAGTGGCAACGTATTGCTGCAAGTTCTGCACGGAATGCGGGTGGTAAGGAAGGAGAGGTGTAGAAATGAGTGCTGTAGAAGACATCAAGATTTTGAAAAAGGATTAATGAAATGGTGACTTTCCCGCTGCTCCACACGCTGGGCATGCAGAGGGCAAGTTCCTGGGCTTCCAGCAGGCTGAACAACCAAGGCACGCCTCATGGCAGAGACCCCCAGGATGTGACTTGCTTTTCATGCTTTAAGAGTCAAATCTTTTAGCCCATCAGCAGTTCCACACATTCAGGAACCATGAATCAGGGCTTCAGAAGTTGTAAGTCTGACTTCAACTTTCCAAAGTTTCCAAAGCATGCCTCTGCACACTATTTTCTTCTTATATGAGCACCCAGATTATTTTCCATATTCAACTGACTCCAGAAACTGGATCTGTTTGTCAGCACATAAAATGGGTGGCATAAAATGGTATGGCTCTCTTCAGTCTCGATATTTGAAAAGCTTTCTCTGCTGATATGCAGATCTGTAATGAACCATCCCTACTGCACAGAGGAAATAATTTCTGCTTGACTAAAGACTCAGAAAAGATAATCAGCTGAAATTTTTCTTCTTCATTTATGTCTTGTTTATACCTCAAAATTGTACTATTTTGAAATAAATTTACCGCAGGCTGAGGACACATTAATTGATTAAATCAAATCAAATCGAACAAATCAGTTATAAGAACACAAGTTCCAGCTATATGCATTTAGCCCTGACCAGGAATAGTGAATTATTCAGTGGACTGTTATGCTTTAGTACACAACCTTTCAAGGCCGTTACTCCACCCTTCAAAAGCCGAAGTTGCTTACTTGCACACAGCAAAGAGTGTCAGGCTTAAGCCTCAAGCTTCACTTCCCCTTCTGTACATCCTAGTGATACACAGATGTATCACACTGGGTGAATGTGCTGAAGCTGGCTCAAAGCTGTCTTGCAGCAGTGTAGCCTAATTCTAATCCAGCCACTGTTCTCTACCCCTTCATATTTATCTTCCTAAATCTTCCCTCACACTTGCAGAAAGGGGTTAGAAATTAGAATTCAGAATAGTTCAGTTGGAAGGGACATAGGAAATCCATCAAGTCCAACTGCCTGACATCTTCAGGGTTAACTAAATTTTAAGGTATGCTACTGAGGGTGTTATCCAAGTGTCCCAGTGAACACTGACAGTTATGGAGCATCAATCACTTCCCAAGGAAACCTGTTCCTATGTTTGACCACCCTCATGGTAAACAATTTTTTCCTAATGTCCAGCCTGAGCCCCTGGCAGCTTTCTGCCATTCCCACACACTCTGCCATCAGTACCAGGAGGAGAGCCCTAGTAAATCCTTCTGCTTCCCTTCCTCAGAGAAATGCAGAGCAGTGAGGTCACTTCTCAGCCTCTTCTTCTCCCTCTCAGGTGCAGTACCAGGCATTTTGCTTTGCTCAGTTTCATGCGGTTGCTGATTGTCCAATGTTCTAGCATAGCCGGATCTCCCTGCAAGGCCTCTCATCCCTCCAGAGAGTGAAGAGCACCTTTCAGATCAGTATCATTAGTGAATCTGCTGAGGATGTCCTCCACTCCTACATCCAGAACACTGGCAAAAGTGTTGTACAAAATCAGCGCTAGAATTGAGTCCTAGGGAGCACAACTAGTGATTAGCCAGCAGCTAGATGTAGCATATTCACTACAACCCCTTGAGCTCAGTCATTGAGCCAGTTCATCACCCAACATAGTATGGGCTTGTTTATCTCACAGTTGGACAGTTTGTCAGGAGTTGCATTGCTATTCAAAGGCATACAAAGGTTGAGGCCAAGGAACCTAGGAGACACATGAGGTGAGGTAGCCACATCCCTGTGGATATTGTGAGTAAACATCCCTTCTGGTTAGATTTAAATAGCAAAAAAAAAAAAGGAAAATTCTTCTTATCCACTTCTAAAGGCTTAACAACTAACAGGCTGCCTCCAAAGGGCGTAACAGTCCCCTGAGGAAGGGCAGGGAAAATCTTGACTGGCTTGGGTTGGAAGTGACCTTAAAGCCCATCTATTTCCAATCTTCCTGCCATGGGCATCCACTAGACCAGACTGCCAAGGGCCTCATCCAATCTGGCCCTGAACACCTCCAAGGTTATGGCTTCCACAAGTTCTCTGGGCAGTCTGTGCCAGTGCCTCACTACCCTCTAAATAAAGAACTTCCTTCTAACATCTAACCTAAATTTCCCCACTTTTAGTTTAAAGGATGATGGGCTTGGTTGTCTTGCAGTTAAACTATAGGCCTGAAATGAGTGATCTCTCTCTGAATGACGTACAGACAAGTTATCCTTGGCACAACAAGAAATTTTTGAACTTACCAGAATGTAAAGATAGTGTGATGGGGAAAATGCAGAACTAGATGTTTCTTAGGAAATTCTATAGTTTCAGAGAACACCGTGTCTTTTTATTTCCCATGATACTCTCTACAAAGGGCAATGTCAGTGACAGTTTTTCTTTTAAATCCATGTTTTTCCTCATCAGTACAGACCATGCTTTGCAGTCAGTCCATTCCTACTGCTATGCTTTTATCCACTCAACTAGTAGTTTCCAGAGCACTGTAGGCTATGACACAAGCAGACAAAAATGTGCTCAAATGTAAACTTATATACTTGGTGGGGATGTAATACAGAAGAGTTACAGAGGTTATTATAGTTTTACAGATATGGCCACAACAGAGAAGCAGCTTCTTCCATGGTATTGCAGACCCTTAGGGCTTGCACATTATGAGCTGGCTCCAAAAGCAAAGAGACAAAAATAATTCACATTATATTTCTTTTTATATTTGCCATCTGCAATTTACATTTTCAAGATTTTCTTTTTAAGCAAGGATTATAAGTTTACATTAAAAACATAGTGGAAGTTTAATCATGCTATTCCAGGAACAAGGTCTTAGTGGGGAAAAAATGCAATACTATGTTTTTTCCATGTATGTAACGGATACCAGTGAGATGATGCTGGGGAGATGGCAGGAGACGCGCTCTTAGAAAAAAACAACCCACACAGGAGCGGGGACAACCTTCAAAGACTGCAACCAGCAGAGGTCCCACACTGGGACAGCAGCAGTGGGAAGCCTGGAGGAGTACACACTAAGAAACAAAGACCAGAGGATAAAGACTATTATGCACACAGCCCCAGCATCCTGCACCACTGTTACCTCACTGAACAGACTGGGAGGAACTGAGTGTAACCTGTAGTGAAAACAGGGAGTTCAACCTAAGAAGGTATTTGTCAGAAGATGAGTCTGGGGAAGGGACAGGAAAGGAGCTTCCATGAGTGTTCATTTAATTATTTGGGTTTTCTTCCCCACTTTACCTCAAAGTGAACTTTTCATCACTGATTTGGGTAAAACAGCAATAAATCAGGTAGCAAACAATTTCTGAAGTCAAGACTGCTCTGCCTTCAACAGGAGGCCATAAAGCAATCTTTCCTCTGCCTAAACCCGTGTATTACCCATTCTGCTTATTGAAAGACAAGATGGAGGGGGGATCCTTCTTTTTTTTTTTTCCAATTCTTAAAAAAAAAAAAAGAGAGAGAAGCACATGGCTTATCCACCTTACAGCTTATTACAAGAGCTGAAAAACTGTTTCATCTCGCCTCCTGTCTCATACTAGTGCATAACCCAGACATCTAGTATGCCTTCCTAAATCTAGCCCTCTAAATTTGGTGAGGCCAAGCAGCTATTCCCTTATAAGGTTCATTTTACAGCTACCCACTTCTTGAGATGTCTCCTTGCCATCCAGCTGTTTTATTTTCCCCAAACTTTCCTTGCTTCTTTCCAGCAAATGAGGAAGTAGCTTTGTTTCTTTAAATTTGTCACTCATTCCCTCATAGACACGAAATTATAAACAGCTGTCTACAAAAACACAATTGCTTCTGGAGTAACCAATGTTAGGGAGGCACGGAGAGGGTTATGACTTCAGCCTGCGTACAGGGAGAGAAACAGGGGTACAGGAAACAAAGATCCTGTTTCAGTGCAGATTATCCCAGCATGAACAATAGAGGCACATAAAGGATGCACAGCCAATTCCTTATAAAGAAACTGCCTCTTGTTTTATTCAGGATGCACCAGAAAACCAAATGAGAAAAGGAAAAGAAAACAAGAGCAAAGCAGGTCCCCTGCTGAGCCCCCAGGTACATGACCACATGTCAGAAAGAGAAGCCATACAGAGCCACCTATGCAGATGCCCACAGAGCTTGCCAAGGAGCAGATGCCTTGGGCAGTAAATCATCTACAATTTGGCCTCTGGGGTTGTATGACTGCCATCAAAAAATGCAGAGAGGAGGAGGAGATAGGGCCACTGGCACTGAGCACTACTCTGAGCAGCACCTGGCCAGTATCAGCTGTTTTGGTAAGAAATATTATTGCATTAACCCATCTGTGTTTTGGAGAAAAGGTTTTCCAGACTTACACAGAAGCTTAAAGATTATTTTTGTTAGCAAAACTTAGTTCTAAATAAAACCCAAAGCTATTTCCCTGCAAACTTTCAGGAACAACCTGCTGAGAAACGCAACCACTAAATGTGAAACATGATTGATTGTTAGCATGAATGCTTTCAAGTTTTAACTTTTGTATAACTGTTTAAAAGTGCATATTAATTTGGACTTGGACTTTTCCTGCAAGTGCACTAATGACTCCGGCCAATTGATACTCAGTGTTTCCCATCTGCCCATATCCATGTGTCCTCAGAATTCCTTTTCATAAAACCAGTGCCCCCTGTGGTACTTCTGTCTACCAAAGGTGAGCTTTTTTCTTTTGCAGGCAGGCACAACAGCCATATGATAAACTTGAGAACAGGGGATCACAGCTTATAAATGATTGTAACAAAAGCTCAGCAACAAATATTACTTGGATTAAAAAGCAAAATATACTGATCTGCCTCAATTCCTCAAAAACTATATTTTCACTCACGAGAAAAAGCATTTAATTTCCTGCAAAATTATTCCCTACATGTGAATCTCTGGCTGTGAGATAGATACCTAACAAACTATTTTTAGGAAACAAATGTCCACACACTTTTGTATGTAGAAAGTACGGGCAGGCAGGCAAACACGTATGCCCCCCTTGCTTTCCACCCACTGACTTAATAATTTTAGAGAATCTTGATAATTATAAATTTGTAGTGGAAACAGAAGCCAATTAAATTCTGAACTCTGTTACTGTGAGACTTTGGTTTCATTAAATGAATTGTCTCATGATAAAGATGTCTAATACAAACATTACACTGACTGACTCCAACCTCAGACAAAACTCAGAACTGCCTGCAGAAGTGCTGATTTTCTTATGTTTAGACAGACCATATAGTGAGCTGTAAGGAGAGAAGAAACATCTGTTTTCATCTTATAATCTAGCAACAAATAAAGAACAAAAGCAATATCTTCACAAGAGCCAGCAGTGCACCTTTCCCCTGGATCTCTCTTTAAGGTCTATCTGCATACTGTGGCAGGAAGGGGAGACGGGAAAGGGAAGTGGAAAAGACTTCTCCATTTAATGGTGCAGCACTAGAAAAAACAATCCAGGAATAGAATGACCATATTTTAAAAACTGACATGTTTTGGGCTTTTGCTTTCGGGTGGTTGTTTGTTGGTTTTTTGTTGGTTTTTTTTTTTTTTCCCTTTAAAGTGAAAAGAGTTGCAAGTGCATATTTCAAGGAAAGAAAAAAAAAAAAGAAGAAAAAAAGAAGCACCACTTTGTAAAGGTCTCTTGCTATCACCACTACCAGTTCCTCCACTTCTAACTGAGAAGAAAAGCCCAGAAATACCTAGGTGTGGAAGATTATGTCCTGACAACTTTAATGTTTAGAGTCTTAGAGATATCCTTTCACACACAACCTTTCAGTAGTAGTTTTAGCAGATGTAAACTCTGTGTTCCCTCCTTGCCCAGGCTGTTTCTCCCTGTGCTCAGGCCAAGACTTTTATTGTGCCAGTTCAAGTGTTTGGAGCAGATAATTGATCCCACTGAAAA
Organism: Pavo muticus; assembly: GCA_016647715.1. NCBI lineage: Eukaryota > Metazoa > Chordata > Aves > Galliformes > Phasianidae > Pavo > Pavo muticus. Next base: position 273,907 of record JACDJE010000184.1, read on the forward strand.
CAATCTCTTTTCTGGCTCTTGGCTGGATTTGCTCACTGGTCTGCTCACTGTACAGTCACACAAACTGTTGTATCAGCAAGTACAGAGTGGGCAGTCAGGAGTGGGCTGCTCCTCTTGATGGCAGTGTCACTGTTGGACTGAAGTGAAATTAGAGCAAAGGCAGACACTGAAAGAAACTACATTCACCACTCAAGCTGCTGGACATCCCACTTCAGGCAAACACTAGTCATATTCTGTACAGTAGAGGAACTGCATCACATAAACACTTCAGAGCAAGATCAAAATGTTTCAAAATAAGCTGACAGAGGATGCTTCACTTTTTCAAAATGGCATTCCACAAACATGTGGCTAAAGTGAAGGAACACCATACATGGTGCTGGGCTGAGAGGGAACTGCCACCAAAACTAAGATGCTTTATGTTTCAGCAACTGAACAAGCCTTCCATATTCGTTGAATCAGCTCTGTAGGTTTTCATGACAGCATGTATACATCCATGGTGGCATTTAATCCTAGGACTAGGGTCTCCCCAGGGTTTACCCACCAGTGTGGGTCTTATAACTAAAATCAGTGAAAAAAACAGCAAAGCACAAGGCCTATACAGAACATAGGTAAAGGCAACCGCAACCATAGCACACAAGAGCAGGAGCAGAAAGCTGGAAAAATGGACTGTGATTAAACACACACAAAAAATAAGGTGAGATTTTCTTTCCAGTGAAGACAAAAACATAAAATTCCCTGCGCTCTCCTTCCCTAAGGGAAACAATATCAAATGTAAAGTCTCTCTTCTGAAAATAGATGCACTATACAGCGTTTTTTCCAGGTACATTCTCTTTCTCCATCAGTTTTTAACTGACGCAGTTCTAGTTTGAGAGGGAAAAGTCCTATCAAGCAGTGTTTAGGCAGGATAGGGACCCTGGCGATGCCACTCACAACATCACATCCTGCTGCTACCACACACCAGGACACCAGGACACCCCAGTAATAAACGACCCCAGTTTGCCACTCCACTGTACAGAGAGAGGTCAGCAAAGCAGAGAAGCCGCTCACAGCCAGGGCAGTGCCGACACAGCCGCTCCTCCTGCCCTGACTTCAGCATAAGCACCTTCAGAGCCCAACCAGCCTTTCCTAGCCCCTCCCCCGGCCGCCGCCCGGGCGCCTGGGCCCCGCTGCGTCACGCCGCCATGGCGCCACCTGGCGCCCCGGGTGGCCGGGAAACGGAGGCCGCGATCGCCCACCCGCGGGCCCCGCGCCATCCCCGGAGGTGCGAGGGGCCGGCGGCAAGAGCGGAGCCAGGCTGCCACCGGCCCCTTGGAGCTGGCTGACTGAGGCCGTCTGAGCTTCCTCTCCATTACCCAAAAGGGAAAAGAGCTGAATTATTTGCTGGGATATGCTAGTACCTTTGTCACTCTCCTGTGCTAGGTTCGGGCTTTTCCCCCGACTCAAGGTGAAGGCAATGTAATGTAAATTGGACGAGCTTTTTGCTTTCTCTGTCACTCATCTCTCTTTTGCATCATCTCAGCAATGTCACAAATCTCTTCACACTGCTCCACTTGCACAATTCAGCTGCTGCGAGTACAGGCCATTCAGATACTGCAAGTAAATTCACCAAACCACTCAAGGCAACACATGCAGTACCTTGGTGGTAGATTAAGCCAGCTCAATCAAGCACAGGTAATGTACTGCAGTAACATAAAACACATGCTGTTTTGCCTTGTGGTTATAGAAAATTGAACAAATCCTTGGAGCTGAAGGGCCAGCTCTATCCAAGTCCTCCTGACACTCAGTGAGCCATCAAAGTAGCTGTGTCACCTTGGGAAATGGTGAGAGAAAACATTTGAAAGTGATACTGGTATTTCTAAGAATTTTACCAACAACCTGGCATATTAAGCAAAGAAGCCCTGTCAGAGTATTCCTGGACCCATAACACACAGCATTATTGAAGTAGTTGTTGTGGTTTAACACAGCTGCTGGCTCACCACCACGCAGTTGTTCACTCATGACTTGGGGTGTGTTTTGTTTTATATCTTTATTGATGATCTGGATGAGGAGATTTAGTGTACCCTCAGTAAGTTTGCAGATGACACCAAGCTGCTAGGAAGCGTCAATCTGTCTGGGAGTAGGAAGGCCCTACAGAGGAATCTGGACAGCTGGGCTGAAGCCAGTGGGACGAAATTTAACAAGACCAAGTGCCAGGTCCTGCACAACAATACCAGGCAACGCTACAGCCTTGGGGCAGAGTGGCTGGAAGATTGTGCAGAAGAAATGGACCTGGGGGTGCTGGTCAGTGCTTGGCTAAACTTGAACCAGCAGTGTGCCCAGGTAGCCAAGAAGGCCAATGGCATCCTGATTGTATCAGAAATAATGTTGCCAGCAGGAGCAGGGAGGTGATTTTCTCTCTATACTCAGCTCTGGTGGGGCCACGACTTGAGTACTGTGTTCAGTTTTGGGCACCTCACTACATGAAATACATTGAGGCCCTGGAGCATGTCCAGAGACAGGCAACAAATCTGATGAAGGATCTGGAGCACAGGTCTTCTGAGGAGAGGCTGAGGGAACTGAGATTGTTTAATCTGGAGAAAAGGAGACTCAGGGGAGACCTTATAGCTCTCTACAACTACATGAAAGGAGGTGGTGGCAAGGTGGGGTTTGGCCAGCAAGGTGGGGTTGGGCCTCTTCTCCTGCGTAACTGGAAATAGGATTAGAGGGAATGGCCTCAAGTTTTGCCAGGGAAGATTCAGGTTGAATGTCTTCTCTGAAACGGTGGTCAGGCACTGGAATGGGCTGCCCAGGGAGGTGGAGGAGTCACCATCCCTTGAGGTGTTCAGTAAGTGTTTAGAAGTTGTACTAAGGGGCATGGTTTAGTGAGGAAATATTGGTGATAGGTGGATGGTTGGACTGGATGATCTTGGAGGCCTTTTTCAACCTTGGTGATTCTATGATCCTACAATAAACAACACTGATACCCAGCTAGCCCCCAGTGAAAGAACATGAGATGAACTCCCACTCCCTTCAAAACTCCTTCCACTTGATGTCATATGGTATGGAATATCTCCTCGGCCAGTTTAAGACAGCTGTCCTAATCCTGTTCTCTCCCAGCTCCTTGAGCCCTTCACTGCAAATGGCCGTGACTCTGTAAAACACTGCTTAGCAGTAACAATAAACATTGGTGTGTTATCAACATTGTTTTTCTCCTAGAACTAAAACATAAAACATAAACCATACCAGACACTCTGAGGAAAACAATTCCATCCCAGCTGAAACTAAGACAGACTGTCTATTTTTCTATACCAGCGGAAGTGTCTTCCCTCTGAAACAGAGCAGCCAATTTCACACACTGCTTTTCAACTGACAGGTGCTGAATGGGAAAGCAGCAAGACACTTCTGCCTATCACAAGGAGCCAGCTCAGGAGACTTCACCCTGCAAGGCAGTGCTGAGCTAATACACTGCTGTGTTTGTGTGAAGAAGAAGGATATGGGGATGTGACTCCCTCACCGCAAATACCATCTTTTAGTGAAGTCAAAGATTCTGATGATTTAAATCTTCCGAATTCCATTTTTTTTTTTTAATTTTGAAGCTAGGCCCTGACTAAATTCCAGCATAATTATTTCTGCCTCTCACCTTTTTTTTTTTTTTTTTTTTTTTTTTAACAGAAGTGATATTCATACCTCATATCTTAAGGCATTCGTAAGATTTGGAGCAATAACTCTGCTGTTATGTCTCAGATCACCCATTTCTCAGGATAGCCTTCACATCATTTTACCTGGTAGCATGGTTGGGCTGTATTGTTCAACGTATAGATATCTAACTTTCTCTGCTGGGACAATGGTGCAGGAATGAAACTGGAAACAAACAAGTGATATGCTGCTGTAGTGGAATGCCACAGTATATTGCCACTTCTAGGGCATTTTAAGAAGACAGTATAAGACAGATGGTATGACAAGTATAAAGACCATCCTGCTCTTCTGTCAGGCCGGGTAGTTTTTGGCTTGCTGAGTTGATTCTTGTTGTCAGAAGGGTAGCATATTCTAGAAAGGCAAAAATATATGTCTAACCATTCTACCAGTTGGAATGATTCCCCTGTGATTTTCTTCACATCTGTGACTGAATTACTGTTTGGTTTTTCTATACCTAAGTAGTAGAGAGGGAATTTTTGAGTATGTATTTGTATATGCTGACTTTGTGACAGTGAAATATTGAATATATTAGTATTAAGGCATAAATTTAGTTTTTCTAAAACATTATTTAAAATCCACTGTGCCTAAAACTTTATAAGTAAGTCTTTGGACCCAGTCTTATTCAGCTATGGAATTTCCTAAACTTAATTCTAGGCTGTATATCAAACTTCAAGATAAGAAAGATCGGATGAGTTTCCCACATAAATAAGACAGGCTTGTTGCTGGGGGTCTGAGATAGCAAGCCAGAAAGATTTGGGAGTCAGTGCAGCTTCCAGAGGTTGTGCCACTGTCACACATAATTCTGTTTCCCCAAAGTTCTCCCAAGACCAGTGAGCGGCCCATCATACAGCAAGCTGCTATGAAAAACAAAAACAAAACTTCGTACAAAGAGAGAAAAATGTTGTGTTGCTGTCTTGGGTGCTCTCCAGGAATGAAATAATTTTTGAAGATATAGGGAGTAGATAGGGAAGTTGCAAGATATCATTATCTTTCTATCTTCTAATAGAGCGATTGTCTCTTCATTTGTCTCTGTGCTTCTCGGTTCTGGCTTTCTAAGACACATATGAAAGAGAAGCTATTAAATCTCCTCAGGTATCAATCCTACATGACATCAGAATGATCATTCACTCAGAGAAGACTGATCTTAATTCAGAAATTTGATCATTCTCTTCTCTTTGGTCAGCAGTGAAATGGTTAGTATTAAATTTAAGAAATTGCTGGGCATCTGAACTCATTTTTATGAAAAAATAAGGACTGTTCATGATTTTCCATGTTCAATAGCTGCAACAGCTACTGAGTGTGTCTGTACATTTAACTGTAAGATAGTACAAAGCTGCAAGATTTAAACAAGAAATATTCCTGAAATAAATATAGAATTTGTAATAATACACTCACTAAGTAGATCTTAGAAGTTCCAGAGAGGAATCCAACATAATTTAAGTGTTATCTTAGATTTAACCAAGGGAAGTGGCTGAAACAAACAAACCTCCAGAAGCATGTGTTTTTCTGGTAGATAGGTTCAATCAGCCAAAGACTATTAGTGTGAAAGGTTCCATCAAGTAAAGGTTTATTCCTTGTGCTGAAGGAAAGGTTTGTATATGTAATATAATTTCTCACTTTTGGTCTTGAAAACAGAAAAATCATTGAACAGCTTGAGTTGGAAGAGGCCTTAAAAATCATGGTCTTCCAACCACTCTGCTGTGACAGAGTTACCACCTACTGGATCAGGCTGCCCAGCGCCCCATCCAACCTGGCCTTGAACACCTTCAGGGATGAAGATTAGTATAGCTAGAGCACAGTGCACGTAAGTATTCACTATTCAGATCAGTCACTATTGAGAAGAGTTTGGCTCTGCCTTGCAAGTACTTGCGGGCAGCTATCAGACAACAAATTAGCTTTCTCCTTGCAAGATTAAGCATGCCCATCTCAGCTTCTCTTCACAGCATGTGAACTCTAGGCTTCTTAACCACTTGGCAGGCTTGCTTCTGGACACCTCACAGTGTTTCCACTTTGTTCCTCAGGCGGGTGGACTCACTTGCTTTGAGCAGAAGGGATAGTAACTTACCATGAACAGCTGGTCGTATTCCTCCTAATGTGGTCTAGTTTGCTTTACTTGCACTGAGAGTGACCTGTAAGCTTGCATTTAACAAAGTACCCCCTAAAACCTCCATGTCTATTTCAGCAGAAGTACTGCTCAGCCAGTTCACTCCTATCCTGTGGTGATAATGAGGGTAATTCTTCCCCGGTGTGTAACTTCACATTAGTCCTTGCTGTTGTACCACAAGAGATTTCTTTTGGTCCTTCTCTTGAAGTCTCTCTGGATTAAGGCTCTGCAATTTGTGTGCCCCTGAGTTCTCCAGAACTTATTTTTATAAATCAGATAGATCTCATTAGATCTTCTGCTTCTTGGCTAATTCCCAGGAATTCTATCTTGAAATTGCCAAATCAAGGCAAAACCCGCGCTCTGAATTGGAGCATCCAAACCACCACTCATCTTCCAGGACTTCCTCCAGTTCCTGCCACCAGAGGGCACAGCAGGCAGCTGAAGATAGTCCTTTCTTCAATCACCACAGCCACACCACATTTAATTAAAATTCTTAGGAGAAGCATTTACTTTGGCTTTGGGAAAACATAAAGAAATAAAAATAGATTTAGTTAAGTTACCCATTTTGGAATTTGACTGCCTTGTTCTCATTAAAAGTGATATAGAGATCTTTAAAGCTGCAGATGGGCAGCACTAGAACTCCTTTGTCAGTAAGGAAGGACAAACCCCCAGTGAATTCTTCTCCAAGGAGAAAGGAGTGAGAAATGCAATGGATCATAAATGCTGAGTGTTCATATGAAGTTTGTAAGGGGAAAAACATTTTTTGGTCAAATTATTGGCCTCTATACAGAATCATAGAAACGTTTGAATTGGAAGGGATTGTTAAATGTCATCTACTCCAACTCCCATGCAATGAACAGAGACATCTACTGCTAGTTCAGGTTGCTCAGAGCTTGGTCCAGCCTGACCTTGAATGCCTCCAGGGTCAGGGCATCCACCATCTCTCTGGGCAACCTATTCCAGTGTTTCACCACCCTTATTATAAAAAAAACCATTATATCCAATCTAAATCTCCCCTCTTTTACTGTGAAACCATCTCCCCTTGCCCTATTGCAACAGACTCTGTGAAAGAGTTTATTTCCTTCTTTTTTATAGCCCCATTTTGGATACTGAAAGGCTGCTATTAGGTCTCCACAGGACCTTCTCTTTTCCAGGCCAAACAGCCCAAACTCTCTCAGCCTGTCCTCACAGGGGAGGTGTTCAATCCATTGGATCATTTTTGGCCCTCCTCTGGATGCACTCCGACAGGCGTTGGAGATTTCAAGTGTGCTGCAGTATTGCCAGCACATCTCAAGGCAGGGTATTGAGGACCCCCACTAGCACCCTGTCCCTTTAACCTAGCTATGCTGTCCCACACTTTTTCATGGGCAGGATCACTGTTACCCTCCTTTGACTTCAAACCTTATTTAAAGCCCTGCCAATGAGCCTTGCTACCATTTCACCATGGACTCTCTCCCCTATTTGAGAGAGGTGAAACCTCTCTGGTTTTTGTCCTCTCTGGTATTTGTCATAAAGCCATGGGGCTGCACTTAGGGGATAGCAGTCCAGCTGCTTCCAGCTTTCCTCATTCACACACTAATAGGTCCTGCTCTGCTGTAGGGAGGGCAGAAGTGACAGAAAATAGTTTAGATCTGGGGAGTCTGTCTCTTGTGAGCTGCCTGACCCCTGTGAATGTATCCCGCTCCTCCTTTTTGTCTCAGCTGCTAAGGTTTTGGGTCACGATTGCTGGATTCTACAGAAGGTAGCACCATTGTGTTCTGATCCCATATTGTTGCAGTACCAAGATAGCTATATGAGTGACCTAAATAAAGCAATTCTGCGTGGTGCACATTTTTTGTCCAGCTATTAAGCAGGCAGAAATTTTGGTTCCTGCTTCCTTTCTCCCCCTGCAGATTCTCTACATGATCCTCCCTTCTGTCACAAATCCATCTTCTTGTTCCAGGAGGTTTACTAGGCAGAACATACAAGGCACTAGGGGAAATACTGTCATTAGAAAACCGTTGCTATCAGACCTACTGGCACAGAAAAGTCTATTGGTGGAGCAAGAAAACAGCAGCTGGGACCAGAGTTGGTTAAGGGAGCCAGGTATCCCTCTTCCCAAGATGAAGAAACACAATAGGAGACCTTAGTCAGAATGCAGTAACTGCAGCCCAGATAAGAGCTATTAACAAGCTGCTCCTCTCTTTGATACACGCACAAAAACAAGTCTGTTGTCAGCTTTGGAATGAAGGAGTTAATCTTTAAAAACAAAAGGCTTGCTGCAGGGAGTGGACCATGCATCTTTAAAGCCAGTTGTGAGGGAAGCTAAAACTCATTATTTTATACAGCCATTATTATTTTCTGGGTTATTTAACAGCGTGCAGATGTTTGAAGGGCCCATCCAGCCTTCAGCAAAGAAAATGCTTTTTTCTTCTCAGGTGACTGTAAGGTTTTCAGCCATGAATAAGCATCCTCTTGTGTGGAGAGCATTCAGTGCATGATAAATATTACCTGGTTATGAATTCTTTGTATGAAAACTGGTAGCAGCTTGACTTGGTTAAGAGCACTGTTCTTACTAAAAAATTCTAGACACTCTTGATCTAAAGAAGTGAATTTTAAATATTTAACAATGGATCTTTGAACTTTATTTCTTTAATAGCCAAAGCCGGATTGAGCTATATTTCTGTGAGACGTGAGGATAAATTACTTTAACCCCGAAAGCAATGCTTATTTAAAACCCAGGTTATTTTTTTTTTAATCTAAATAATCCATTATAAACTAATCTCAGAAAGTTTTCAGAAAATCTCTCAACGTTTTCAGCATCTCTATTCAGTAAGCAGAACTTGTTGCACATTTCTTTTGCTACCATTTCTTAAAAAGCAAAACAAAAATCCAACAAAACTGCAAAACCCACTGAGAAACAGTGGCACTTGGAAATCCTAAGAGCTGTCAAAGTTATGAAGAAAGTGAAAATATAATATTCTCATTATATATAGACACACAAACTTGTTTAAAATAACTTGAAAGTCACTTTGAAATTCAAATAGTTCTCACCATATCTATCAAGAGGTTTGAGATTTCAGCATAGAATTGACTAACACCTGATATGCTACTAATTAAGTCGATTAGAAAATCTTCTCCTAACAATTAATTAGGACCCTGATTCCTGTTTTCAGCTTGCTGGGCACTACAAACTGAAAGTTATTTCTGAAAGTGTGACTTTGCCTCTTCAGCTTTAATGAATGTAAATACGCTGCACCGTTTCTCAAAACAAAATAAAACAAAACAACACAAAACAAACAAAAACAAAAACCCAGTCTCCAGAGTCTGTATCCGTCTTTACCCTGAAGATGAAGTGCAATTAATGTTGTACCAAGAAAAGAAGCACAGCGCCTTTGGGCATAGAATGGGAACTGGGACAAGTGAAAATCAGAGCTTCTCTGCTGCAGGGATGTCAGCTGTTTTATTACCTTGTGTCCTACCAGCTTGGAATGGAAAGCTGAAGACATAAAATATTTAGAGTCAAAGAAAAAATATTTCACTGAGCTGTTTTTCTGCACTGCTTTGCACTGCCCCACACAACCCCACACAGCCCCTGACAGGCCCAGAAGAGATGGCTGCCTTTGAGGGAGGCTATTTTCTGGAGAACCAAAACCAGGGCACAAAATGGGACCTAAACTATAGCTCCTGTGAAGTGAGGCAAGGCAGCTAAATCTCAGCATAACTGAAAATACGAGTTAGTCCAAAGAGATAAAACACAACAATTTGGTTTTGAGGGAAGCAGAAGCTTCATTTCAATCCTACATCTCCCTTCAAGAATATTTTCAGATATTCAGCAGAACTGGAATAAGGCCGACTTGTATGGGGATGAAGGCACTATATGTGTTCTGTGTCCATATCAGAGTGGATAATGCCATTAAATAATCCTCAAGAAGAGCATTAGATCCAGCTCTAAAGAGCAGTGAAGCAGGTTATAATGCTCCGCAGGCACTTCCTTTCCCCCTGTTTTGCCACCAGAGGCTCCAGTGTTGCAGCTGATATAATCTTTCCTCACTGCCACATACACCTTGGAGTTTCCAGATGGTAGAAATGCAGAGGGCATCACTGTTGTTGGGAAATGCCTCAGACCTATGTACATTATTAGGAGGCCCTGCTAGTTTCAGCAGGGCTCTGCACAAGACCAGCCATCCGCCTGGCCTGCTTAAATTCATTTATAGAATTAAGGGCCCTCATGGTAGCATGGAGTCTGAGAGATTTACAGCACTACAGGAGTGCTAAGTGTTGTGACTAATGGACTAACAAACGCCAGGGAAGTTGTAAGATTGGAAACCCAGCATCTCTGTCTCTGAGGAGAAGACCCTTATTCACACAGATGGGTTGGCTTTAACTTAAATGGAAAAAGCAGCTTTTATTGCTAATGTCAAAAAACAAGGTGGCAATCCCCAAAGGGTTGTACAAAATGGATATCCCAAAATTCAGAAACCATACTGTTTTCTCAGGAAGCCCGGAATTTTATTCCATGTATTCCTTTGGGAATTATTATACTAATTCAACACAAAATGATAAATTCCTAATCTTTTAATTACTGAGGCTTACAGATCTGCCATCTGTGCGATCCAACAAGGCTTTGCCCACCCTGTAGTAGCTGTGCAAATCAAGGCAGCTCAGATTGCTTTGCAATACTTTCTATTCTGATCCAGTATTTTTCTCTGACTGGAAATCTTGACTTAAATTAAAATAATAATATAATTTAAAAAATTGATCTGGCCTAAATGAGAGGCAGCGCTGGTCAGAACCTGGCTTGAAGGCCCTGTGCCCACCGGAGGTCGCTGCCTGCTGCCATTTCTCTGCTGCTTTCCATCTCTCAAAGAATTTTTTTTTCCTCTTTGATTTATTTTTCCCTTCTGGAAACAACTAGTTTCTGCCACTAGGGATCATAAGCTCCTCCTAGTTGATCGGAGGCTTCTTCTTCTACTTCTGGCCTAACACATACAGTACAAATCAGTCACCACTCTGAGAGACAGTGGGAACAGTGGTTTTATTTTTAAGTGTCCTTATAAAGATTGTGGAAAGCAAATGTTGGGGTGTCACAGATCTTAGGCTGGGAGTAAGCCTAAGAAACAGAACTGGAACTATCTTATAACTGATTTAAATTGCCCAAGGTGAGACATGAAAAGGAAAAATAATAAAGTTAAAAAAAAAAAAAAAGTAAAAAAAAAATCAACAACATTATCTCTTTTAGAGAACTGCGTGAATCAATATCAAGTGCTTGGCTGAGTTATATATAGCTAAATGAGACATTTAAAAAGAGGTGGAGAAATCACAGAAGACAGGAGGCAAGAGAAAACATTAGAAACCAGAGAAGAAGCTGTAAGGAGACTCTAGGAAATTAACACCCATAATAGAAGATCCGTAATACAAGCAAAACAGAGAACCTGGTTTGAGTCATAATTTAAGAAATAACATGAAGGGACTGAGAACTGAAAGAGAAACCACATGTGAAAGCTCCTATAAAACGGGGGATTATACTACCATTATTCACAATGTTTGCACTTCTCTTTCAGGAAAGACTAAAATTAAAATAAATTTTCCTCTGCAGGAAAAGCAGTGGGAGGAAAACAGAGAAGTACAATGAAGCAAAAAATAAAGTGCATAAAAAGGATATTACATAGTATCTACAAGAGCTTTCCTTTTACATTCACCTTGCCTCCTCTGGGACTGTTTCTGGTTCTGTTTGTTTGAGAAAACCACTGCAAGAGTGAAAAGAGGAGCCCTGGCTAGCCTGAGCCTTCCCGTGTACCCACGTCTGCCCAGGCTGACTGTACATTAGAGACATCCCTCTTCCTATTGTTGCCTTATAATGACCGGTCAGGTCCCTCTACCCAGAGGTTTTAGGAACCTGAAACTTCAGCCAAGGCAGAAAATGGGCTTTTCCCGCTTTTCCTGTGTGCAGCAAGGGATGTCAATTTAAAACATGAGCTACCTCACGTTCTCTCTTAAATCCAGCTCTGGCTGCAAGGTTAACAAAACTGCCAAGTGGAGAAATGGGCAATTTTTTTCTGTCTTTCGTGATGTGCCACAGAACTACAAATTCTATAGGAAAGGAGTGCATAAAAACACTACTTTGTTTTTCTTCTCAGTCCTCTCACCCTTCATCTGGTGCTATAAAACACAAAATGGCTTTTTAAAAGTGATAGCCGTTTATCTCTTTTCCTTGCTTCCAGCAGGCTGCTCTTCCCTTTTCTGGGCCTCAAATACTGTTTTTTTTTCCCTCGTCTTACTGAAGAATGTATATTTTGCATTGGGGTACAACAAATGCTTAAAAAAAAAAGACTGAAGTTTTTGCTGTCCACAAATGACAGATCGTTAATAATCCATAACACACAGGCTGTATATCTGCTGTTACTGCTCTGAGGTCAACTGGCCCTGGTAAAGCAGGAAGTAAAGGGAAAGCTTCAATGAACAAGAACAAAAGGCTTCTATAAGCCAGTAAAGTCAAAGCAAACTCCAAGCCACTATTCCCAAGAAACACGAAATTTGGCTCCTTTTATATTTCTCTTTCAATGAGCACATTCATCACTTTGGAAAAAAGCCAGCAGACAGAGGTGTTCCTTACAATACTCACAGGCTAAGGCACATCCCTGAAGTGGGGAGTCTTCCTCATCAGCATCCTGACAGTGTGACTGCTGCAGCTCTTTCTCCTTCACAGGTAAGTCACAAAACTACAGCATGACTGAGGCTGGCGGGGTCCTTTGGGTCCATCTGCTCCAACCTCTTCTCAAGGTAGGACCACCCAGAGCAGGCAGCTTCTGAAGGTCTCCAAGGAGGAGACCCCACAGCTTCTCTGGGAAATCTGTACCAGCACTCCATCACCTGTGCAGCACAGAAGTTCTTCATGGTGTTCGGAGGGAACCACCTGTACTTCAGTTTCATAGAATCAGAGAATGGCTTTGGTTGGAAGGGACCATAAAATCCATTTAGTTCCAAACACCCAGCCATAGGCAGAGTTGATATCCACTAGATCAGGCTGCCTCAGGCCCCACCCAGCCTGGCCTTGAACACCTCCAGGGATGGGGCATCCACAACTTCTCTGCACAGCCTGTTTCAGCACCTCACCACAGTTTGAGTGAAGAATTTCTTCCCAGTATCTAAATCTCCCCATTTTTATTTTAAAGCCATTCCCCTTGCCCTATCACTATCAGGCTGCATAAAACGTCATTCTCCCTCCTGTTCATAAGCTCCCTTAAAGTACTGGAAGGCCACCATCAGGTCTCCCTGGAGCTTTCTCTTCTCCAGGCTGAACAAGCCCAGCTCCCTCAGACGTCCTTCATAAGAGAGATGCTCCAGCTCTCTGATCATCTTTGTGCCCCTCATCTGGACCCATTCCAAAAGTTCCGCATTTGTCTTGTGCTGGAGGCCTCAGACCTGGACACAGGACTGCAGGTAGGGCCTCTTGAGTGCAGAACAGAGGAGAAGAATCATCTCCTTCTCCCTGCTGGCCACCCCTGTTTTGAAGCAACCCAGGATACTTCTGGCCTTCCAGGCTGCAAGAGCACACTGCTGGCTCATGTCTGGCTTTTCATCCACCAGAACTCCCAAGTTCTTCTCTGTAGGGCTGCTTTTACTGAGTTCTTCTCCTAACCTGCACACAGTTCTAGGATTGCCCTGACCCAAATGTGATATTTTGAGTCCTTTGCCTCTGGTTTTGGCACTGAACACCACAGAAAAATGAAAGAGTTCACCCCCTTGGGTGGCAGGACAAGGCTCTATCGTATATGTCCAGCCCCTCTCAGCTTGCAGCTTCATCTACTAGATCATTGTGAAAATGAAAGTCCACTGATATGGTGAAAAGGAAAGTTCATGAGAGTCAACCACGTCACTCTTACAATAATCTTACCTATTTTATCTGATTAATGTTTAACAAGATTTTGAAAAAAAAAATTCAACTCAACGGCATACAAAAAATACAGAATACTTCATGGTTATTTATAGAAGAAAAGGCACAGTTGATTTCAGAACACACACACAAAAAAATCTGCATCAAAATGATAATTTCATTTGACTCTTACCATGAAGTGAAAAATAAAAGGATTTCCTTTTTTGAAAAAAAAAAGCCATATTTGGCAAGCAGCCTGGAGCAGTTGCAGACTTTCCCACTTGCCTTACTTGCTGCTCAGCACCAGTCACATGCTGGAGGAAAAGCTCCACCCTTTCTGCTTTCTACGAATGAGCTGTGAGGTGTTTTAACATTGTTCTCACAAGGAAGTGCAGGGCAATTCCTCATTGGAAGTGCAGTAGTGAAACTTTATGCACATATTTCGATGAGAGGCTGAAAATGTTAAATAGAAGAAGTTAAGGAAGTTAAATTATTTCTTCTTTCTTTTTTTTTTCTTTTTCTTCTTTCCCTTTTTTCCTTTTTTTCTTTTTTTCTTTTTCGTGAAGGTAACTCCTGTGCTTAAAAGGCTGGTTCTACCAAAAAAAGAAGCGTAGTCACCAGAAGAAAAGGAGAAAGAACTTAGATCATCAGGCACACGGTGTTGCTGGTGCAATAGAACAGAAGGTAATGAATACCCTTTTCCTCTCAGAACCTTGTTTCTTACGTATAATGCTTGGTAGTCCATAATCCAGCATGAGGTTCACTGAATCTTATTTGTGTATGGATTAAATTGCCACATTTATCCTGGTTAATTCAGAGCAATGTCTTTTCAGGCTTAGCTAGGATGTCAAAAAGGAAAGGAGGGAGCTGTCCTAGGATTTTTGGAACTGCTGTACAAGCCTTGCTGTGTTTGGTGGTGTGCCTGACATACATAGCCAAGTAGAGCAAGGTTCTCTTCTGCCAACTGCACCACATTTAGCTGTGGAAAACTGGATTTAAAACTCAGGAGTACCTCAGTGAATTTATGTAGCCAGCTGGTGTATGGATTCTCTTCTCAAGTCTGAACATGGGGCAGGCTTTTTTCTTTGTATAAGAGAATATAGCAGATAACTTCTCCTCTGAAAGATGTGTATCAGCATAGACCTTTCTGTATAGCATGCATTGTATCTCTTGCACAACAGTCTTCATGAAAAATCTGTTGCCAGCGGGGACGTTTATCCTGGCATGCTGGTGAAACTGTTTACTAACTATGCGGTTCCTACTTAGTTAAGATTTAATAAGGGTCACGTAATCTTTCAAACTACATCTCATTGCTTTCCATCCTAGAGGAAACTGCACTGCAGTACTTGTGGAGAGATGTGGTCTCAAGTGTAATACTAGCTTTCCACAGCATTTGTAAAGTTTAAGACAGCATAGACTCTCCTGCTCAGAAAACAACAAACCAATTAGGGTTTTATGAGAATGCCCGAGTCAATAGGCATGAAATACTGCTTTCAGAGAAGTGTACTACTCATGTAAGTGTGGTCTATGGAGACTTGTGACAGTTCTGATTTTCTCTACGAGAACCAAACCAAGCATCAGGGCCAGCACTGATAGTGTTTCACATCTGCTTGTTCAAGGTTCCTCGGCCATTTGTAGAAAAATCCCCATGATGCAGTGAGAGCAACCCTCCCACAGAGGGTGTATTGGGAGACCATGTCTGCAGATGCTCTGCTCTGTGGGTGCTGGAGAAAGAAGCACAGGAGGCATGGTAGTAAAGTCAGGAGAAGAGAAGGAGCTCAGGAAGTGTGAATGGGGAGACACAAGTTTGGACTCAGGTGGACAATCTGTTGACCACAAGCCCAGGGGACTTGTACAGTTAGCTGCTGTGGTAGCTGGGGTCTATTCCTGTGGATATTTTCTAAAAGCAACAATACAAAAGAAGTCAAGAAATGGCATAGCCAAGACATGACTTCACACAGTTTTGCCAAACACAGGTCTAGAGGTGGGCACCCTCCAAAACAAAAGTTATTTCACCTACTTTTGAATCTTCACAATATACTGAAGTGGAAGGGGGTAATGCTACTTCCTCTGAGGCCTATAAGCTCCAGAAGATAAATAATTTAGACCAGAGTATTTTTAAGTAGACAAAATGAGACTGTGCTGCTACCCTCCATCATCCGATCCTTCAAGTCTCTTTTAATCATTCTAGGAAATAATATGCAGATTCTGTGTTCAGCTGAACTTCCAAGCACTTGCCAAAAAAGATCAATGCTTGCATTAAAAAACTTTCTTAGTAGAAACTTATTTCTGGGAGGGTTCATGCAAACTGAGTGCTCTTTCTGCAAAAAGCTTGTCCTGTCTCCAGCCCGTATCAGATGGAGTATTAGGGAAATAATGTGGTTATAATATGAAGAAGTAATTCTAAAGACAGATAAAAGCCAACAATTAAGGTTTCACACTTTAAAATGAGCTGAAAAGCAAGTTTACTACTTGTGCTGTCCAAACACCAAACAGAACATGGTGATATCTTTTTCTTGCTCACTGTGAGTGATAGAATATGTAATCTACAGACTACACTTTGTTCTCTTTTTAGGCTCTTCTGGTCTAGTTGGATACAAAAAAAAAAGTCTCAGTATGGAAGCTTCTGTACTACATTTTTACCAAAATGATTTGTTTCACTCCTCAGGGGCTCCCTGAGAAGGGGTAAGGAGCAAGGAGCAGGTTTAGCTATACAGCTGCATCTGAAGCACAGGTGCTCCTTTGCTGTTATGTACTAGGAAGCTGTAATTACACCATAACTCCTGCATTTAGCCTTGTTTAGGACACCAACCTTTGAACCCTTATTTGATTTTTATCTGTACAGCCGCATTCAGGATTGGTTTGGGTAGGGCAGCTCTTAACACACACTGTTCAAGTGATATTCTAGGTTATAGAACTGTGCTGATTATTTTATGCTATTACAGGTCATTCTTTTTGATGTTTGGGAATGAATCTTCTATTTTTAAATAATTTGTTTATAGCTTATATAATATTTATATTACTATTTATTTTTAGTTTTATTTTATATCCAATAGAGATGAGGAAGGCTATTCTGTTTTAAGTGTTGGTGTCTGATCTTATGAGTTACACTATGTCCACCAGTAATCCCCTCCTGGCACACAAAGAAGAAGCAGCCTTCTTCTGTCTTGCAGCATTTCAGTTCTCCTTGTTTTTCTTATATTTCAAGCTCCTACTTCCTTTTCTCCACTTGGTTCGTTTCTTGTAACTGTTTGCTTTTAGTTTCCTTTGCATCAAGCTCTTGCTGACTTCCTGAATATCTGGAGGCAGCAACTTGCAAGAGGGAGGTCACTGTCACCCTCATTCCTCTGCTCAGCAAACAGGGACTGGTTTTGGTATGAGTTTGTGAGCAAGAGTTTTCAAGCAGGATGGGCCCCTACCAGCCAGGGCTGGATACTCTTCATACGCAACAGAGATGTCTGTCATCTATGTCACCTGTTCTCATTCAGATGCGTAGTCAGGGAACAACAAGATGCTTTGCCACTTAATGTTTGGTATAGAGTTCTACACACTCAAAGCTAGACACTGCAACACACTGCTAGCGGAAAACTGAGCAAGCTGAACACTAAGAAGAAAATTTCAGAGAGGCTGTTGTCATGTGTTGGAGACAGGTCATTGGAGGCTTGGGACGGTGGTGAGTCAGAGGCTTAACTTGAACACAACTGGGAAATCACATTTTGGCTCTCCTGTGGTGTGAATTAATACAGAAATTCCCTGGAAGAGAAACAAGTCATCTTTCTCAACCAATGGATATGTCGGATTTTTTCCCCCCGTTTCTCTCCTTCTATATCTTTCACACTGTTTCCATTCTCATTTCTTTAGTGCTTTGTTCTAAAGTGACCATGGAAACAGCACAGCATCTGGTTACACACCTTTCTCTTGAGAGAACAATAGCCTTTAAAACATGATGCAGATTGCGAGTTGCACTGATGCATTTAGCAGTGCAAAGAGGAACAGTCACATCAGACTTATGATGTGATATTTCCAGTATTCCTCCTTGGCTCTTTCTCCTTTCCCTTCCCTTTCCTCATCCCCTTCCCATTTCCTGATGACAGTACTGAACTAAGAGCACATGTAAGCCAGGGCCTTGGAGTTGGTCTAATATCTGTCGCTAATACATTTTTTAAGGAAGACTACTTTTAATCTTACTTTTTTTCTCTTTTGTCTCATTAGCAGCAACAAAACAATTTAGCATGGTGGAAGTATGTCCAAGTTTTGTTACATCAGTTGCTTTCTGCAGATATAGGTAAAATGGCACAGTGACATAAAGGATTTTATTCAAGTTAAGTTACTTACAAAGTTAAAACTTAACCAAAATGAAATTGAAAAGTAGTATTTAAAATAAGACAATCAACTGAGATTTATTTCTTTCCATCATTTTCTGGGGCAGGGAAATCTTTTTTTTNAAATCAACAACATTATCTCTTTTAGAGAACTGCGTGAATCAATATCAAGTGCTTGGCTGAGTTATATATAGCTAAATGAGACATTTAAAAAGAGGTGGAGAAATCACAGAAGACAGGAGGCAAGAGAAAACATTAGAAACCAGAGAAGAAGCTGTAAGGAGACTCTAGGAAATTAACACCCATAATAGAAGATCCGTAATACAAGCAAAACAGAGAACCTGGTTTGAGTCATAATTTAAGAAATAACATGAAGGGACTGAGAACTGAAAGAGAAACCACATGTGAAAGCTCCTATAAAACGGGGGATTATACTACCATTATTCACAATGTTTGCACTTCTCTTTCAGGAAAGACTAAAATTAAAATAAATTTTCCTCTGCAGGAAAAGCAGTGGGAGGAAAACAGAGAAGTACAATGAAGCAAAAAATAAAGTGCATAAAAAGGATATTACATAGTATCTACAAGAGCTTTCCTTTTACATTCACCTTGCCTCCTCTGGGACTGTTTCTGGTTCTGTTTGTTTGAGAAAACCACTGCAAGAGTGAAAAGAGGAGCCCTGGCTAGCCTGAGCCTTCCCGTGTACCCACGTCTGCCCAGGCTGACTGTACATTAGAGACATCCCTCTTCCTATTGTTGCCTTATAATGACCGGTCAGGTCCCTCTACCCAGAGGTTTTAGGAACCTGAAACTTCAGCCAAGGCAGAAAATGGGCTTTTCCCGCTTTTCCTGTGTGCAACAAGGGATGTCAATTTAAAACATGAGCTACCTCACGTTCTCTCTTAAATCCAGCTCTGGCTGCAAGGTTAACAAAACTGCCAAGTGGAGAAATGGGCAATTTTTTTCTGTCTTTCGTGATGTGCCACAGAACTACAAATTCTATAGGAAAGGAGTGCATAAAAACACTACTTTGTTTTTGTTCTCAGTCCTCTCACCCTTCATCTGGTGCTATAAAACACAAAATGGCTTTTTAAAAGTGATAGCCGTTTATCTCTTTTCCTTGCTTCCAGCAGGCTGCTCTTCCCTTTTCTGGGCCTCAAATACTGTTTTTTTTTCCCTCGTCTTACTGAAGAATGTATATTTTGCATTGGGGTACAACAAATGCTTAAAAAAAAAAGACTGAAGTTTTTGCTGTCCACAAATGACAGATCGTTAATAATCCATAACACACAGGCTGTATATCTGCTGTTACTGCTCTGAGGTCAACTGGCCCTGGTAAAGCAGGAAGTAAAGGGAAAGCTTCAATGAACAAGAACAAAAGGCTTCTATAAGCCAGTAAAGTCAAAGCAAACTCCAAGCCACTATTCCCAAGAAACACGAAATTTGGCTCCTTTTATATTTCTCTTTCAATGAGCACATTCATCACTTTGGAAAAAAGCCAGCAGACAGAGGTGTTCCTTACAATACTCACAGGCTAAGGCACATCCCTGAAGTGGGGAGTCTTCCTCATCAGCATCCTGACAGTGTGACTGCTGCAGCTCTTTCTCCTTCACAGGTAAGTCACAAAACTACAGCATGACTGAGGCTGGCGGGGTCCTTTGGGTCCATCTGCTCCAACCTCTTCTCAAGGTAGGACCACCCAGAGCAGGCAGCTTCTGAAGGTCTCCAAGGAGGAGACCCCACAGCTTCTCTGGGAAATCTGTACCAGCACTCCATCACCTGTGCAGCACAGAAGTTCTTCATGGTGTTCGGAGGGAACCACCTGTACTTCAGTTTCATAGAATCAGAGAATGGCTTTGGTTGGAAGGGACCATAAAATCCATTTAGTTCCAAACACCCAGCCATAGGCAGAGTTGATATCCACTAGATCAGGCTGCCTCAGGCCCCACCCAGCCTGGCCTTGAACACCTCCAGGGATGGGGCATCCACAACTTCTCTGCACAGCCTGTTTCAGCACCTCACCACAGTTTGAGTGAAGAATTTCTTCCCAGTATCTAAATCTCCCCATTTTTATTTTAAAGCCATTCCCCTTGCCCTATCACTATCAGGCTGCATAAAACGTCATTCTCCCTCCTGTTCATAAGCTCCCTTAAAGTACTGGAAGGCCACCATCAGGTCTCCCTGGAGCTTTCTCTTCTCCAGGCTGAACAAGCCCAGCTCCCTCAGACGTCCTTCATAAGAGAGATGCTCCAGCTCTCTGATCATCTTTGTGCCCCTCATCTGGACCCATTCCAAAAGTTCCGCATTTGTCTTGTGCTGGAGGCCTCAGACCTGGACACAGGACTGCAGGTAGGGCCTCTTGAGTGCAGAACAGAGGAGAAGAATCATCTCCTTCTCCCTGCTGGCCACCCCTGTTTTGAAGCAACCCAGGATACTTCTGGCCTTCCAGGCTGCAAGAGCACACTGCTGGCTCATGTCTGGCTTTTCATCCACCAGAACTCCCAAGTTCTTCTCTGTAGGGCTGCTTTTACTGAGTTCTTCTCCTAACCTGCACACAGTTCTAGGATTGCCCTGACCCAAATGTGATATTTTGAGTCCTTTGCCTCTGGTTTTGGCACTGAACACCACAGAAAAATGAAAGAGTTCACCACCTTGGGTGGCAGGACAAGGCTCTATCGTATATGTCCAGCCCCTCTCAGCTTGCAGCTTCATCTACTAGATCATTGTGAAAATGAAAGTCCACTGATATGGTGAAAAGGAAAGTTCATGAGAGTCAACCACGTCACTCTTACAATAATCTTACCTATTTTATCTGATTAATGTTTAACAAGATTTTGAAAAAAAAAATTCAACTCAACGGCATACAAAAAATACAGAATACTTCATGGTTATTTATAGAAGAAAAGGCACAGTTGATTTCAGAACACACACACAAAAAAATCTGCATCAAAATGATAATTTCATTTGACTCTTACCATGAAGTGAAAAATAAAAGGATTTCCTTTTTTGAAAAAAAAAAGCCATATTTGGCAAGCAGCCTGGAGCAGTTGCAGACTTTCCCACTTGCCTTACTTGCTGCTCAGCACCAGTCACATGCTGGAGGAAAAGCTCCACCCTTTCTGCTTTCTACGAATGAGCTGTGAGGTGTTTTAACATTATTCTCACAAGGAAGTGCAGGGCAATTCCTCATTGGAAGTGCAGTAGTGAAACTTTATGCACATATTTCGATGAGAGGCTGAAAATGTTAAATAGAAGAAGTTAAGGAAGTTAAATTATTTCTTCTTTCTTTTTTTTTTCTTTTTCTTCTTTCCCTTTTTTCCTTTTTTTCTTTTTTTCTTTTTCGTGAAGGTAACTCCTGTGCTTAAAAGGCTGGTTCTACCAAAAAAAGAAGCGTAGTCACCAGAAGAAAAGGAGAAAGAACTTAGATCATCAGGCACACGGTGTTGCTGGTGCAATAGAACAGAAGGTAATGAATACCCTTTTCCTCTCAGAACCTTGTTTCTTACGTATAATGCTTGGTAGTCCATAATCCAGCATGAGGTTCACTGAATCTTATTTGTGTATGGATTAAATTGCCACATTTATCCTGGTTAATTCAGAGCAATGTCTTTTCAGGCTTAGCTAGGATGTCAAAAAGGAAAGGAGGGAGCTGTCCTAGGATTTTTGGAACTGCTGTACAAGCCTTGCTGTGTTTGGTGGTGTGCCTGACATACATAGCCAAGTAGAGCAAGGTTCTCTTCTGCCAACTGCACCACATTTAGCTGTGGAAAACTGGATTTAAAACTCAGGAGTACCTCAGTGAATTTATGTAGCCAGCTGGTGTATGGATTCTCTTCTCAAGTCTGAACATGGGGCAGGCTTTTTTCTTTGTATAAGAGAATATAGCAGATAACTTCTCCTCTGAAAGATGTGTATCAGCATAGACCTTTCTGTATAGCATGCATTGTATCTCTTGCACAACAGTCTTCATGAAAAATCTGTTGCCAGCGGGGACGTTTATCCTGGCATGCTGGTGAAACTGTTTACTAACTATGCGGTTCCTACTTAGTTAAGATTTAATAAGGGTCACATAATCTTTCAAACTACATCTCATTGCTTTCCATCCTAGAGGAAACTGCACTGCAGTACTTGTGGAGAGATGTGGTCTCAAGTGTAATACTAGCTTTCCACAGCATTTGTAAAGTTTAAGACAGCATAGACTCTCCTGCTCAGAAAACAACAAACCAATTAGGGTTTTATGAGAATGCCCGAGTCAATAGGCATGAAATACTGCTTTCAGAGAAGTGTACTACTCATGTAAGTGTGGTCTATGGAGACTTGTGACAGTTCTGATTTTCTCTACGAGAACCAAACCAAGCATCAGGGCCAGCACTGATAGTGTTTCACATCTGCTTGTTCAAGGTTCCTCGGCCATTTGTAGAAAAATCCCCATGATACAGTGAGAGCAACCCTCCCACAGAGGGTGTATTGGGAGACCATGTCTGCAGATGCTCTGCTCTGTGGGTGCTGGAGAAAGAAGCACAGGAGGCATGGTAGTAAAGTCAGGAGAAGAGAAGGAGCTCAGGAAGTGTGAATGGGGAGACACAAGTTTGGACTCAGGTGGACAATCTGTTGACCACAAGCCCAGGGGACTTGTACAGTTAGCTGCTGTGGTAGCTGGGGTCTATTCCTGTGGATATTTTCTAAAAGCAACAATACAAAAGAAGTCAAGAAATGGCATAGCCAAGACATGACTTCACACAGTTTTGCCAAACACAGGTCTAGAGGTGGGCACCCTCCAAAACAAAAGTTATTTCACCTACTTTTGAATCTTCACAATATACTGAAGTGGAAGGGGGTAATGCTACTTCCTCTGAGGCCTATAAGCTCCAGAAGATAAATAATTTAGACCAGAGTATTTTTAAGTAGACAAAATGAGACTGTGCTGCTACCCTCCATCATCCGATCCTTCAAGTCTCTTTTAATCATTCTAGGAAATAATATGCAGATTCTGTGTTCAGCTGAACTTCCAAGCACTTGCCAAAAAAGATCAATGCTTGCATTAAAAAACTTTCTTAGTAGAAACTTATTTCTGGGAGGGTTCATGCAAACTGAGTGCTCTTTCTGCAAAAAGCTTGTCCTGTCTCCAGCCCGTATCAGATGGAGTATTAGGGAAATAATGTGGTTATAATATGAAGAAGTAATTCTAAAGACAGATAAAAGCCAACAATTAAGGTTTCACACTTTAAAATGAGCTGAAAAGCAAGTTTACTACTTGTACTGTCCAAACACCAAACAGAACATGGTGATATCTTTTTCTTGCTCACTGTGAGTGATAGAATATGTAATCTACAGACTACACTTTGTTCTCTTTTTAGGCTCTTCTGGTCTAGTTGGATACAAAAAAAAAAGTCTCAGTATGGAAGCTTCTGTACTACATTTTTACCAAAATGATTTGTTTCACTCCTCAGGGGCTCCCTGAGAAGGGGTAAGGAGCAAGGAGCAGGTTTAGCTATACAGCTGCATCTGAAGCACAGGTGCTCCTTTGCTGTTATGTACCAGGAAGCTGTAATTACACCATAACTCCTGCATTTAGCCTTGTTTAGGACACCAACCTTTGAACCCTTATTTGATTTTTATCTGTACAGCCGCATTCAGGATTGGTTTGGGTAGGGCAGCTCTTAACACACACTGTTCAAGTGATATTCTAGGTTATAGAACTGTGCTGATTATTTTATGCTATTACAGGTCATTCTTTTTGATGTTTGGGAATGAATCTTCTATTTTTAAATAATTTGTTTATAGCTTATATAATATTTATATTACTATTTATTTTTAGTTTTATTTTATATCCAATAGAGATGAGGAAGGCTATTCTGTTTTAAGTGTTGGTGTCTGATCTTATGAGTTACACTATGTCCACCAGTAATCCCCTCCTGGCACACAAAGAAGAAGCAGCCTTCTTCTGTCTTGCAGCATTTCAGTTCTCCTTGTTTTTCTTGTATTTCAAGCTCCTACTTCCTTTTCTCCACTTGGTTCGTTTCTTGTAACTGTTTGCTTTTAGTTTCCTTTGCATCAAGCTCTTGCTGACTTCCTGAATATCTGGAGGCAGCAACTTGCAAGAGGGAGGTCACTGTCACCCTCATTCCTCTGCTCAGCAAACAGGGACTGGTTTTGGTATGAGTTTGTGAGCAAGAGTTTTCAAGCAGGATGGGCCCCTACCAGCCAGGGCTGGATACTCTTCATACGCAACAGAGATGTCTGTCATCTATGTCACCTGTTCTCATTCAGATGCGTAGTCAGGGAACAACAAGATGCTTTGCCACTTAATGTTTGGTATAGAGTTCTACACACTCAAAGCTAGACACTGCAACACACTGCTAGCGGAAAACTGAGCAAGCTGAACACTAAGAAGAAAATTTCAGAGAGGCTGTTGTCATGTGTTGGAGACAGGTCATTGGAGGCTTGGGACGGTGGTGAGTCAGAGGCTTAACTTGAACACAACTGGGAAATCACATTTTGGCTCTCCTGTGGTGTGAATTAATACAGAAATTCCCTGGAAGAGAAACAAGTCATCTTTCTCAACCAATGGATATGTCGGATTTTTTCCCCCCGTTTCTCTCCTTCTATATCTTTCACACTGTTTCCATTCTCATTTCTTTAGTGCTTTGTTCTAAAGTGACCATGGAAACAGCACAGCATCTGGTTACACACCTTTCTCTTGAGAGAACAATAGCCTTTAAAACATGATGCAGATTGCGAGTTGCACTGATGCATTTAGCAGTGCAAAGAGGAACAGTCACATCAGACTTATGATGTGATATTTCCAGTATTCCTCCTTGGCTCTTTCTCCTTTCCCTTCCCTTTCCTCATCCCCTTCCCATTTCCTGATGACAGTACTGAACTAAGAGCACATGTAAGCCAGGGCCTTGGAGTTGGTCTAATATCTGTCGCTAATACATTTTTTAAGGAAGACTACTTTTAATCTTACTTTTTTTCTCTTTTGTCTCATTAGCAGCAACAAAACAATTTAGCATGGTGGAAGTATGTCCAAGTTTTGTTACATCAGTTGCTTTCTGCAGATATAGGTAAAATGGCACAGTGACATAAAGGATTTTATTCAAGTTAAGTTACTTACAAAGTTAAAACTTAACCAAAATGAAATTGAAAAGTAGTATTTAAAATAAGACAATCAACTGAGATTTATTTCTTTCCATCATTTTCTGGGGCAGGGAAATCTTTTTTTTTTTTTTTACTGATCAGTCACTTCAAATGAGAGTCTCCATGCTTAGGATCTGGGCATCCATTTGGGTGTATATCAGCAAGAGTGTTTTATTCAAAGTTGCAAATAGCTGAATGATATTCCAGACAGGAAGAAAATAGCTTACATTTGTTCCTCTTCACCTGAGGGCATAGCATGTATGAATTTGGTACTTGTTTAGGAGAAGGCGGTGGGAACAAAGCTTCCTATTTTGGCTTGTAGACAACAGAGGCCCCAGTTGCAGGTTCTGGATAAGAGTGCAGTTTCATTTGACATAGCAAAGGGGTGGCTGCGTCACAGCTGAGCACTCCTTGTTCTTCCTCTTGATGCTCTGGCTTCAGAGCCTGGTTGGCAGAGGAGATCAGTGCAAAGTAAACATGGAATAATATTTTGCACTGAGCCGGACAGTGGCTCGTTAAGTTACAATGCCAAAGCGTACAGCAAGATGGAAAAACGCGTATGCATGCTTTGTGATTGTTGTATTTGTTTAGACAAGTACAGGTTACAACAAATGGTGCCACTACTCCAGTCACTGCACACTGTCAAGCATGTAAGATTGTTGACTCAGGTCCCCTGTAGTGAAAGAGCAGCTGAGAATAATATGAAATGTATCATCATAGTTTTTCCTAATGTTTAGGCCAGTTTTTGACTGTTTTCCACCTAAATCAATCAGGACCCAAATTTGTCAAAGCTTCCTCTGACAGCAGAACTTGTATTTATTTAGATGTTTGCTTTGTGGCATGATTTGAGCACAGTGTAGGCTTTTCCTTTGCAGTGCTTTGATGAATCATTTTTCTTTGCTTCTTGAAAATCAGATACTATTATGATGTCTCCTATTTTCCTGTACTGCACCCTAACTATTGAATACTCCTTGAATTTCTTAATCCTTGCTACTGTATGCTTCTGCTTCTCCAGAAAAAAGCACTGCTGTTAGGACTGAGTCCCTTTATCTGCTAAAGTGAGCTACTTCTTTTCTTTGAAGTATGAATACCTGAAGAGTTTGGGACAAATATTTTCTATCGTAAGCTGCCTTTCAGTAAGGGAAAATGGTGTTGTGAAAATATCACTTGGGCAGAGTAACTACTGAAAGAAATACTACTCATGAACCAAATGTAATTAAAAGCGAAGTACTGTATCTCTTGTCACAATTATTTTATAGCTTTGATTACCATCTGAGGTATTGCTCCATAACCAAATTCTCTTCTAGAAAACAGTGATTCTCTGATTTCCAGGTAATGCAGTATTTCTATCACTGGGGTTTATGAGGTGTTTAGTGAAATATTCTGTAGACATATCAAGTACTGGGTAGTATTTATGAAAAACAGGCTGTTCCCTAAGCCATTAACACTAAGAGTATGTTCTTGCAGGAACTGAGATGTCTTCACCAAATGATGTCAGTATGGAAGAAATATTGCTGGAAGACAATGAGCAAGACAGCATAGAACACAAAATCCTCATGGCCTATGCCCAACGGAGGTTGTCAGCCAGCAGATATGAGAAACTCCTGAAAAATGAGGCAAAGGTGCTGAAAACAGCATCCTTAATCAGGAGTGAAGGGGAGATCCACCATCAAGGGGATAAAAGTGGGCCAAGCCAAACATCAGAATCGCAGCATGGTGCAAAGAAGCAGAAAAGCAAAAAGCAACCCAAACAAAAATTCTTGTCAAGATATTGTCTGCCCTTATTCTGCAGCAGAGCAGAGCAGCAAAGTCCCACAAAAACATGTGCACCCAATAGTCAAATGGAAGATTTCTCCACTCCTGATACCTGCACTGAGAGCCATCAAAAAAGGAGTTTTCAGGAACAAAGTATGTCCTAGTTCTTTCCTTTGCTCTCTATCCTTCATTTACTCGCTAAATACCTTAAACGATTTATGAATTGCTCATCTTGTGCTCTTGGTTTCCATCTAGGAAATCAGATTACTGGATAGATCATCACTAGTGCTTGCACATGAGATTCATGCTTGTGACCAGCTTTTTTGGTTTTTCATCATATGAAGATTAATATTATGCAGTTGTCCAGGTTGCTTTTCATGAGCATTGGCTTTTTATTTTCATACCCATGAAAATGTGAAGCACTGGACAGACTGCAATTCTCCACACTAAAATCAAGGAAGAGAGATTGTTTGAAGGCCTTTTTGAAGAGTTTTATTATGGAATATGTGCTCCACAATAGAGACTGAAGTGCTAGTCTTTCCTTGTAGCTCTGGTGCCAAGCAGTCAGAAGCAGCCAGCCTCAATTGGGGAGCAGTCCATGTCTCTGGGCTGCCTCTTGTAATCCCACTGTGTATCGGAAACATCAAAGTCTTCCACAGTTATATAAACCTACTTTACTTGTTGTTATCACTGCCACAGGACTCCTCTCAAGTACAGATCCAGACTGAGGAGACAGGTTTAAAAATGAAGCCTTGTCTGAGACTGTGTTGGGGAGGTTATAGGGTTTTGAGGAGGGCTTTTTCCATGTCAGGTCTGAATCTGCCCTTCCACATACTAGAAGAAGAGTTAGTGGTGGTAGTTATGCATTCGACACTTCGTGACCAGTTCACATGCATATCTTGTACCCTGGCCCCACGTAAGGTGCTGCACTGTAGGCAATGAGATTTTGCCTTTTCTGCTCTGGAAAATGACTGGTACCTTAACTTTTCATGAAGGATTGAGAGAGGATGGTGAAGTATCTGCATTAAATAGCCAAATACAGTGTATGATGTATTGCCATGTTGTATACCGGTGTTTGTCTGACTTGTTCCAGTGTGATCCTGATGGCTCACTGACCCTTGATGTCACAGCAGTTTCTCTCTCACTTCACTGTGTGTAGAAATATTCCTAAAAGTTATCTGCCGCTGACTTCTCTAGCCTAACACTCCATTCTTGATCAGTTTAACTGCCCTGGACCAGATCCTGCCCGCCAAAGGCTCATAATTCTCCCTGCTGACAAACTCCACAGCATCTCCCAATAGTGAGTCATTACGTCAGCCCAGTACGTTTTGCTAGCCATAACCTTCCATCATCTGGATCCAGACATCACAATCAGCTGTGTCAATTTTAATTTCCGTTTCATTTTACATTGCCAAGAAAACTGTCAGGAGTTTTGATGGTCCCCCCAGCTCATGACCATGATCTCTGCAGGTGGCAGCAAGACCTCAGTGACACCTAACCATGCTCCACGTTAAACTCTCTGGAGCAGGTGTCTGGCCTCTGATCCAGATGTGAACTGTCCTTGAGCAGATTGCTGGCCTTATTCCTAAAACATTATTTTTTTATAACTTGTACTGCTGACAGCTGCAAAACACACTTGGCCAAACCTTTCTGCAGCAAGTAGAGGTGCTCTGGGGGATCACTTGCCTGAAGAGAGCACGTTCTGTTTAAAAGCAGTCATCTTCTTAGGTTTCTGAAGACATAATCATAAACTGTCACAAATGGCCCACTCAACTTCCTAGAAATTCAGTGGATCTGCATGTGAATGGGGGGAAGGAAATGTCTGGGGGTTCATTCACCACCCTAGAAGTGCATTTTCAGTGGCTGTGTTAGCACCTCACAACAAACTCTGCTTGTGAATTTGATAAGTGCTTTGGGTCAGACCACAGCTGAGCTTGTCTTGCTGTCTGCCAGTTGCATTGGAGATGCCACTAAGGAGAGTTCGCACTTGCGTCCCCAGCTCCATGAGGCTCACTGTGAAGACAAGTACCTTCTAGCTGAAGCAAGTCTTACAATAGTTCCTGTTGCTCCCTGGGCTGTGGCAGGAAGCCTGGCAGAGTTCCCTCAGCGAGGGATGTCTTTGGGCATTGAGGGTCACCAACAAGTTCAGTGTGCTGGGTGGATGAAGCCAGTCTGGCTGCTGAGTTTTCACAGTACTTATGTCTTCTTTACACAACAGTGTTGAGGACATGAGAAGCTTCTGCACTAGAGGTACCCTTGAAGGGAAGCCTTCTTCTCTTTTGCTTAAAGTTAACCTGAGGGAACTAGGAAGAGAGCATTCAAATACTTCACCCTTCCTGAATCTGGGCCTATAGATGAACCAACTGTGGGCAATTTCACCCTCATAATAAGGTCTGTGATTCACAGTCCTGTTTCTTAATATATGCTGTGCTTCTGAGTTGCAAGGATGTATGCTAGTAAGCAAAGCTCACACTTTCTTCCATATGGTCTACGTATAGTTAGTTGTTGTTCAAATATTAGAGAAGTGTGGAAATGTGTTGCTCTCTAAATTATTACCAGCTGATCTCAGGAAACAACAAAGCCCCAGCAATAGAAGATAAGATATATCTCTTGGTATCCTCTGGGCACTTCCACCTCAGCAAACGTACGAACAAGTAAATCTCTGAAATATTTCTGGCCAAGATTACTTACCTTCTTTATTTCCCACCTTTCTTTCCAACCAGGTGAAAAAGCAGATGTCAACCACATTGTAGACAAACTCTCCAAGCTTGTTACTAATAGGCCTCAGCCATCTCCTTCAAATGTGACATTCAAGATGCTGGTGCTTACTCAGGCTCCAGAACAAGATGGTGGAGACCCTGCTGATGAAAATGAGGGTGAAGGAAATGGTAAGGGGGGAGAATTTCATGCTCAGAGGCAATAGATCAGGTTGGTGTTGCAGAGCAAGGCACTTTCTCCAGAAATAGTGAAGCACTCGGAAGTTCTGCGGTAAGATGCTGTGAAGAGGAAGTTTACTCTGCTGGTTCCTGCCCCGTTCCCCATATTTCAGGGATATCTTTTGCTACTTGCTACTGCAGTTAAAGTAAGCATCCTTAAAAATCCGGCAGGTATGACATGCAAAAGGAGAATGACAGCAAAGTGACACAAGGTGCCAGAGCAGTGCTAGGAGTGGCAGGGCTGGGGGCAAAACAGTTTTCTAGGGCTTTAAGGCCAAAGACCTGCTTCTGGGACAATGATGTCAGTCCCTCTTCAGTGAGGGAACAAGATTGACCTCTGTTAAATGTTTGAACTTCCTGTCTTCCATGGCATCTGCAGGCATTTGCAGTTAGTGCAAGCTTCCTCAGGATTTCTGGTTGCAAGAGGGAACCTGTCATGCTTACATTTTCTGTAATTTGTTAAACTCAGCGTTTGTTTTAATGAGCTGCAGAAAGTGCAATCGGTAATCAAGAGAGGAATCTTCTCCCTCATTTCAAGTTCATATTTTTCAGCTTCTGCTAACTGCTGCTTTGTTCTCTTATCAGCCACAGCTCAAAGCACACGGGGCTGGCAGTGGGATGCTAAGGCTCCTTCCAAGGTTCTTAACTGGAACAAAACATTATGCAGAGAAAAAGCATTGCCTGCTCCATGCAGACTAGAACAGTGAGATTATAGATCCTGGATACACAACTCTGTGAATTTACCACAAAATAACATCTCTTCATGATTAAGTAACATAAAGACTTTGCCATGGTTTGCTCTCTGGATCCTACTGGAAGGCAGCAATATTTATGTCAACTCTTTTCTTTAACAGATGAAGAAAAGACAATACAAACAATAGTTGCACTGTTAAGAAAATCAGGGGATCAGCTAGAAGAAAAGGTAAGTCCTTCTGCTTTCAGGAGCTACACAGGCTAGAGTGGAGAGAGATATTATACATTTGGCGGGAGTGAATGTTTTGTAGCCTTCCTCTCTGTCTCTGTCCTGAACCTCTCTTTGCACAATCTGGGGCTCTCTGAATCCATCACCATTCATTCTGAAATCTTAATCTTCAGACCAGAAGACTAGCACCGATCTCTGTTGGAGAGAGCCTCCTGTAGGAGGAAGACAACAAAAAGATGTGCACTTCAAAGAGTCATTTACCTCAGTCCCATTGAGTTTTGTAAGACTTTGGGCACCTGACCAACTCTGAGAACCTCTTGTGCTTGCATTAAATTTGACGTACATGTTGTTCTTGGTGGAGGAAGAGAAGACCTACAGCTTTAGGAATTGCTATAGAGAAAGGGAAGCAAGTCTTCTGAGTGCATTTTGAAAGCTCTGCTCAGAAAATATACAAGAACCCTTGCATATGTCCATTCGTAGGAGTATTTTCCCTATTTAAAATACAGGTATTTGTCTTCTTAATCCCTTCTTTGGCTGCAAATGGGACTTAGGACAGCAGGTGCTGCTAGCATTTCTCCTCACCTTGCCTTCAGTGTCATCCTCCCACTGCCCCTGTACTTCCATATGCCCTCAGCTACGGGTGAGGTGACGTATCAGTGTCACACTTGTTTTGCTTTCTCTCTCTCTGCTCTCACCCAAATCCCAAAAAATTGAAGGGTTTTTTTTTTTTTTTTTGAGTCAAAAATGTAGAGCCATCTCCAGACCCTGAAGGAATAGCTTTGCAGTGAGATGCAAGGTTTGTGTGTCATCTCTTGCATTCAACACCACAATTACCTTGTATTGCGTATATTATCTAGAGATGCTCTCCTTTCTGAGTAGGAAAGAGAAAACAATTACAACAGAAGTGGCTCAACCCTTATTCTTGTTTTTCAGTTCAAAAAGGATAGGAGTTTCTATCAGCGGTTTGAAGATATGCTGTCCTATGCCTTCTTCGAGAGGCTCACCGATTTATTCCTGGAGAATGTCTCAGCAGATTCCATAAACGAGACAGAAGACCGGTTACAATGCACCAAAGTTGCCTTTGCACTGGAAGTTGCCACCAGACTTACTGCTGTGGACAACCATCCTATGAACCTGGTCATGGGCTTTGGATTGAAGTACCTCCAAGAACACTTCAGTCCCTGGATTCGTGACCGTGGGGGCTGGGTAAGAGTTTTGCCTCCCTTGACTCATGCATAATCTAGAAGTACCATACTTCCACAGAACTAGCATGGGCCAGATGCAAATGAAATCTAAAAGTTATTATTTAACACAATGTATACTTACGCTGTGGATTTGCTTGCTATTATATGTCTTTTATGCTACAAGCTGTTTATTTACATAGATCCAAAAATCAATAGGAGACATTCACGGAGGGCTGCTCAGCGTAATGCACTACTCCTGGCACAGACAGACTCTCCACCACAAAAACCTGAAGACTAGGAAAGATATCAGGAAACTTCACCACACGCTTGACGTAATCTTAACCTTCTCCTTAAAGTCTACTGTTAGTGAGTTCTGGGACAAGCATAGCAGTTCAGCACTTCATACAGTCTGCCCTTATGCTATGTTGTATGTTCACCTCTCCATACACAAGAACATCTGTTTATCTTCAACAGCACTGTGCAAAGTGCTTTTTGCCAGCAGTGGCGCAGCTGCCCCTTGTAACTTGCTTACCTACCTTGTTGAGAGGCAAGAGATCCTAGTAGATTTGTACTTCATGAACTACAGTAAAGAATGTGTCCATTGGAATAGACAGCATATGAGGTCAGGAAATTCTGGCAAACCTACGGACTGACCTCAGCAGATTTGAAACTAGGATCAGAGTCATCATTGCTTTTAAAATTTTAAGTTTTCTTTCTCTATTACAGGACAAGGCTTTGAGTTCCCTGGATCAAGAAGAAATAGAATAATTGTGACTGAGTTCATTCTTCAGTGTGCCTGAGCCTACAGTTAAGGAACACGCAGAATTTGGTGCCATCGGCTACATATTTTTATTTTTCACGTGGAATATCTGACTGTTGCATTTCTAAGTCTGATGGGTACAATAGCACTTTCTCAAAGTAGGTATTGATGTTCTTTCTAGTGGATATGAATGCACTTCCAACTTTCCTGGAGCACTCAGCCCCGTGGACAGTGATTTCAGGTAGATTTCTGAGTAGAGTTGCTTGCAACTACTCCTACAGGTGGATGTTAA
The DNA here is from genome assembly GCA_016647715.1 of Pavo muticus. Lineage (NCBI taxonomy): Eukaryota > Metazoa > Chordata > Aves > Galliformes > Phasianidae > Pavo > Pavo muticus. The sequence goes on from JACDJE010000184.1 coordinate 306,852, forward strand.
AATGCAAGTGGGAGGAAAAGAAGGGTATGCTATCAGGAACCACTGGAGTCAATAAGCCATCAACCAGTCAAGATGCGCGCTGCCAGTTATGTGTGGCTCATTGTGGCATCACCTGTTACCAGTCCTACAGTGCCTATTAACAAGGTGTACCTACATACTACTGTCAGTCTTGCCTCTCTCCCTCTTTCACTGGTTAGTTTCTCCAAAGTATTCATGCCATCTTATAATTCTGACAGGGACTGAGTAAAGTTAATGGAAGCTATTTGCTCCAGTGCCTTCCGCATCTCCCCAAGGTACTAGACTTGATCTACCTTGAGATGTTTTGAGTTCTTTTGTTTTAAACCTCTTCAAAGCATATCCAATAGATGTTGACTTTTACATTGCTATTTTTTTCCACAGAAGTGGAAAATACAAACAAGGTGAGAGATTTGTTATCCAAGAAATTTAAAACTTAATCCTGCTGTGTGTTTCTCATTATAGAAAAGAAGCTCAATGCTATTCGATTTCTCAGTAAATAGAACTGTACTTCCAGTCATCGAAGATGAACGAACTCATTAGAGTTCCTGAATCTGTAGGTGTGGAAGAGGGAGGAATAACAGCTTGTCATTTAGAGCAGAGATGTGTTCCAGTTAAACTATTCATGATTTTAAGTCTTGACTTGTGACACATTTAGTCATGACTTTTGGATTTCCATCCCCTGAAAATCCTCAGTGGATGTAGAGGGAACTTGGAACAATTGCTGAAGCTGTACCATCATGGCCTTGCTCCTATGATTTTCCAGTACAAAGAGTTAATGTTTCCTGAAAATGCTCTCTACCCCTCAGTAAGATGCTCTTCTATTACAGGTACTCATTCTGACTGTACAAGTATGTTAACTGTTGAAATAATTGCATGAGGAACTTACTAACAAATCATGAATTTGAATGAAAGTGATAAAAAGCATTTTAACTGGGTGTGTAAAATATGCAGTGCCATAAAAGATGAAGTATTTTTCTAATAAACCTTAAACTTTCAACTTATGCGTAGCAAGGTGCTACTGTTTGGACATGTATGTGTGAAACGAGACAGAGCTGATGGAGTGAGCTTTGTTTCCCTACTTCAAAGGACTTGGGAAACACTTGATATATCTCTAGACTGTAAATCTAGGATTCTCTTAGTTGTTAAGAACATTCAGTCCATCTGATCACTTCAGATGTCCCAAAAAAGGGGGGGTGGGGCGGGGGGAGGGGGCAGCATAATTTGGGGAGAGAGACAAGCATTTAACCAGAAGTTCAATATGTTATTTCTCTAAGGAGAAATACATCCTTCCCTTTATTTAACACTTTTTTCCTATGAAAAGTGTTGTGTGGTGTTATGCCCTTCCTCACACTAGAGGCTGCTGTTTTATTTATTATAAATTTGATTCGCTTCAAAAGCAAGCTTATTAGCTAGATGTTGGTACTGAAGAACTAGAAGTGATTCCACTGGAATTACAGGCAGACCAGACTTGGTCTTCTGGCACACACCAGTTTGCCATTTGTTGGGTGCTAGCCTGTGGAAGTCCTAATTTTTTTATTTTTTATTTTTTGGGGCTTGAAGAACAGTCTGCTGTTTAGGAAGGTGAAAAATTTGCATTTGTGAGTGATTTTTAAGCTGAAGGTTTAGCAGCTCTGAACCCACACTTGCCTCTTCTCCCCAGTCTGGTACCTCAAGGCCAGTTTCATGCCAAGAATGAAGCCAGCAGCAAGATAGATAGTCTTGGATGTGAATGTGAATACTAGCCATCAGAAAAGATGCTCAGCTGGTTTTTATTTTGCTCTGAGTAGTTCAGAGGGACTTTTTCAGTAGCAGTAGGGGCCAGCATCGATAATCAGCCAAGTGAGCTGTTTCTTATTTAGACAGTCTTACTTTTATCATCCACATCATTTAGATTTTAAGAGCAACCTACTCCTTTTATGGCAGAGATCTATGGTAACCTTCTTGCTGGAATGATGGTTTTGGTTAATTGTGGGAGTAGTCAGCAAGGCTGAACACCAAGTTGTTGTCCCTGCTGCTGGCTGGTATTAATTAGCAAAATTCTACTACTGGCTCAACCAGTCTTGCCTTGTTTTCTTTTTTTAATCTGTGATGACTAAGCCAGTGGCAGACAAATGTGTGAGTCTGGGATGTGTATGGGAGTAGAGGGAATGTTGTGAAGGACAGTGCCTGTCCATGCTTTCATTTTACTTTAATGTCTCACAAGAAATACTTCTCCCTGTATCACTGTAGGACCCTGTGGTGACAATCGGGGGTGTTATTTTGAGGATAGAGTGGTCTACTGTTAAAACAGATTGTTGCTTGGGACTTCTATGAAAGAATTGTAGAATGGCTTGGGTTGGAAGGGACCTTTAAGATCATCAAGTTCCAACCCCCCTGCAATATATATATATATACACGCACATATATATATTACTATATATCTAAGCTGTTTGTTCTATCAGCTAGTTCAGTTTTAAAATGAGCTTATTTTACTGTACACTGAAGTTTCAAAGACAGAGGATAGCCCTCTGTAGGCAGTGCCACGATTTATCTCATCCTGCAGTTACCTTCTAGGCTGTGTAAAACTGAGCTGGTCCCCTGGGGCAGCCCATGTTAGTACCCAGGAGCTGCTGTTCCAAAGTAACTCACCCTCCATGAGCCAGAGCTCTTACTGTAAGTGGAATCTGCCCCACTGCTGTTCCTGATGTTAAAGTACCAGAAAAGAGGATCCCACTGCCCATGTGTGTAGACACTGCACAGATGGGCTGTGCCCAGGCTCATGGCTGCAGCACCCTTAGTCCAGTGAGTAAGCAGCAGGAGGTAGAAATGGCAGAAAACAGCCTGGAGTCCTTGCCCCAAACCAAACATTCCACTGCTCCATAGCTTACCTTTGCTCCAGCCATCAGAGGAGGGATTTCTTTTGGCTCTCAGGAACAGCTGGTAGAGCTGCAGTTTTCCTACAGAACAGGCTGGTGAAGTATTAATTCTTCTTGCTGTATCGCATGGTCCTTTCAGAACAGTCTCCTTTTTCTCCTTTCCCACAAAAGAGTGAACACATGCACTTCAGTAGTCAGCAGGTTGACAGAAGGTGAATTGCAGTGGAATAATGAGGGGAACAGCCCAAGAGATACCACTGTCTGAAATGTGGATTTATGGTCTAAGATATGTCTGCTACAAAGTCTGAAAACCTGGAAGAAGTTCAGGGCAAGAAGTTCACAGCTGGGGCACTGAAGTGTGAGTGAAAGGTGAGAACTGAGCAGAAAACATTAAAGCCTTGCTTGTTCATTGTCTGTGTTGTGCTCGCCAGGGGTGATATAAACTCCAAAAGAGAGACAGAAATTGTGGAGAAGTTGCAGAATACCTAGTGCAGCAGGTTGTGGGGTGGATTAGGAGGTGTCTTTGGGTTGTAACTACTGCAACTCATCCTCATCGATCAACAGAGAACTTTCCTCCCGTGTCCCATGACTTGCTTCACTGCATTTCTGCTTCAGCCAAAGCAAAAACATTTTTGGTGGGCAGATGCACAGACGATGCATTTTCCTGTCTAGGGTGATGGAAATGATGAGTTGCAAAAGGATTTCTTCAGTCATCATTGCTGACTGATATGATCTCTGTGTTGACTTTCAAGATAGCCTTCTCCTCATCTTCCTATCCCAGGGTCACCCTTGGTAGAAGCATGCAAAACCTGTCTCTTATCTCTGTTCTAGCAGGAGGCAGAGATGCTTCCCAGGCAAGGTCAACATGCTAATGCAAATCCAGCTCAGTTCATCATTGGAACATGTTGGAGAGAGATGGAATCTAAGTTTCTGGAAGCTAAACATTATAAATGGAAATTCCTGTCTGCCCCTGCAGTTTCTACTTTAAATACACACTACACATAGCACTACAGTGAAAAATTTGAGTTACACTCTTTGCTAGGGATCTGAACCTACATTTGCTTGCATGACAGTTAGCTGATCTGACCACTGTGGGTGTGAAATGTGTTTTTTCATCCTCTATAGTCTCCCTGCTGCAAAGCCTGAAATGGTGTATCCAGAGGAGTGATGCTCCTCAGGGGTCAGTACTGGGGCCTGTTCTGTTTAATATCTTTATTGATAAGCCAGACAAGGGGATTGAGTGCACCCTCAGCAAGTTTGCAGATGACACCAACCTGGGATGAAGTGTAGATCTGCTTGAGGGTGGGAAGGCCCTCCAGAGGGATCAGGGTGGGCTGGATCAGTGGGCTGAGGCCAATTGTTAGCTTCAAAAAAAGTTGATTTCCCTCATGCTTATAAGCTCCCTGTCTTAGCTGACAGCCATCTGAACGTGAGCCAGCAGTGTGCCCAGGTGGCCAAGAAGGCCAATGGCATCCTGACTTGTATCAGAAATAGTGTTGCCAGCAGAAGCAGGGAGATTATTTTCCCACTGTGCTCAGCCCTAGTGGGCCCGCACTTTGAATACTGTGTTCAGTTTTGGGCCCCTAGCTACAAGAAAGACATTGAGGCTCTGGAGTGTGTCCAGAGAAGGGTGACGAAGCTGGTGAGGGGTCTGGAGCACAAGTCTTCAGAGGAGAGGCTGAGGGAACTGGAATTGTTTAATCTGGAGATGAGGAGGCTCGGGGGAGACCTTATAGCTCATGAAAGGAGGTTTGTGGTGGGGTGGATATCAGCCTCTTTACCCAGGTAACAGTGATAGGACAAGAGGTAATGGCCCAAAGTTATGCCAGGGGAGGTTCATGCTAGGAATCTCGTCTGGCACAATAGTGTTAGGAAAAATTTCTTCTCAGAAAGAGTGGTGAGGTATTGGAATGGGCTGCCCAAGGAGATGAAGGAGTCGCCATCCATGGAGGTTTTCAAGAAACGTGTAAATCATAGAACCATAGAATTGCTCAGGTTGGAAGAGACCTTCAAGATCATTAAGTCCGACCACAACCTGGCTGTGGTTTAGGTTGGATATCAGGAAACACTTCTTTACAGAAAAGGTTGTTAAGCACTGGAATAGGCTCCCCAGGGAGGTGGTTGAGTCACCATCCCTGGATGTGTTTAAAAACCATTTGGATGTGGTGCTCAGGGACATGATTTAGCGTAAGATTGTTAGAGTTAGGGTAGTATGGTTAGGTTGCGGTTGGACTTGATGATCTTTAAGGTCTCTTCCAACCTGAGTGATTCTATGGTTCTATGATTTACACGTTTCTTGAAAACCTCCATGGATGGCGACTCCTTCATCTCCTTGGGCAGCGTCACAGTGCAGCCATGCTTGTAAGCAAGTGACTAAGAAGTCATGGTAGGAGGAAATGAAGCAAGTACTGCTCTCTAGATTTATTTAGCACTAACCATCAGAAAGATTTTCTGTGGCATACGGAATGCAAGAATTGCTTCAGGCATTATCATCACTTTATGCATCAGAGAAAATGTGAGGGTGGCCTTGTGATGGACCTCCTCTGGCAAAGATGCAGACGGCCATTAATAGCAGCCGAATTCTGTGCTTATTGTTGCCAATCCCGGAATTAAAAATTAAAAAGCCCTGAGTTAGCCCCTCTACCTACCCCAGAGGAACCCCGAAAGATTAACCCCTTCAGTTTTGAGGCATTTATTATGGAAATATGGGACAGAATTTGTCCTGGGTGGCTGTTGCTGTGCTCTACCAGCTCACAAGGCAACTCACGAAGCTTGCTGACCAAGAGAGATCCTGTGCACGCCAAGCATCCATGTCAGCATCCCAGATTTAGCCACAAAAAGACATGAGTTAAAAAACAACAACCGTGAAAGACAAGAAGTTTCAACGCCTGATTCCAACCATCACAAAATGTGAGTGCTGATGGAAATGTTTCCCAGACCAAATCTGCTCCTGTTCTGAGCCTGCAGAGCCACCACCAGCACCTGTCCCCTTGTCACTGGCCAGGGTGCTGCAGCAGATGAGGTGACACCAGCTCTTGCTGCAACCTCAAGCAAACAGAGTTGGTCATTCAAGGCCTCACATGTGCTCTGCTGAGCCTTAGTGGGAAGCAATGTGTAAAAGTATTAGTGAGGGATAGTGCACAGTTCAGTGTTGCGGTCAGCCCTCTGCTTTTAATTAAAGCGAGTGCGAGTTGGGAAAGACAATATCCCATTATTAAGTGGGTAGTGGCTGTCATGTTGGATGCAGTTTCTGCATTCAATTAAAGGAGGCAGATTAGCCTGTAGTGCCAGAAGAAAAACCAAAATGAGAGCCAGTCTGATGGACCAAAATTAAATGTGACACAGGAAGAATTTATTGTCCCCACAAAAACGTTTGGAATACACTCCGGAAAAAAACTTCAAGAAATCCATGGAAATGCTTTGAAGGGGACTGACTCACAGTCACTTTGAAGACTTAAGTTGGTTATTTACTCTCTGCTTTTGAAAAAGGTTTTGGGATTCACAAACTGTATTTTCCTTTGGCTAGAATGTCCATCTACTCTTTGCTCTCTCAAATGCTTCCAAGCAAAGCGCTTATCCTCTTCACTTACTCCTGAGATTAGTGATGCTCAGCATCTCGTCCTGAGAAATGTTCTTGTACCCAGTAGCATGAAAAGTTACTGGTGATTCTGAGTGGAGACTGCTTTCTCTTGGATGCAGCAGTAGACATGTGAAGATACACCCATGTGGACACGTAGATCATGGTCCATGGTCTCTTATATGGGAAGAAGGAACAGGGAAATGTGAAAAATGAAGTAATTACTATCATTAGATGTCCTGTTTCCCCCACTACTACTAATGGTTTTCAAAAGAGAAAGGTAGGGAAGAGTCATTTTATTTTATCTTCAGATATTCTAGAGCAAGCTGGAAATGACTATGATGTCAACAAATGTGCTGTTCACCGTATGCACATCAGCCTGCCATTCCTTTTGGAGGACTTGGTACAGACGTTATCAAGCCTCTTACCTCAAGAACAAGTCAGCTAATTTTCTTCTGGCCTCAGGATCTCCCTTTCTAGCAGCCCAAGCTACTACAACACCAAGCATTTGGCTGTAGTTGTTCCCAAGAAGACAAAAATGATTGTCATTCAGCTTCTTTATGTGCATACAGAAATAAAACCATACAGAAAACCAAAAATCCACTATATGTGGGTTTTTCCTTGCCAAAAAACCAAAAAAAAAACCAAAAAAAAAAACCAATCCTACAAAAATAGTAGAGGCAGTTGCAATTATGAATAGAGCATCGAGCACTTCCAAGTTCATATAAAAATGAAAACATATAAAAGATGTATCAGATCGCTGAATTTATTCTGTTAGGAAGAAAAAGATGTAGAAATAATTAAATATAGAAGTAATATGGCAGTTGTAATGCAGCAGTAACACAGAGAGAGAGAGATAGGTCCTTACTCTTGATGACACATGTGGCATTCAGTTCTTCCTGAGGACTTTTAGACTCACGAAGCACCTTTAGGCAGAAGGGTGGGATCTTCATATTTAATACAACCCTCACTAGTGTTGCTTTTTTATTTTTCTCCAAACTCTTACATTTCACAAAATAACACGGGAATAAAACAGTCCAAGAATCTTTTCAAGTATGAAGTTGTCTCATGCAGCTATGTAATAAGGAAAAACATCATGCAAAACAGACAAAGCAATACAATCCAAGAACAGAAAACCAAAATCCGTCTCTGCAATGTTCTTTCTCACTGCTCCAAGTTGGCTCCCAGTGGCATGCTGCAGTCAGGAGTCCCAGTCCCTCCATACCTGGTTACAGCACCAGCATCTAATGGTGCACACCAGCAAGACAAATGCCAGGTAATCGAAAACAAATGTTAGAGGTCTCAGAGAGCCTGCAGTAAGTTATGAATCTGAATTACTAAGTACTGCTAGTCTTACAGGTGCTTTGCCAGTTGTTTTTTACAGTCAAGGGAAGAGATGGGTTTTATTACTACTGTAAAATCAAGTGAAGGAAACAAACAATGGGGACATGAGGATCACATCTCATCTGTCTTCTTGGTTCTCTGTTTTTGGAGCCACGTACAGTTGGAAGATGATCCAAACATCACATGAGAAGAGAGAGAGAAAACATCCACATGGTAAAAGGAGCCAAGTGTCTTGAAGCAGCACAAAAAAGCCTGTCTTTCCCTCCTGTTTGCACTCTCCCTGCGCAGAGAGACAGTCCTGTTTGCTACAGAGACACTATTTCCAGCAGAGAATGCTCGGGAAAACGTAGTTAGGAAAAATACAACTGAATTTCCTTTCAAGCATCTATTGCCTCATGAGAAATGTTAATAAAAAAATAATTTACACACTTACCTCCTGTCTACTGTAGGACATGCTTTCTGCTTCCTTCTTCCTAAGCTTTTCAGTGCTGGGTGTATTAGCACATGATCTAGATCTCAAGGGTTCACCTGCTGCTTGCTTCCCACTTGAAGCCAAGTAAGCATGTCAGTAACATGGTGCCTGTTCCCAAAGCAGCCCGTTGGGATTTCACGGAAGGGACAACGGCTGCCTTGGTTAAAGACTGAGCCACAAAAGCACATAAAATACCCTAGGAGGCAAAGATCTGGTTTTCATTAGGTACTCCACATAATAAGAACCAGGGGAAGTGAAGCATAGGAAGCAGGCAGTGCACACACACAACTCACATTAAATTTTTTATAATGCTTTCTGCAAGTGTCAGTGAGTCTGAGCAAGATTTGGCTGTTAGAGGGATGGCCCTTCTAAAGACAGGGCTGCTGGAGCTGATTCTTAACACCATACCCAAATTCCCCAGCATGATCTTGTCACCTGCTGCCCTCCAGCCAGTCCCAGATCCTGGAAACAGATATCTCTTGCTAGCACAGAAGTGTCTTAAGCATTTAATCCCCAAAAATGCAGTCAGAGCAGTACACAAGAAGGGCTCTTCCCACTAGGAGGTTTTTAGTCTCACATCAGAAGAGGAAGACAATGTGGCCCAGAGTAATAGTGTTTTCTACCTCATCAAACTATGATGCTCAATTTTACAGAATCCTAGAATGGCTTGGGTTGGCGGGGATCTTAAAACCCATCCAGTTCCAACCTCCCTGCTGTGGGCAGGGTTGCCACCCATCAGATCAGGTTGCTCATGGCCCCAAATAACTGAACCTGTAAAAGTTCCAGGGAAGAAGCGTCCATAGTTTCTCAGTGCAGCCTGTGCCAGTGCCTAATCAGCCTGTGGCATGGAGGTATTATCTCTCTGCCATCACTTCAGAAGAGCCTCTTTATTTCTGGGGAGTACTCTTCCTGCTTTAAAGACCGAATGGAGACGGAGGGAAACAAAGCACATCTCCAAGTCCCAGTATAGGTCCAGCCTTGTGTGTGAATGCAGGGAATGTCCTAAGCAGCTTCAGCATGCCCCTTCTGCCCCACTCTCATCCATCCCTAGATGTGGAGGAGGCAAAAGCAGGGTGTCCATCCTGTCTTCTCTGCTCTAGGTACAAATGAGATGGCGGGAAGGGATCTCTGTTAAATCACCTCTGGCCCCACGAGGCTCAGACCCTGTCATGATTAGTTCATTTCTAGCACAGAGAGGGGGAAGACGAAGCACAGGACTCCCTTCTTTTCTGCCAGATTACTCTGGCTCTTTGTCCCAACCTGCTCAATCTGGTCTCTTCTCCTCCCTTCCCAGGCTATTCCCCCTGAGATTCCTACCACATTAATGAGCCACACCATTCTTAAGGCAATGCCAAGGAGCTGAGTTTTACTGCTGTCAGAAAACCACCAGCTATCTCTGCGCGCTCTCTTATTCACTTCCTACCATGTGCCCGGCAACATTAATTTGCCTTTTCAATGCTCTTTGTTCCTAATTCCCCTTCATGCATATCTCTGGAGAAGCACCCAAAGGGGCACCAAAGCTACCCATATCCCTTCATTCAGCAAACCACTGGCAGGAATCACCAGCTGTTTGGAAAACATTGCTTTGGGGGAGCTGGTAGTGGGTACTTCTGTGTCTCCCCAACCACATGTTCTGCAGGTTAAGCTGGCCATCAGCTTCTTGGCAAGAGGGCAGGGCTAAGACTTTCTGGCAAGACCATCATACAGAGAACACACACCCTGTGAAACCTTTCCATTGCCTCAGACACGAAAGATATTCTCCACATGCCTTCAGACAAGCGACCTCTAATTTCTAGCTGCCAGACATTTTCCTGATAAGCTATTTCCTTATGCAAGACGGTGCAAGCAGGAGAAGGCTGGTAGCTCACAGCCTTTCCTATAAGCAAGAAGTTTACGTTTAGCTGCCATCAAAGCTTGTGTTGAACGAGCGTATAGGCTGGACAACACAAAGCTAGTTTTGGAGACACGGAATCTACAAAGGAAATAAGTTGCTGTTGTTCTTGTTTCCCTTTTTTTGTTTTAAAGCCCACCAACACGCATACTATATCCCCAATCTGATGGACCAAGGAAAGGGGTGTGGGAACAGTTATCCTCTCGGAGCAAGCACCTGATTTTACATTCTCACCTCTTCTTTGGGGAAGCACTGCCAGTGCTGGTGGATCCAAAAAAAGTCTCATCTTTTATGCTCCTAAAGTGACATTCTTCCTCCTACCCCCCCACCACAACAACACTGCAGTGTTTTAGCCTTCCTCTAATATAAAATGAACGGTGGTATTCCAGCACTTGTACTCACCTCTGCTAGTATGTACAAGCACAAGGGAAGACACGATCATGCAAAAGAAATAAATAATTTCTGGACTTCCAAGTGTTCCTTTCTAAGACAAACAGGGAATATTTTTTAAATGAAAAACACCTCAGCATCCCTTACTGTGTATTAGTGCCCAGTAAAAACAATCTCAGCAGTTCTGTTATCTCTGGAGCCTTTGGAATTGGCGTGGAGAAGATACATGGTAGAGCTGCAGCTGGAACACAACTTGCTTGTGTTTCCTGACTACATTCTTCTTCTAAAAGGTATTGTTTTTTCAAGACTTAACACAAGTGGCTCAGTGATAGGGCTGCTCCTTCTCTTTATGGTGTCTGTCCATGCTACCTCTCTGCTGCACTGTGAAGAACTACATTTGAGATGCACTCTGATGTTTAATAGCTGTATCTGGCAAAGACTAAGATTCAGTAAATCCAAAGCAGTGCGAATGCTATTCAGGCTTCCAGGCTGTTACAACAACATTGACTCTGTAGAAAGGCAGCCACTGCTGTTTAAAGAAAAAAGAACACTGTTGAGCCTTCTGCAGTTCCGCAGCAACTCACAACTGGCACTTTGAGTGAGCAGCATGGCTCCCACCTGCTCTAACGTAACAGCTCATTTTCCAAAGTAAAATGAATACAGCACCTTATGGTATGTTATTTGAGAATGTGCAGCAGTGATACGTGGCTGGCCTAGGCCTCCGGGTAGAAGAACGGATGATGTAACCATCTTCGTACAGCCATATCCATTCCAATATAAAGCCACATTGTGGTCTCAACTAGAGGTTGGAAGTGGAGTAGCAACTTCTATGCTGAACTTACGCATTCAAAACTACTTCCTACTCAATTACTCATTACAGTGAGAGGACTGTGATTTGGGGGTTTGCTTTGTTTTACACTGAAAAAATAACCTAGTTCTCCTAGCAAACATTTAGACACAGATTTAAAGACCAGCAGCCTCAAAATAACTGTCATGTATCTCTTCGGCGATGAGGATCTTCTTGGTAAACTTCTCTAGTTTGTATTATCTCATAAACCAATTTAAGTGATGAATAATGAAGACTTCCAGCTTCAAAATGAATCAATTTGTCATACAGAATAATGGAAATGAATAGAACTGTTTGAAGTCAACTGCGTATTTCACGCAAATGCATCTGTGTTTGCAGAGTCTGCCTACAGCATCAGGGAGTTGAGCATTTTCTGGCTTTTAAAAGAGTTGAGCAAACACACTCATGGGACTTCACCTTTAGTCACCATTCCTTCAGATGCTGAAATAAAATGAGGCGTACCCCTCTTTTTTTTCACTCTTAGTTTTATTATAAAAATCAACATTTCATTTGTTACAACTCAGTTTATAGTAATTATTGGAAAGGATTTTTGTACAAGGTTTATATACACCTCATAAGTAAAGCACTTTATTTTACAAAAAAAAAAAAAAAAAGTTAGTGAATGAGTGAATAGAGTTGACCAAATGTTGGTCATTATAATATAAATACATCCTTGCAAAGCACCATCTTACCAAAGTTGATGAACAAGAGACACCAGCTGGCTTTAAGACAATGACAAACAGCGATTAAAGCTTACAAAAAGAAAAAAAAAGACCAAACAAAACAAAAACAAGATTAGAAGTCTGAAAGCAGCACCAGATCCTTCATTTGCAAACAAGGCTAGTTCAGCTTAAGCCTGGTGGTATCCCCTTTACAAAAGACACTTTCATTTTCCCTGGCTGACTCTCAACTGCCTGGCTTAAGGCTACAGCCATTTTAATCGGAACTTCAAAGATGCTCCTTGTTCATTGAAAAGAGGGGAACATGACTGCTTTCCAACAGTTTCATCACAATAATCCTGCATGCTATTACGACATTTCTAACATGGACAGTTTTCTTAACTCTGCTTTGCACTGTTTTGGAGTGGATTGCCCAGTCCCTATACAAATCAGGTTATTATGAACCATTGACATGCCTTTTTAAAAATGAAAGAAAATTGCTCATTTGGATCATTATGGCTTTTCATTTTACTTCCTTTAGAAATAAATGGAATGTTTTTGAATAAATGAAATGTTTGGGTTGGACTATATGATCTCCAGATGTCCCTTACAGCTCCTATGATTCTGTTTCGTAGCCATTTTCAAGCTGTTAGGTCATTCCTGACTTATTTTCAAGGTGCCTTTGTCACCTGCCAACTACATTAAAGGTGAATTTGCAAGCAATAACTCTATTGCAAAGCAACTTAAAAAGAACGGCTAGGAAAGCAGTTTCTCAAAAACAACGCTGAAATTATTTGTGCACCCAATGAGCCAGCTATTTTTTGTTGTGTAAATAATAATCTGCCACATACACAGTACACATTCCAAAGCAGATTCAGTGTATAACAATATTACGTGTCAAACATATTCAAGACAAATCTGTCAGGCACAGAGTGATTGATAATGTTTCAGTGATATTTTGAGAAGTCATTTGGCTCAGCAGCATGCATGACCAGGGAGTTCTGTAGTTCAAGCATTTCCCTCTAGAATGGTGGTAACCAATTCAAGGAGATTTCCAAAGCAACAAAGAATGGAAATACTCAATATTCAAGAAAGTGGCCTTTTCTTTATCTTAAGACAGACTTAACTGGTTCAAAGTAGAATGAATGAATCTGTTTTTAAGACTCACAAATCAAACAATTTCTAGAGTCTCAGACATAATAAATAGAGAAGCAGTGCACAAACCAGAGACCAGAATACCAACAAAATCCATTAATGCAACAAATGGACTTTCTGCATATTCCTTCACTTGCAGTGGAGACCTGTCATGTCAAGCAGTTTGGGTGAATTTTTCTTCATAGTTATTACAACAGATTAGCTTTTATATACTTAGAGAGAACAGAAGAGCTTTTACTCATCTGCAAACTGGACACCAGAATTAATGCAACAGCATCAAAAAAGTGTTTCTTCTCAGGCCTTGCATGACAGAGCACTAATTATTCAGGTTTAAGTAGCAAATAGTCTGCTGTCTATCCTGTAACCTAGACAAAAGAAGTCTGCCTTACAAGAGACAGCATGACAGTACCCAGCATTAGCACTTTGAAAGGCAACAAGGCCAAATGTGCCAATGTGGGTGTGTGAATATGCATGCGTACACAAGAAAATTATCAGCTTTGGGTAAACTCACATTATCAAATATATGTGTACCTGCATATATAAATATATACATATATATACATACTTGTACATGTTCATGGGGTAATGTTATGGTAGTAATTTGGAATTTACAATACTGAAAGTTACAACTCACAGCAAAATGAATCCTCTGATTATAAACTGGCTCATTTGCATGTTTTGCATTACTGTGAATATTCCATTTAATGTAAGCATGAGTTGCATGAATGCATGGAAAACATTATTTATTTCATGTTATTTGCATGTTCTGCTTACCCTATTTAACTTTTCAAATAAATATCTTGGTATCTGAAACCAATGGAAAAATGATGAGTCTTCCTTAGGAAGACACACAGCATCATATGGCAGGCATAATTTTAAAAGATAATTTTAAAAGACAATATTAGGTATCATTTATATTGCCATTTAAACACATACAGCTCCTGCTGATCATGCAAAGGTTAGTTTTCATCAAACTTTACCCTGTAATGTTCATTACAATTATTGCTATTATTTTTAAACTAGAAAGGACTGTTCCTTTCCTGTTTTAGCATGCCAGCTATTTCCATGCCCAGACACTCAGCTATGAATACCTTCCGGGTGTCCAGAGAAAAAACTACACATTTAATACAGTTGCATTAAATACCCCTATTTATATGCATTTCATGTTGTAAGATGAGGATATTTGTGCATAGCTTAAGGACTGCGAATAGTTCTCATTTATATCAGTGCGACCTCTTTAATGTTAATGCCACATGCCTACCCAGCTATATCCTAAATTGACATGTGTGCATTACCTATAGTCCTAACGTCCCAGTCAATTTGAGAAGCAGAAGAAAGCACGATCGTGATTGAGGGAAGGAGAGAATATCAGTCATGACTGGCTCAGTGACAGAAAGGAATGGAGAGGTCATTTGGTTCCAACATTCAAGCAGTCTATGGTTTGTGCACTGTGATGAAGTCAGGTGCATATATTAGCTGCAGCAATGCTTTTGTAATTTGGACAACTAGCCAAGAGGATTTCCACAGATCATCAATTGATTCTAAGTTAAGTTTTACTATAGATTTACTGGAAAAATATACATATGCGCAAAGGCAGATCACAGTTTCCCACTAAATAAATTCTTTGGATAATCCAGACAAGCAAGTCTGCTCCCTGTGCTGGTCATCTTCAGTGGAAAAAACATAGTCTGTCCACTTTCCTGCTCTTCACATCCAGAGACAGATCACTCAAAATATCTGATGCATGAGGTGAGATGCAGACTTGATCAAATTCTACACTAAATTACACATCCACCCCACTGATTTCAACTGAAGTACGTATGGATGAAAACCAGGAGAGAACTCAGGCAGCACAGTTCACATGAAGAGAACTTTCATTACAATTAACCCCCATTATAATTAACGCATTTATGAATTTACTGCCAGGAAATTCCCTCAAAAAGTAACCTTCAGCAAAGCAGTGCAACTGCACCGGAAAGAGGATACCATTCCTTAAGCTTAACTACCTTAGGAGATTTTCGAACAGAAATCAGCATGCTGAAAAGAGTATTTTGCAAGAAGAGACCATTGCCATCGCAGTACAAGCACTTGGACTGAGATACAACAATGCAATATTCTTCTGAGTTCATTAGTGCAAGTTTCCATGTATGAACCCCACATGGAATGCTGCACATGACAAAATGTAAACAACAGAGAAGGTTCTATTCTCATCGGCATACCAGCCTCAACATCCACCCCAGCACACCTGCCCTCCCCCCTTCATATAAATGTCTTTGAGTTCCCTTATAGTTTACAATACCTTCCACATCAGTCCTGCTGGAGAACACAAACAAGCTTCTTCAACAACAAGGAAGAGCCTAAAGAACAGCTATAACAATTTCCAGATACCTAGAATGAAGCTGAGCAAACTCTCAGCGCACCAGATTCAGAGATCAATTGTAGTAGCCTGGAGTCCATCCAGGTTTTTTAATGTTTTCTCAGGTATCTTTTACTGTGAGAAAGATTCTTTGTTACAGCTGGGATTCCAAATGGCATGGTTTTTTCTCGGAGCTGAAATGAAACAAAGCTCCAGTATCCAAGAGGAGTGGCAGAATTATTTGTCACTAATTGTGTCAACAGTATGAATCAAAGCCTATGCCACATTTTTAGATTATTTTGCTTAGTTGAAACTGGATGGGAAACAAACAACAGAGAACAATACAAGCCAAATAGGACCTCTGAATGGTTATTCCATCCATATTAAGCCCAAAAGGCTCAGAAGGCAGAAGCCTTTGTTTTGAGAGAAAAGAATCAGAGGTGCAACCTTTGAAGGCATCAGCACCTTCAACATGGATTTAACATCAACAGAAGGTGCAAATGCATAATGCCGTCTAGAATCAGGTATACTGTGAGCTCTGCTACAGTCAAAGTAAATTCAGAACACTGCACTGGAGTAAGAGAGGAAATCATAATATCCTAGGTTGTCCCTCAACCTACACAAATAATGCTTTCACTTGATTATATACTATCCCTTTCAAAATCACCCTGGCGAGGCTAAAGGGAGAAGGGGCTAAATAAGGTAATATACAAAAATAGAGATGTGAATAAAAAATTGTTTGGTTAAGAATATCTTAATTTGATACTCACAGCGGTTAATACTAAAGCATTAAACTCACACCACACAAAAGAGGAGGTATGTCAAAATCATACTGAGAAAATTGGCTTTGCCTAACACAAATCATGAGCAGTTAATACAGTAAAGGAACTCCTTCCAATGATCAAAACATTTATTTCTTATGGACAGTTGCTCCACTGAAAGTTAAATGCTTCCTTACTAGGAAAAAATAATATATATATTATATATATATATGATTTGCGTACTGTGGTATCAATATACATTGAATGTACTGCAAGGATATATTATTCATTTACAGTAAAACTAGCAATCCATGGTTAAATTTATAGTTTATAAATACACTGTCTCTATTATATGTGGTAAAAAAATATTTGACATTTTGTGGGCACTAGGTCAAAATAAGTTTTTCTTTTTTCAGGGACTAAAAATCATTCAGGTATGTGCATATTACCCTTGTCAATCATGTGAAAATCACACTGACCTGGTACAAAACAGAATCCTCATGCTGGCAAAATTAATGAAGTAATGTATAGCATGACATTCATTGCACGTCAAGGCTAATTAGGAGGGGGGAAAAAAAAAAGAATTTACAGCAGCCCAGTTCTAGCAGTATTTTAAATAAGGATAATATGATTTAAAGTGACATGGGAGGGAAGAAAGGATGTAGAAGAGATGACAAAGGCTAAACAGTATTAACCAACCAAACTTTAAAATATACCCAACAAAAATCACTGAAATTCCAGAAGCAAGGAGAGAGCTCAAAATGCTCAGGTTTGGTAAATGTATTGAAGAAAAACAGAGGTGTGCTCTTTTAAAAAAGTGTGTGATTATTCTTCTGGATTCGCTGCTACGATTGCTGTATTCCTGTAGAAAACAAAGCCCTTTGTATAAGGTTATTATCTGTCCTGACTGCATTTTCAAGTTTAACTTAGTTGCTGGCCCTCTGTAGCTAATATAGAGGTTATTTGGCTACTTCCAAGTATCTATGGTATGCTGCTCTGAGATGGACTTCTTTATTATTAATTACTTTAAACATTTTTGGTATTGACTAAACCCCACATCTCACCTTGCTGGACAAGTGACACATACCTGGTCCTTCCATTTCGCTATGTGCTCAGTCACTTCACTGGATTAAGGCATGTTTTTGTGTTCAATTTGCAAAAATAAAAACTTTTTGTACAAATGTCTGGGTTCTTTTATACAAAAATTTTTCTTATGGCACAAGCAGCAGTTGCTGTTTAAGAAAATATATAAATATCCTTTTTTTCTTCTGTACAAATATGTCCAGTACTCCTCCACCCAACTTAATAACATTTAACTGTACACTGTCCTACCTCATCCCTTGCCAAGAACTCCCCCCTCCCTGGTAGAACACTTTGTATTTACACTTCCACAGCAGAGGCAGATAACGGAGGGGGGGCTGCCCCTCATGAGGAGTCTGTGCAGGGGGACGGCGGTGGTGGGTAGAGGTGGTGAGAGTAGCTCCGCTCTGTGTATGGGGAAGGGGGGCAGCTCTCATAGTTCTCCTCCGCTGACAGGTACTGGCTGCGCGGGGTCGGAGGTGGTGGGACGGGCTCTGAGTCATAGTTCAAGTCACTGGTGTAGCCCTTGGCCATTGTGGCCGTGACCCTCCGGCTTGGGGCATAGTCACTGTCACAGACATCCGTGCTACAGGGTGTTGTGGGAGGTGCAAAGTGGCGGTAGCTGTAAGGCCTGTAGCTGTGGTAGGGAGATTTTTGGGAAAAGTGTCAGCA
Source organism: Pavo muticus (assembly GCA_016647715.1). Taxonomy (NCBI): domain Eukaryota; kingdom Metazoa; phylum Chordata; class Aves; order Galliformes; family Phasianidae; genus Pavo; species Pavo muticus. The sequence continues at coordinate 324,929 of JACDJE010000184.1, forward strand.
TATAGAAAGACTAAACATTTTGGGTGATGCATCCGTGAACAAGAGAGAGGCAAGTCAAGGTGGAAAGAGGCAGGGGTCAACCTCCCTGTCGCAGATCCACAGTATCACACATCTTTCTGGCACAATGGACTTGGTAACTCACCCGGAGAAAGCCCACCTTTGCATAGCATCAGTCAAATTACAGTAATCAGTGAACAAATACCAGTTACTAATTACCTACAGACAATAGGTTTCCTAAGCTGAGGTAGAAAAAATTGCTGCTAAGAAGGGCACTGTGGGAAAAAACAGTGTGTTGCAAACTTAGAGAAGACATTTTACTATCCATAAATAGAATAATTCCCAACTTGAACTAACTTTTAAGTTGAGAGACCAAAAATCAACTGGCACCTTTGTAGCGCTCAGGAGAACCATCTGCCAGAGCAGTAACTGGGAGGGAATTCCCAAACACTGCTACTACCAAACATTTTTAAAAATGAACCCAAGATCATTTAAAGAAACCTGTATTCTGTTTCTCGGGGAGACCTCATTTCAGCATTTCAGTATTCAAAAGGGAGCTTATAAGCAAGACGGAGTCTGACATTTTACATGGTCTGACAGGATAAGGGGGAATGGTTTTATCTAAAAGAGGGGAAGTTAGGAGGAAATTCTACACTCATGGGGTGATGAGGCCCTGGAACAGGCTGTCCAGAGAAGTTGTGGATGCCTCATCCCCAGAGGCATTGAAGGCCAGGTTGGATGGGGCTCTGGACAACGTGATTGAGTGGTTGGCAACCCTGCCCACAGAACTAAATGGGCTTTAAGATTTCTTCCAACCTAAGCCACTCTATGGTTATATAGAAGAAAAACTAGAAAGGAAGGTGGTTGGTAACTACAATTGCCAGCATCAAAATCCATAGCTGGTAATAGGTGAGGATGCAGTTCCTCTGTATTCCAGTCACATTGTTAGGAAAGATCAGAAGTGGCAAAACTAGGGTTTATTTCTGAGTGGGGAGCAGTTCTGAAAACATTCAAGTCTACACTACATCTCTACACCATTTATAATACAAAAAGTCACAACAGCTGACCAATGATCAGCAGGATTCATGCTGGTGCCACAATTTGGTTTTATGTCATTATTAAATTACAAATCATTTTAAAGGATTTTTCATATGTCTGCAAGGGACCATTACAGACATATAAACCTTCTGCACAACAGAGGTCATATTTTCTGATAATGGAGAAGATGTCTCTTCAGCCCCAGAGACCTCATTATACAAAAGCCCCCAAAGGCTCTGTGCTAGGGAGGCATTTCTTTCAGGAGACAAATACAGTCTCAATTCTCACTGACTAGATCTACTAGTGATTTGAGAGAGGGGAATCTTTACACTCTTGGGTAATAGGTCTCTTCCTCTTTTTTTTTTTTTTGTAATTAGTTTTAAAATGATAATGAACTCTAGAGGAAGGCGAGAAGGATGTGTTCAAAAAAATGAAGATAAAGCTTTCATGTTTCAAATATTAGAGAAAATAAGCAAGAGGTTAGCAACCTCATTCAGATATTAATATTAAAATCTAATTTGATATATTCCTGTGCTTTATCTAGGCCATTAGTATAATCTTACTTGTGAAATACTAGCCTTTATATTGCCAACTTTCCTCCTATGTGTGTTTGACCATCATTTTTTTTATAATTACATAACAAATTATTTATAACAGGGTTATTATTTGTAACAGGGTTATTATTTATAGCAGAGTTCATTCCAGCGTACGTATCTTTGGCTGTAAGTTATCATGATGCCAAGTCAGCATCTAACTAATATGGTGACAAGAATTAGCGTTGTTATTCCCCCTAAAGCAAATACGCCCAAGAGATGTACCACTAACCCACTCACTGTATGATTAACCTCAAATGATGCTACACTTAAACACATGCTGCAGTGACATGATACACGTGAAACAATTTAAGCATCTGTTTTAGCACTCGCAGCATTAAGGCCTTTGATTACAATTCTTATGGAGCAGGGTCTGTCTTTATTCCACATTTCTACACTAACTGCTTTGATCCTGACAGATGTTACCGTAATAATAATTACCTGTAAGATCTATGAGTGGATGGGCTGTTTGAAGAATAACCGAATTCCATTGTATAATGTGAACGTTCAGTAGCTGGTGATGGTGGTGGGTTCAAAATCTAAGGAAAAATTAAGAAAAAAAGTTGCAGTTAAGATATGAATGCTGTTGTGGTTTAACCTGGTTGGTGGCTCAGCACCACACAGTTGGTCACTCACTCCCCCTCCTTCCCAGTGGGATGAGGGAGAGAATCCAAAAAACAAAGCAGAACTTGTGGGTTGAGATAAAACTATTTACTAAGATAGAGAAAAGGAAAACAATAATAGTTATGACTATAAATATTTATAAATGTATATAACAAATGATGCATAAGTTAATTGCTCTCCACCCACTGACCAATGCCCAGCTAGCTCTCTTTCCCAAGCAGGGAAAGAGAGAGCGATGAACTCCCACTCCCTTCAAAACTCCTTCCGCATGATGTCATATGGTATGGAATATCCCTTTGGCCAGTTTAAGTCAACTGTCCTAATTCTGTTCCCTCCCAGCTCCTCGGACCCTTTGCTGCAAATGGCCTTGGCTCTATAAAACACTGCTTAGCAGCAGCTATAAACACCAGTGTGCTACAATGTTGTTTTTCTCCTAGAACCAACATCCAGCACCATACCAGACACTCCAAAGAAAACAATTCCATCCCAGCAGAAACCAAGACAGAATGTGAATCAAGAAAAAACTTTCTTTTTAGTATTCTTAGTTGAAGAACTATATGCATAGTCCCTCCCAACAAAGGGGATTTTTCTTTTGTTTATTCCCCAGTTCTTTAACAGATCCTGGAAATCCTGCTTGTTATCATTCCTGTAGAAGAAACTAAGCTATCCTCAAAAACATTGACTGTTGACTGCTGCATATTTTGACATACCCAGTGCTGAAAAGGAAAGTTTAAGCTAGCTGTTCAATACTACATAGTCACTAGAGATACCACTGCCCTAGGCAAGCCAGTAGATGTCTACCCTTGCTAGCTTGTAGGCCTCAAGTACTATGCTGTTTTAGAATATTCATAGTTCGCTGACCAAGGCAAGCATTTGTTCCCTCACACTCTTACTGCATAAACAGAATTTTGGTTAATTTCAAGATATAAAAGATGAGTTGATTTTCAAAACTGCATAACAGACAGTTGAAGATTTCAATCTCTACCGATCAAGCACGTAACTCTAACATACAGTATGGGCTTGTGGACTTCATATAAAATTGCTAAAACAACCACCAGATGTTAAAATTAAGTAGATAGTGAACCCTCTAAAGCTGGTAACAACTTTCATATAGCATCTAATACTTTCGTATAGCATTTAATAAGCACTTTTCTGTTCTGTGTCTATAGGAATGTTATGGAGTTGAAAGACACTTGTTTGCTTTGGAATGTGAGAGAAAACTTCATTTTAATTAATTCAAGAGTCTGTACAGACTCCAACTATGGCATTTTATCCAGAGGCACTTGGCAGAGTGTAATGGAGATCACTCTGCCAGAGTTGCTCGACATTTACTCTGATTTTTTCATCACTCCTGACATTCAATCTAACACCATTTTTTTTCTGGCAGTAAAACTCTATAAAACTTTAAAAATTAATATAAAACTTCTATATTGTTTTAGAAAGAGACAACCTCTTCTCCTTTCTCTTTCCTTCCAAAATCACTCACTCCATATTCAAACAAATTTTAGTCTAGAAAGGTAAAACAAAACACGAATCTGTCAACAAATTATCTCCAGGAACTTCTCTGAAAGTTAGTAAAGGTCTATGAATAACAGAATAACTTACAGGAGGAAAGTAAGTGCCTTTAGTACTTGAAGAACTACTAGAAGATGCTCCAGTGACATGGGCCCTGTCATAGGGCGGCCCACTGCTCCCTCCCATAATGCTGAGGGAGCTGATCACAGATTTTCCTCGAGACATCCCTAAAGAAGAGCAAACGTGTATGTCAATATTCAATTCTTCAAAGCAAACAGAGAAAAGAAAGATTAAAGAAAAAAAGCTGGGAGGATAACAGAGGTATCAGTGCAATTCCTAAAAGCAAAACTAATCTTTTCAGTATTAAGAGCAAATTCAGTGCTCTTCGACTGAGAAATAGAATGAAGACTGTCAGGGGATAAGCATGTTGTTGGTTTTGTGTATCAAACTACTGAACTGCAGGATCTGGCACTCGGCTGCACTAAAGCTGCATGAAGAGAACCAGATTCCTTTCACTTGAACAGCTGTAAAAGACTTGAGAGAACAGGCATTCAGGCATTATTTCTATGTCTTGGAATAAAACACAAAACTGACTCCGACCACGACAACTGAGCAACTGAAATTCGTGCAGGAGACGAGAGGGTTTCTTCTTTCTTTTCTACACAGGTAAGTAAGATTTTGCTGCTGGACTGAATCATGCTGGCAGAGAGTCCAAGTGGGAAACAGACAGATATGCAATTGTGCTTGAAATAATGCAAATTCTCCTTAAAGACTCTATAATGAAAGCAGGTTACTACAGAAAGTAAAGAAGTTTGGTGAATTCTCGTAACCCTGTATTAGCCTCAGAAACACATATGTCCCAACTGCAACCCGCTGGATACAGAACCACAAGTTACAGTTCATATTTAATCAATACATACAAAAGAAATGCAAACATATGAAGTGCAGTGTTGCAGCCAAATCTTTTTTTTTAATCAGCAGTAGCATCACGCATGTGAATTGGTATCAGAAACTTCATTATCAAATAATGAAATAAGTTGAAACCAGTTATTGCTGGTCATTTCTGACTTTACAAGAAGTTTCACAAGCATAAAGATCTAGTCTACAAATCTAATAATCATACAATCTTTAAACAAAGTCTTATGAATATACCTCCATGTAACTTTACCATGATCTGTCATGACACCTTGCCAGTGCTATAATTCCATAAAAAGAGGCTTCTTTTGCAGCAAAAAAGAGAACTTGTATATGTATGTATACTTATTTGAACTTATGGTTCTGCTAGGAATCTGAACGCCTGTGGGTGGCATGGAAAAAATAGAAATTTATCGCAATAGGCAGCAACAATCCTCAACTGTCCTATCTCTCAGTAGCTTGGCGTGAAGAATTATGCTTCTGGAACCGATGCCTCCTATGCATACTTGCACAGTATCCTCGGCTATAACTATGTGAGGCCAAAGAGCAAAACAAGGAACATGCTGTTTACTCACCAGGAAGAGACCCTGACAAAGAACTTGGGTGAGGCACATAACCAAGAGGAACAGAGGCTGGTCCATGTACTACATAATCATTGGTCATTGTCTCTCCATCTCCCTTCATGCGTGGGCACAGCACCCTCTGGCAGATGAAATACATTGCTCCAACCACAAAAAGGGTAAGGATTACACCAATGATGGAGCCTATTGTGTTGTTGGGCTGTGGCGCAGGCTCCTCTGTCGTGTCTAGAAGGAAAAAGTAAAATTATACTGTAGAAGCTAATCAAGCAGCTTCATATATCAACATCAGTTTTCACGATATCATCCAACTGCCTCCACTTCCATAAGCAGACATCAGCTTTCAAATGAATTAATGTTAGGAACAAACACGCACGTGAACAGGTCTGTCTGAAGACTCCGGGAAGCCAGTAGGGCCACCTGTGCACACGAATAGTTCCACATGTGCAGAGGTTTTAGAATCAGATGCCAGGAGATGAATAAGTACACCTATGTGCAGGGGGGCTTGTGAACCAGGTCCTGAACTTGCTACCCTTTGAGCTAGGTGAACAAGACCTGCAGCCATGACTTCAGATTGTACTGTGCTACCATGAACTACAGTGACAAATACTTGTACTTTACCTTGTCACACAACACCTAGGTTATCAGTCTGCTTAATAGATTGGCACTCTCTGTTCTGAACTGCATAACATTCACTTATGCTGAAGAGATGATGCATCAGAAATGAATTTTGGGTTTGCTGCTATTTATTGAATTACCTAACCCACTCTACATCTGTCCTACACTAAAGGTTACAGATACATCTTCACATCAGCTTTAGAAGTGCCACTTTGTAAGGAATCTGTATCCAAAGTAATTCAACAGCTAAAATGATCAGCTTTCCTTACAATACCAGTTCTAACCAATGACACTTATGGAAATAAACGACAACTCCCTGCCCACGCTTAATGAATTTGACAAGAAAAGCAGACTTAAAAGAATATTCCTGTTCTAATTTGTATTTTACATCTTAACCATTATAGAAAGTCTTTTCCTCAACATATTTCCTTCCCCTAAAAAAACAATTCCACACTTTAACCAACCTGTCACAGTCTACAGAGATTAGTAAACAGACTTCTGATCATACTGGAAGAAGGATAGTGACCACTGCAACCTTACTCCAGGGGGTTTAATTTTATATCATAAAAACAAAAAATATCTGAACCATAAAAAAGATAATCACATGTCTGTGATAAAGTTGCTAATAATTTTCTAACATGATAGCAGATCTCTTATTACTCCTTCTTAAGATAAAGGCTTTGCATTTTCAAGTCATGTGATATACAGATCTCCAACACAAGAAAAGATGTCACCTATTTACATTTTCTTTCAAAACACCAACAGTGAAAATGAACTTTCAAGTTGGAATTTTAAAGGCAGTGTTTTTCTTGCAGAATCCTGGAGATTTCAAGATAGGATGTATCACGTTACAAATCTTAAATCAAGCTCAAAATTACTTTTTCAAGATGCAAAGGAAATTTTAGAAGGCTTATTCTGTAAACAGAGCGCTGATCTGATTCTAAGAGCACCTGCTACTAATCTCTGTATGGGAAAACCATGAAGCAAAACAGTTTTATATAAAAGCCTCACACTGATAGAAAAAGATTTTTAGTACTGCACTTTCTCAGCATACAACTCATTACAGTAAAACAAGCCTCTGATTTCTTTTCAAACTTTACAGAGGTATGTGGAAAATTTAACCAGCTTGTTCTGCCCCAGAGAGGATTAATTCAAAATACTAGTTACATCTTTGATTCCTATTCTACTACACTTAGGTATTAATTGCATAACAACATCCATTTTGGGTACAATTCAGATTAAAATTAACTCACTGAGAAGGTAAGAAATAAATTTCAGATAATGCAATCAAGCCTCAGGTTTTGTACTTACAGCACCCTTGCTCATCTGAGCTGTCACTACAGTCCAGGTTGTGATCACATTTCTTGCTTTTACCAATGCACTGCCCGCTGGCACACCGGAACTGATTGGTTAAACAAAGCACTGGGAAGAGAACCACCCCACAAGCCAAGAGTCAGTATCAAAGACTTCTACTCTTTAAAATGATTAAGGAAAGTAGATACCAAGGCATACAATCAGGAATATCTTGGGAGAGCTTAGTCTGCTGTTAGCTTCATTTCTTGAAGCAGTCGGTGGCACATAAAAGCCCCTCACGCTAAGCATGCAAAAAAGAAAAAAAAGACACTGGACCCTACAAGAAAAAGTCACCTCAACTGCCACAAATCAGATGCAGAAGGACATAGGAGCTTATCATAGGACACGGTTATGGCAAAATTACTCCAAGAATCCCCAACTCTAAACATATAATATAAGCAAGAATAATTATGTTATTAAAAATAAATCTGCCAAACCACAATGTTAAAAATGTTTAAGAAAGATAAATGTGGTTTCTCAATGCCCTTGTGCACTTCTTGTAAAATAGAAGACTCCTTGATCATACGGCAATATATTTCACTTGACATTATGTTTTAAAAGTGAAATGAAAGACAGAAGACAAATCTGGATCTTTGCCATTACACTCAAAAAATAAACTACTGCTTTGGGAAAAAAGGTGCTGCAGGCAAGGTACTGGCTGCTGTTGTTTACACATAGTTTTGCCCACTGTTTCACATACATTTTAAATTCTTTCTGATTTCAGTTGAATTAAGAAGTTAAACTATACGCTTTTCTGATCTGCATTCAACCTGAATACTCTGAATAACAGGGACGTTTTGAAGATGATAAACACCCCCTGTTCCAATATCTCTAGTCACTGGATGGTGACTGGGAAACTAACCTGCACAAAGCATTTTCAGATGTCAGCATGCACCTGGCTAAAAACCATCCTTCATCACAGAGGAATTTCTGCATCCATCTGTATATTTTTGTTTGAGCTGGAGCATATCTTTTGGAAAGAAATTCAGCCTTGATTCAAAGACTCTTAGACAGTCTCTTCAAAGAAACTGCACTGAAAGAATATATGGAAGAGGCATCCTTTCAAGCTTACAAGTTGTCCCTGCAATTCCTCACTACTTGTGCAGTGAGGAAAAGAAGGTCAAGTATTCTAATGTTTCATTTGGTATAGTACGAGGGTAGTTCAGATTCCTTCAGCATAATCTGCCCCTTACAAAACAGCAACAAAAAATCCCTAATTCTCATTGTGTTGGTAATAGCACTTTTCTCCGTAAGTAGAGCTTAACTGCTCTCTTTTACTGTACTCTATAGTAAGAGGATGTCTCCAGGAATCTCATCTGTCTCTCACTCCCACTTACTGAAAGAAGTTTACTCCAAAGCTACAAGGCTTCAGAGCTTGAAACATACCACTTTTTACTTTTCACAAACAGAGCTTAAACCACTGTGCAGCACATGAGCAGGTGGAAAAACAAAGGAATGGAGCTGTGAAATAATTTCCCACTCAATAAACCTGTGGCATAACAGCAGAAATTCAAATCCTTTAGAATTCTATACTCTGCAATAACTTAGGTATCTTTCATAGCATCCCCTGTACAGCTTTGTTTCTATCATATTTTGAAAGATCCTCTGTACCTTCACAGTTCTTCTCATCTGAGTTGTCCTGGCAATTTGCTTCTCCATTGCACCGGAGGGCACTGTCTATGCATTGTCCGCTTTCACACTGAAACTGGGTGTCTGAGCACACTGGGCAGTTTTTTTCATCACTGTGGTCTTCGCATTCAGTGAAACCATCACAGCGCCAGGCCACCGGGATGCAGTCAATCTCACCTGTGAAACAGGTGAATTGCTGAGGGGAGCATGTTGGAGGTTCTTTAAAAATCAAGCAAACAAACAAAAAGTAAAAATTCGGGTGAACAATCAGCAGATCACAACAGTTCAGGACAAGAATAACTCAGCTGCTTTGACATCAAGAAGCTGGTAAACAAGCAGCATCATAAGGTAATTTCCACCCCCTCTGCCTCTATAATCATTTGACCAGGTCTTGAGCCTCACATGACAGATGCAAGTTCATGTCAATGGAGTCTCATTAGACAAAGAAGAGGAACAGAGGAACATGAACACTCAAAACACAATTCTTTCCTTCCCACCTCAGCCTCTTAGTTCCTTCTGCATAGATCTTCAAAAGTCTTTTTTTAAAGTCAACATACTTTTCCTCTGCTCCCCCTTTCCTGCAGCAGCACTGCATACACAGTTGACTGTTCACTTTCTTAATGCTCAACAGTCATTGTATAGAAAACATTAAGAGGATGTAATCTGCTGCAGATGGATGTGCTGTGACTCAGTGTCTAGTTATGTGCCCTCAACAGTTCTGTTGAGTCAAAATTCTTCTAAAATGACAAAAAACTGCTCCATCTAGTTGTTTAACTATCTCAACACAGCTGTTAGCTGTTATTTAACATTCACTACTGTAACTGTTAATCTCAAGCAGAAAGTAAGCATGTATTCCTCCCCTCCACCCCTTTTTTTTTTTTAATTCCCCCTTCCTCTCTCCTTTTTAGCCTGGTATTAAACTTGCTCTTTTATTAAACTTGAGAAAATATCTGGATTATGTTAGCTCTTGTTCCATTGTGAGACCACATGTTGCCTTGATGCCAAGAAGATTGCATAATGAACCCACTCAGTATGTTGGTACAAAAGGACTGAAGTACCAAAGTGCCTTTCCTCTCCCCCATTTCAACCACAACCTTGGAGGCACCACCGCGTAAGCTACTGTGGTCATGTCACCATGGAGGAGGCAACTCATCCTTCTGAGGCTGCAGTTCAGAAAGCCACACAGAGGGTGAGTTTCAGGAGGAAAGAAGGGAAGAATTAAATGGCACAGACAGTAGATGGGGAGGAATATGGCAGAACGTGGGAGCCTACCATTAGCTGAAAAACAAGAACATGTGACAAAAAGTAATAAAAAATCATACAATAAAAAAAATCAAATTGAAATAATTCAATTGACTCAAGTAGAAAGCGTGAACAGAAATCCTTATTCTACAGTCAGCTAATGAAATTATCCTATTCTTTTACTCCTCAAAACTTGCAGATTTAGCTCACTGGACTGAGGCAAAGAGGTGAACATGTAAAACATGTTACAACACCTGGTGCACTGTCATATTCTTTCTGCTCAGAAGCTGACCCTAAAGCCGGAGACCTCCCCACCCAGAAGCTGCAAGCTCAGCAACCCAGAGCATGGGAAGGACTTACCTCCACAGGACAGCTCATCCTGCAGCAAAACAAGGTGGACTGGACAAGAGCAGCGTGTGGTGCCATCACCCTTCACAATGCAAATGTGTGAGCAACCACCATTATCTTGAGAACAAGGGTGCTGTCCTGTGATTTTAAGACAAATAGGGAATACAACTGCAATCACGCTTGTGAGGATAAGTACATGAGATAGTGTTGATGTATTCCCTGCTCCTTTTCAATTTCCTCTACTGCAGGTACCCTACAGTAATTGGTGGAATCTGGAAAAAGCCAATTCAGATTTACTTTCTAATAATTTGGTAAGTCCTGTGACAAGAAATCCCCACCTCCTTTCAAACCTTTCAGTGATCTCACAGGACTCTTCTCATTACTCCCTTCTCAATGTGGAGGGCATTTCTAAAATCAACTCTGAAAAAGTTGTGATTCATTGTATTATTTTCCTTTACACAAATAATTATTTATCTGTGATCTAAAACACTGAGAATCACACCATATGGCCTTTTAAACTAGTAAACAATGCTCAAACCATTTGCTCTTGTGTGAGGTAGAATAAGTTCTTCAGCAAAAAGAGCAACATTAGTAATAAAAAGGTGCCTTGGGTTCTATGCTTCTTTAATTTTTTCCTATCAAAAACCATTAAAAAAAGTAAACTTTTCTAATTAATGAATTCTGAAGCTTTCACACTATCTCCAAAACTCAAATTAACATGCTCTAGATAAATACGTCTCTTCATTTTAATGTTTAATAAAGACAACATACTTTCCTTGGAACTCCTGACAGATTTACTGAGATTAATAGCAAACAAAACTAGTAGTAGTCTGCACTGATGCTTTAATTAAACATCCCCAGACATCTTTCTACATATTTCTTGAAGGCATACACCACAGCCTATTAACCAGGCCTTTTTTGTCCATGAAAACAGCAGCTCTACTGCTTTAACCATCTAGGTCCCTTCATTTCAAGTGAGTGTGTGCAGGGAAAGCTATATCCTGGTAAACAGAAAACTTTTTAAAGTGCAGGCACGTTAAACACAAATTGTTATTTACTACACGCTTCCTTTGTGCAGTGCAGTGTCCACCATTTAGTTTCAATATGAATTGACACTAACACAATTTTTTCACTTTTCTTTCAAGGCTGTGCAGGCAAGGTAGCTAGTCCACTGAAATATTTACAGCTAGTAAAGGGCCCTCAGAACTCCAAAAGGAGTAAAGTCCTAATAATGACAGCTTTGAGACTCTGCATTAGTAGTCTGCCACATCCATAAACCAGAAAATCCTATACTAGGGGTAACAGGACATTCCCTCTGTGCCTATATACACTCAAATCCCAGGTGCTTGTATATGGGAGTAACAACAAAGTTGTCAGAGCAACAAAATTTGATGCTGGGTTTGTGATAGTTTGCATGTCCATTGCCAACTGCACTAACGAGACAAACAATACCACTCTAGCAATGTAACAGACGAAATGATACTTCTGGCCCCTTTGATTCACACTGATGTTGATCAGTGATAAGGAAAAGCAGGCTTCATCTCTCTTAGTCACTACCTGCCTCCAGTCCCACAGGCACTGTTTTCACTTGCAAACAGGAATTGCACTTACTGTATTCTTGAATGTTAAGCTCTTTCACAGCATGAATGTCGCTGAGTTGTGCAATACGAGCTTGGACCTTCGTACGTCCTTCTCGACCAGTCATATCGATCTTTTCAATCATCTGCTGTTGTCTGTCAATCCAATACAGCCAGTTCTCAAATACAGTTAGTCCCACAGGTTGCAAGATATTGGAATCTTCCAAAACAACTCGGTTAGCGCCTGCAGAAGGAAGAGTGGTTTAGCTCAACTGGAATCAACCAAAATACTATCACAAATATTTTCTATAGTGTTTGCATCATCATTTTCTACTACTTTTACACTACTAGTTAAAGCCAACTATAAAAATACATGCAATCTTGGGCCCTCTGATGTAAGACTGATGCTTTGCAGACACATGATCTAACTTCCCTTTAAATTATTTTCATCAAAAGACAGTTTTTGCGCTTCAGATACATTTCCTGTATTTAGAAACTATATGGAGTTGGGGGCCCAACTCTCATGAGACTACTCAGTCTTTTATCAGTGTGATGGTAATTTTTATTTCTTTTCATTCATCTATTCTTTTTTTTTTAACTGCTTTGTCTTGGCATTCAGCAGGGAATAAGAAGACATTATGAGCTTGAGTTAACTAATGCAAGATAAAATACAAGCGAAGAAAAAGTAGTTAGTACTTTTCACATGAATTACGAGATTAAGGTAAACATTTGACTTTTGACTTCTTCGTATTCTTTTATTTCAACTATATTATCTATATTATCTATATATATATATATTATCTTCACAAATGTTTTTGCGCTAAATTAAGAACATTCCGTTCTTTCTAGTGAAGACTTACTTTCTTCAATTCCCGCAGCAAACATCAGTATCAGTCAAGAAGCTTGATGCCTCTGAAAGTATTTGCTGACTTTTATGCTAGATTACCTAGCAACTCTCACACTTCATGGGTAACAGACCATGCAAACAGAAGACAGCCCACAACTGTTTCAGAAGAAACATTAAAGACTGCTCAAAGATGGTGAAGACTTCATAACTCACACACAGTGGTCATATGGTCAATAACACTCAAATATTCAGTGAGGTTTATCAGACTCTGAGCACAAAATTACTCACAAACATATATATTTTGCTTCAATTTTGAAATGCTGTAACAGTATTACATAGTTCAAAATTAGACCAGAGCTTGAAAATACACATCCAAATCCTGTTGTTTTCGGGTATCTGAGCTCACTGCTATGCTTATTTTTATTTTTAATACAGCAGATAATAGTTTTGCGTATGTTCTTCCACAATATAACTTTCAACAAGTTTTAATATTTTTTCCTGTAAAAATATACTAGTATAACTGAATACCACAGAAAAGTTATATGATATCTGTACCATAGTCACACAAGATACTGTTAAGGGACAAAAGACACCTATTTTATGATTTTATAATTTTCTCAGGTTCTATCCCTCTATCTTTGGCTTGTTGAAAACCTTAGTCAACAGTACGCCAGGAAATGCAAACAAATTAAGCTACAAAACACGTATTTATCTCAATTTTACTAAATGCATATGGAACTTCTAAGATTTAGCAAGTGGTAACATCTTAAGCAGATCATGCAGATTTTAATCCTCAGCTACACGGGGCTTTGGAACACCAATTTGAATAACACCAGCAATGATCTGATTAAGAAATAATGTTGATGGATTCTCAAGGAATCCAGACTGATGAAGAAATTAATAGCATGAGTGATGCAAGTCAAACTAAAGATCTGCAACAGTCTATTAACCCTCCTGAATATGAATCATCTTACAGGGAAAAGGTTAGAAACAACAACCTGCATCTTTAAGAGAAGAAAAGCTAAGCTGGGAAGTGGGGAATATGCAAAGATGACAGGAAAAAATATAATTTAAACTAAGACCTTGACCTACCCAAATGGAGTCTGCACGCACCCCGCTCTACTACACTCATGTAACTCAACATGGCATTTTGCAAAATGCTCCTAAAGCTATGAAGCATAAAATTTTCTCTATATTACTTTTTAATCTATCTTTTTAACATTTGTGACCAAGTGTAGCTGACTATTTCTGAATAAACTGAGACACTGAAATCCCTCCTTCCATAAACCAACAACAGTATCTGAACCTGTCTCATCCAGATGCTAGCACCCTTTATTAGGAAAGTCAGGTGAAAGGGAGATGTTATTAAGAGGAGTTTTGTCTCCTGGCATCACTGTTCTCTTTCCAGCAATACCTTTAAAGACTTAAAAACAAACAAATAAATACAAAAATCAGGACACACCCTTAGCACATTCTATTTCCAAATAAAAATTACCTAATTCTAGAATCATTAGACATTTCCAAATCACACAAATTATTCTGGAATAAAAAAAAGTAATTTCCAAATAGTTTCCATGGTCAGGAGCTAATTTCAGTCATCTTTTTGTAAACAACCCTTAACCATGTGAGGAATCTTCAGTAGGATGTGAGGAAGCTTCAGTAGGATCTCCAATTTGGGCAGCACAACTGAGACCTAACTGCATGCCTGAAGACCAGTGAGTAAAAGAAGGACTGCATCACATAAAGGCATTCTATTTCTCTTTAAGAGTACTGGCATCTATGGAGTCAACATAGCAGGAGACTGTGCACGTTTTAAAGAAGATAACACATGCAAAAAATTACTTTGCCAGTCAAAAGACTCTACTAATCAGCATTCCTAAGTGCAGGAATGCATCTCAGCAGTTAGCAATTTATTGTGGTGATTATAGCAATCTATTTGTGGTGCAGAAGCCAAAAAACAAGAGGGGTTTTGGAAAGATTTTTCTTAATGTTCATCAAAATGAGGAGCTCTTACTTCATGACATCAGTAATCCAACAGTGATCTTTAAGCAAAACAAACATGGGAGAAATGGCTTATATACCACCAGATGGTTGTGCTGCTTGAAGGGTCAGTGCACAGAGGACAGAACTAGGCTCTTTTCAGTGGTGCTCAGTGTCAGGATCAGAGGTAATGGGCACACAAACTGGCACACAGGAGGTTCCTTCTGAACACCAGGAAGCAATTCTGTGCTGTGTGGGTGCTGGAGCTCTGGCACAGGTTTCCCAGAGGCTGTGGAATGTCCTCCTTTGAGACATTCAAAAGCCACCTGGATGTAGGCCTAGACAACCTGCTCTGGGTGATTCTGCTTGAGCAGAACTGGGACAAGATAAGGTATCTTTTAAACACCATTCTATGATTCTATGATCACTTTTTTTTTTTTTTAAACAATTTGCTAGGTCAGCTTATGTCTTGTGTTTTAAAATAGTAAATAATCAGGGTATCACAGTTCATAAATGATCTTGAAATTTCCAGTGACATATCATGCAAATCATTGAGGGAAAAAAAAAAAAAGCAATGTCTTGCTAAGCCAACAAACATGAAATGCTGAAACAATTTCCAAAACAAAAACTTAATCTTGCAACTTAATAAAAGGCTGAAAACCACCACACTAATGTCAATGGGATTGCATGTCTCCACTTTGAATGAAGGTATCACGTGATCCATGGAATACTCTAAACTACCAGCACATGGCTAAGTTTTCAATTTCACAAATGGATTGCAAAGTACATCCTTATTTCCTTATGCATTCAGTGATAACTGAATAACACTCAGCTAAAGCGTGTTATTCAGCTTGGGGCTGGATCTACTTCAGGGGAAGGGGAAATTCTGCTGCTGATGCCCACAGGCAGAATTATGAGGGGGGTTTATACCCCAACATGTCATAAAGAGATGGGCAGGTATGTGTTCAGCCAACTCATATAACAATGAGTTACTATCTGAGTCACAAAAGACAGTTGAGATGATCCAGCAACTAGCTGCATCCAACTAGTAAATAGGAGACGTCTGTGTCTCTCTCACCTAATCTAACTGCACAATTTTGCCTCTTCTCTTGCTCCAGTTCTGCTTGCTTGCTGGATCAATTCAGCTTTCCATATCAACAGAAAACTTTTCTCTGTTTCTCTTTTTCTATATTGCTGTTAGCTTATAGTTTTGCTTATATTAGTAAAGAGAGATAAATCAACTCAAAGTGGACAAGCAGCATTACCAACATAAAGGAACAGGCAAAGAGAATTATATGGCAAGAAGGACTTTTTTTTGCCTTTTGAGAACAGAAAAGCATTAAATCTCGCTTTACTCTTCTCACATTATGTCCCAAAAAGGACAAACACATAATTGATCTGCACACCTGCTGCTTTAACTCTGCAGGAAAGATTTCTCCATTAACAAGAAACTCCTGATTTACAGATTACTGCACCAAAACCAGTGCCTATGAAAAACAACACTTCTTTCCTCCCCTTTCCAAAACTGCTGCAATTTATTTGTCAGTTAACTTTGGGAAACCACACAAAGGTCTTGCAGTGAGAAACTGAAGTAAATAGCAAGCGTAGCAATTAATAATGCAAATAATAGATAGAGGCACAAGACTGTAAAGGCATGTTGGATGAATCACGCGCATTCCCTGGCTGGGAATTTAGGGAGCAGTTAGAAACACAGTACAGACTGTCTACAGCAGGAAGGAAAAGACAACACCTTTCTCTACATTCCCCCACACCCACCCCACACAAATGAATCACTGAATTAAAGTGCTACTCTACCTGAAAGGTCACTGCTTTCAATTCTCCGCAGGTCTGAATCAGCCCAGAACAACTTGCCTAGCTGGCTGTCAATAGCTAAGGCTATAGGCTTGCTCAAACCACTGAAAAAAAGGACCTCTCGTTCAGTTCCATCCAATGCTGCTCTCTCAATTTTAGGAGACCTTTCCTGCAGGTTGGTGAAATACATGTATCTGGAACAGGAATGATTAGAGGAAAACAGTTTACTTGACCTTTTCATATTTTTGCTATATGACCAAATAATAACTGTAACAACAAATGTTACAGCTGCTTTTATTCAAACAGAAAACAGCAGCAAGAAAACAGTTTGATTCTTAAAACCTTCAGCCTGAATTTTGCCATATCACTATTTCTGCTACTTACCCTTTCTCTGGATTCACTACAATGGCCCTGGGTCTATCTTGATCTCCTTTGAGCACCACTCCCATGGGTCTCCCATCCAGGCGCGTCACATTGATGACATTAGTAGCTTCACAGGTCCAGTAGATATAGCGGCTGTAGATGTCAATGCTCAGGTCATAAGGCTGCATGTCTAGGTTCTGATTGGGAACTGGACTTGTCACAACAGTGAGACTCTAAAAAGGAGAGAAAAACAACCCACAGAAGAACACTTAGTCAGATCCAATGCAGGCAATTATATTTGCTATGGATGTACCACATCAAACTATTGCCAAGGAGAAGAAAAATGCCACCAAAATATTATCATAAAGTAGGAGACACACAGGACCAGTTGTCCCATTAAGACTTTTGATTAGTCACTTAGTCCTGACAGTTTGTTTTAATGGCAATCAAGTGCTTGCAACACACAAGATTCAGCAAATTTGACCAAAAGGTCCAAATAGCCTCTATGTTGGAGATTCAGACTGATCTTCCCTGCCTCCTCCCCTTTCTTGACAGCCCTGAGTTTGGATAGACCCAAATCCAGACTGTATAGCACTCTGAAACAGAAACACCTGCATCCCAAATCTGCATCTAAGAAGATAAAAAATACTGGCAAAGTAAGGCCAGAAAGTGCTTGAAATTCCTGTCTCACTCTACTCCACCATCACTGCCATCACATTTGAGAGAAATAAAATAAGGATGAACCACAAATGGGAAGGAAATAGCCAAGAAACAGAAAAGATAGCAGCTAGCATTTCCAGCTGACATCTTTCTGCTCCGAAGTTCTGGTCTTCCAGAACAGACGCCTGAAGTTCTCATACCCCTTCTTTCATTTTCTTTTTTTCCATTCTTTTTTCTTTTTAAATAATTTTAAATGCATAGTCAAAGAGAAAGATGAACTTAGACTCTGTCAAAAAATTTGAAGAGGATTGTTAAGTCTCAAAACACAGCCTAAGATAAACTTTTTGGAAAACTTCATGCTTTTGACATAAGTAGCCTCCACTCTCTCGTCCTCAAATTAAACTTCATTGGAAGATTTGCCTAGCTTTCTTTTTTGGCTTGACAACTTTATGAAAAGGTATGTCTGAAGTCCGGAATTTGTTTATCCTGCTAAAGCTGGCCTGCTACATCTCATACAGGTCACGAGTTTCAACCTTCCCACCTAGTGCCTCTGTGGTTGACAACAGCTCTCTTCCTACCCCCACCAGAACCTAGGAGGCTTTAAACACAGCCATATTCTGACAGTGTTCCAGCCTCTTCATTTCAGAGTCGATGTTCCTGTGCCCTTCTCGTTAACTCATGCAATTCTTCTGTCACTCTCTTGATACGCTCATTTTCTACCAAGAATCTTCTCTTCTATGCTTCATGACTCTCACATAGGAGTGTCCAACTGTCCCCAGCCAAAAGACAGAGACGTGCAAATACTGCACTAAGGACCAGAGTATCTTTAGGCCAGCCCCAGTTTTCCATGTTTCATCTCCTACTGCATCTCCCAGTTTACTTACTGAAGACTCCATAAACTCTAGATGCCACTTATTTTGCCAAGCATCAGCTGGTAACCTATAAAAAATCTGTAGATCTAAATTATTCATGTATCACCAAACGTTCTTGGGTATAGAGCATCTTTTAGAAATTCCACTGCCCACAGGTTACCTGGCTGCCATCCTCCTGTGCCTTCCGAATGATGTTCTGCCGTGAATCAATCCAATACAACTGCTTATCCAAGGGGTCATAATCGATGGCTCGAACATTTCGGAGACTATGGATAGGAAGTATGATATCTGGACTCTGCTGCTCATCTATCACCATGCGATTAATTGCATTCTTCTGACTGAACAAAAGAAAGGTTGTAGGAGCTTGATGGGTTAAAAAAAAAAAATAAAAGGAGAGGGAAAGGGTTACACACAGCAACAATGTTGAGTATTTTTATGCTCAATAAAAATTACTTTATAAAACACAATGTCAAATATTTCATTCCTCTTATCCTCCTTTGAAAACAAACAAAACCAAAAACAAACAAAAAAAATCCAAACAACCCAAGTATATCCAAAACACAACACACAAAAAACCCCCTTTAATTAGTTTGAAAAGCCTTTTAAATAATTACTACAAAAATCTGAATGTAGATGTGACTAGCAAAGATAATTTTGTAAGTTGCAAGTCTAGTAAATGTGAAGACTTCTGTCAAAATTACCTCATTAACAGTCAAATATGCCTCTCAAGGAACTGTCAATTTTCCTCCTAAAGGGATTTGAGGAAAACACATCTCAACTGTTTTGAACTTAAAATTTTTTGCTAGGTATGCAAAAAGGTTTTTTTTTTGCAATTCCTCTGCCTGCAGATGAAGCTGAGCAAAACACAGCAATGGCTCGTTATTTAGAGGTCACAGAGATCAGAGATTGCCATGTGGTGGATCCATCTTGTTACTGCAAACCCTTTCTACCAACACCAGAATGGAACAACAAACAATTAATAGCCTGTGTGCAAGTTGGGTTTTTGAAGGAAAAAAGTTATTTTCACTCTTCTCAGATTTATCTATCTTGCTTATTCCTTGGTGCTTATCTAAGAACACTGACCTGCATTCAGAAAAGCATCAGATGCTCTGCTCTGGCTTTCCAGATGCCCAGCAAAAATTTCCTGGATAAATGATACTTATATATCTGATGTTTGATGGTATTATCAAACATCAGAAAATAAGACTTCCTCATCCTCTTTAACTGTAAATTAACAGTTGTATCTAGCAGTAAGCATGTAAGGCATAGGTGTTTATTACACTATTATAAAGAAATTATCCCTGTATTACATAACTGGGTCAGAAAAGTGTAGATGTAGTTAAAATGCCTCCCCGTTTACACAGCACTCTTTTCAGCAATGGTCTACCTGGAACCACTGCTATGCAAGACAGCACAAGAGTGAGCAGCCAGAAATGCAGCTTGCAGCCTCCCTGAAGTTTGTATAATCAATTTGCTATAGCACAAGCCTGGAGAGATTAGCAGCGGGGCTCATTCAATCCAGCCTGTAAAACAGGTAAGGCAATACCTTGGCAAGGGAAGGTAAGCAAAAGCCTTCCAGAGAACATCACCACTTTCTTTGTTATTTTAGGCATACACACTTATCTGCTGCTGGGAAAGAACAACAAAGAAAAAGAGTGCGTGGGGAAGTTTCCTTGGTAACTAACACTTAATCCTAACTTCCTAAAACAACCAGGCCTAATTGCAAGGTATTTTTGCTTTCTGGAAAACCTGTATTTCTCCTCCAAATGTTTCTGCAAAAATTTAAGCCTTTCTCCTCTTAGCTGTAAACTGTAGAATAAAACACATAAAAAGCAAACAAAACTTTATACTGAATGTGTAGAGCAAACTAACAGATTGAGAAGACATCAATATTCTTACCAAGCTGCTAAGAGATTAATGCTAAGGAAAAAAAGCTTAAGATAAAACAGTGCAGACAAATGTACTATCATAAGAACCTAATGTTTTCTATTCTTTTTCCCCAAAGAGTCCCTCCCACTGTCTAAGATTGCCTGGCTTCCAACTTTGAATTGATGGCTCATTATAAAGACTAACAGTAAACTTTCCCCTTTGAGTCCCCACATCTCTGGAACAGTACCAATTTCAGAAATCACTTTCCAGTTTTCATCATTTTCTCTCCAAATTGTCACATAATTTAACTATATTTTTGGAGGGAAATGGAGCGCAATGAGCACATCTCTTGTGTAATACTGCATTCAAATTTCACAACACACGGTAGGTCTGATGAGATACCAGATCTAGTGAGTTCAGTGTGTCCTTCCCATAATTAAAAGAATCTATGCACACATGAGCAGGGTGATCCAGAATGGAGGAACTGGCCTCTAGACAGGGCTTGGGATAATAATAATAATAATGTTCAGGAACATGTAAGTAAAACAGGCAAGGGAAAGTTAAAATGATTCATGCTCCAATTATAATGGCCAAGAGTAAAATTAAATTATAAGCAGAGAAGCCTAAGTCTCCAATTATCTACAAATGAGAAGCTGGAAAGTTACCAGATTTGAACATGGCAAAAGGAATACTCCTAATACATTATGAAAGACTGAAACATTCTGCAGGGAGACAGTTCTGTTTGTTTGCAACTATTTCCTTTGTTTTTCTTTTTCCTTTCCTACTTTTCTCCCCATTTGCATTGAGAGTGCTTCCTCACAGGAAAACATCATTTTGCTATTTATTTTCCACTGGAAGTCAAATTCTTCCACCTATAACATCACAGTAACCACTGGAGTGGTGTCAGCTGTGCTTCTAACTCGCAGGAAGATGTGAGAATGTTCATGTATAAAAATCCAGCTGTCAGGCAAGCACCTCTTGTAACTGAAAAGAAGGAGTACAGAACACACTGGGGGATAAAGCAGGCTTCTCTAGGGAGCACGATTTTCAAAAAATGTATGAGGTGGCATTCATGGAACAGGCTACCCTGCTTTTGGCTTTAAAACAACAGTTGGATCTCTCTACTGAGGCATAATACAGATGAGATACAATCTGTCTCTCTGTACCACGAATCTCTTAACCCACCTACTAATCTGAATGACATCAGTGGAAATCAGCCATCCAGCATGCCTGCCAAAATTGTGAGTGCTTCACTGGCAGCCAGTTATTGAGAGATGGATAAATTATTTGGTTAGAAAGTAATTACACACAGCCTGAGGGGCCTTGTGGTTCATATTCTGCACAACAATGAAGAAAAATGGGACTTGGCTGCACTGAGATGAAAAACGTGAAGTACTGCAGAGGCAGTGGGGCTCAGACTCTCCTCACAGGGGAAAGAACTCACCTTTGGGGGTAAGAGTGACCTACCACAGCATCACATCAACCAGCAAACAGAAGTGCTACAGAACTAAATCTTATCCCACAGGAAGTCTATGCAAGCTTTAGAGTGCACACACTGAACTACCACACATTTTTAATAGCAGGCAAGATTAGAAAGAAAAAAAGAAAAACAAAAAGCAAGTAAGCACTTGATAAGGGATGACAGACAGATATGAAAACAAAAGCATGTCTGGCTTTCCCACTTACACAAATTTAGCTCATTGAGTCACTGAAAAGCTTCACTTGAGCCATTTTTCTCTTTTTTTACTGAGATACTGGTGTGTTGCTAGATTTCCTTTTTCCTTTTAAGCTCTTCCCCTATCCTTTCAAGTTAGAAGGATTTCAGTATTAAAATATTATACTTAAAAATGCATTCTTTTATTGCCATCTTTATCCAGTCACATACCCTGCTCTTCTTGAAAGTAGAGAGGGAAGCAAAATTTTTTCAAATACACAATCAGTATTAGAAACTAGACTTAACTTGGCCTATCAGCAAGGCAAGCTTGACCATCTCACCTAAAAGTAAAACTCTTCTTTCCTGCAAGTACCATGCTTGCATCCATTAGTAAGCACATCTGCTACTGTATTTCACTTTCCTTCATCATCGCTTACCACTGCAAGTCCTGTTGTCAGAATTCAGGGAGTAGTGAGCAGGGCACCCACAGACAAAACCACCCACAGGGACTGCTAAGCAGAGATGAGAGCAATGGCCATTGCTAGAGGCACACTCGTTCCAGCCTGCCTGCCTGGAGGAATGGAAGACCAGGATGTCCATAACATAATCCAAATGCCCTTGGATGATAGTTCTGTTCTGGCCACTCGTCTTGTTGGCTCGTTCAATGCTACGCCGGCTCCAGTCTGTCCAGTAAATGTAATCCTGATACTGAGTCAAGCCAAACGGGTGAGGTAAGTCATCAGCTATAATCTCACGGTCAAGGCCTGTTTCCAAAAGTGGAAGGAGAAAAAAAGCATTAGTATTTTCAAAGAAAATGGATGCTGGATAATGCTTTAGAAATGTCATATGCACAGAAAGGTTAAAACATAGTTACTATTTCACTGTTACAAAAGTAAATTATAAAGCAATATACAATACTCAAAAGGCCATTCTGAAGTCTCAGAGCCTATCACAGAAATGTGCTAATCCTGCTTGTTACTCACAGAACTGAACACAAGAGAAAAGTTTCAGTCTCAAAAGTTATCAAGGTTCTCAGAAAGATTCTGTCTTTTCTCTCCTCCCTGAAAGGAACATCCCACTGAAGGCGACATTGTATTCCCACTTCGGCATCTCTGGCACCACACACAGATCTCTCTGCCCACTGCTTACAGAGACAGAACTGTTATGAGCTTAACACAATTCTACATTGTATTAAGAACACTCAGAAACTCAAGGTAACAAACAGTTAATAGTGTATACTGTGGGAAGATTGAGACCTTAAGAAACAGGGTATTGAGCGGAAAGATTTCCACCACATTGGTTTCAACCATTTTATTACCATGGAATCTCTTGTTGTCTAGTCACAGAATATGAACGGGAGACTATTAAATAGGAAGTGATTCCCTCTTTGCGCAGAGGAGGATGTACAGTCCTGCACTTTGCTGTCACTGGCCACAGGAAAGTGAAATTCTAATTCTATGTGCAGTTCCACTATACACTGAGGATCACTAACCCAGCCTCAACAGCAAACCAAAATTCATGGAAGGCTGAAGGAAAGCATTTATATTACATGTAATTCCTAGTAATGCACTTCTCTGTTTTGATTTTTTTCTAGCTTTGTTCCACTATTGGTAACATACTATTTAAAGTAGACAAAGTCCTTTAACCTTAAGTTAAAGGATAAGTGATAACCTTAAGTTAAAAGCTAGTGATAAAAATAATCTGAATAATTTGATACACAAAGCAGTCTGCTCCCAAGGGTGCAAAGGTGTTAAAAACATGATATGGGCAAAGTTGATAGGATGTGGGTCCACAATAGACTACCCTGGGATAATGAAAGAATAAAATATTCCATCTCATTTTAGCTGCAAGAAACAGTTTATAAAACAGTTACACAGACCCTTGTATGAGAAAGAACATCCCTGTACTAGCCAGGAACACTCTCCAGCATGCAGGATATTAGAAAAAAATTACTGAACCCTGGGGATACCAACAAAGATTAAAAAACAAACTGTATTAAATTACATTGTGAAAACTAACCAATAAGCTGTTGTTATCTTAACTTTTTCTCTGACTTTCTACAGATGATTGTTTGGTATGTATTTGGCAACATTCTTCAGAGCAGAAAAACAAGACTCCAAAACACAAAGTTGACAGCTTTGTCCTACATATAACTGAAAACACATATAGTTTGTATAATTTAAACTGTGAGCAACTATTATTTACAAGAAAATAGAGGCACCACTAAATATTTTATTGTGTACGCATTAATTTTAGAAGCAAATATTGAAGATGTGGGGGTTTGGGAAAACCTATTTTTGTCTTAAGACATTTATCAAGCAACAAATTGTCATGGGGAACTGTAAAAGAGCAACAGTATCCCTGTGAGGCTGTCCAGGACTCTGGAGCTCACCTAGCATGTTGGAGGATTCTATCAGGTTGGTATCAAGGTCAGTCCAGTACAGTCGTCTTTTAGCGTAATCAATAGTCAGGCCATTGGCACGTCCCACATTTGGTACCAGAGTAGTCCGCTCACTGCCATCCATAGAAGCTCTATCAATCTTCGGTTTACCACCCCATTCAGTCCAGTACATAAACCTGATTGAAATGCCAAGAAAAAGAAAAAGAAGTTTAACATAAACAAACAAACAAAAAACAAACAAAAAAAACAACTCAAGGGAAGAAACCAAACTAAGCAAAAATCCTTGGAAAGAGTAAAAGAAAACAAGACTTGTAAATCTGAGTATTTAATAGGCCCCATTACACTATGTTGTTGTTTTTTTTTCCAAAATACAAACAAGGAAATTAGTCAGGTTTTCTCAAAACGCTTCCAACATTATTTTTTCCACTTGGAGATGAATTTTCACCAACAAGTTTTGCATTAAAGTACTTCAGTTTTAACTAATCCGTGCACATCAGTTGGGAGGCAGAAGACTGGCGGTTGGGCATGTTCATCTATACCTGCTTATTTAACAAGAAGCTTTCCATAGCACTCAGCTTCTGTTTTTATTCTCTTGTCCATCAAACTCAGGAATTAAAAAAAGGAAGAAACGCACGGTACTTCTGTTAATAAGCTCATCTGCTCACAACTAAGTCAATCGACTATTTAACAGCATGCTGCATTTTTGCTGCAGGCAGAGTGAAACAACACTGTATAGCTACGTATTCACATGACAATTTATGCCATTTGGCAGAAGCACAGACCTAACGTGTCTGTACGTTTTCTTTAGGCACTGAACAGTTAAGGGGCTGTATATTTGACATTTGGTGTCAAGCAGCTAGTCACTTCTTCCAAAATGTAAAGCCAATATCATTTTTAAAACGAGACATAACTGGTCAGTCTTAACATCTTTAATGACCTTAGTAATAAGCACCTGTGAAATTCTTTTAATTTAATCCAATAAACAGTGGGAAGGGTTGCTTCAACACTGACTGTCAAGTATGCTCTCTTTAGACACCAGGAATACTTACACATTTTTCTTTCTAATATTTAAAAATTTTGCAAGTTGTGGACAGCGTGAACTTGTGTGTTAGAATTACCTCCACTGTAGCAATGCCATGAAAACTTCCATATGAACCAGAATGACATAGTTGGGCTCTAGAACAAGAGAAGACACTGGTCTAAAATTAAACTAAATTATACTGACCGTGGTGAAGAGACGAATCACTGAATTGTACTAACCCTTGGAAAAAACTGCTCTCAGCATAGAACTCGAATCAACTGTAGCAAACCCTTGTGCCAATTAACCAGATCTAGCAATCTGGCTTTGGATGGTCTCTGACATAAGAGTAAAGGCAGTCTCTGGCATATCGGGGCTGAATCTCATCCATGTGTCCCACTGAGGCAACAGCAGAACCTGGCTCAACTAAGCATGAAGACAGTTGCTACTACCTTGCTGAAACTAAGCAGGAGGGACAGAGGGATATGTTTTCAGGGCGCTGAGTTTTCTGTATCGCTGTAATTCTGACAGTGTCACTAGAAACTGATAAATTCACAGCACCTGAAAATGGAATTCCTTCATTTGTAAAATAATGCCTCAAGTTCCCTCATTTGTGAAATAAGAATAATACAATGCTGGTATAACATCAAAAAGGATTTGCAGTAATTAGTTAATGTCAAATGAGCATTCCGTGGTAGAAGAGCTATTTCAGAAGCTAAATAATTTTACCTTGCCTTGTTCCCCTCTTCTCCTCCCCCCCGGGCTTATTGCCTCACTTTTGCTGTTATACTTGAATCCAACTGAGAAATTTCTTCACAAAAAATCTTCACTTTGATGAAAGGTAGGTATATAATTGTTTGTACTTTTTCACTACCTTTGCTTCACTTTGCCAGATCGACAAAAAAGGCTCCCTTATCTGAAGAAGCAAATTCTTTCCTTATTCTCAGACTTTAAGTTTCACTTGCTCACTGTCAAGTTAAACCCATTAAAACCTTTTTTGGACCCTAACTTGCAAAATAATAATAATAATAATAATAATAAATTTTTAAAGGATCCTCATTTTTATAAAGGACAAATATTTTCTTTTCAACGCTGTGGCTCTTTTCTAGTTAATGAGTTCCATAAACCTAAGTCTACTTTGATTCTGTGGTTAATTAAAAAACTAAATATAAATCCCTTTTTAATGAGCTTCCCTGATTTTTTGTGTAATATTCTTAATGATTATTCAGGACATTAAGAACATACTCCTTCAGCCCTCATACTTTAAATTACCAGGTTATATTCCCCAGCTCAATTCTCTCAGGATTTATACGCAAAGCCTAACTAACATGCCCTAGAGGAAGCATTAGGATGCTGTTTTTCAATGTTCATAAACATAGTTAAATTAGCAAGTTACCCCTCTGCAGGATCCAGTGCCAGTGCCCGGGGACTGTCAAGATCTTTCCACACCAACACTTGGCGATGCTGGCCATCCAGCTTTGACACTTCGATGCGATTTGTTCCAGTATCAGCCCAATACAAGTTCTTCCCCAGCCAATCTACGGCCATGCCTTCAGGGTAATCCAAGCCAAACTCTACAACGTGTTCCAGTGCGCTGCCATTCATAAATGCTCTGCTGATGGTCTTTGGGGATGTAAAGATACACAGGCAAATTAGAAATTTTACCAATCTGTCATTGGGCTGGTTGTTCTCTTTGTCGCATTTTAAGCATTTTCAGATTTTAGGAATCTCACAGGAAAGAAGATCATACAATGTGCTACTTATTTGCAAGGCAAACAATGCTCCTATTCAGAAGTAATAATTTACTATACTCTATGAAAGTATTCTGTGTCAATTACAATAGTGGTCCACTGCGGAAATAAACGGGATAACTAGTATGGTTCAATTAAGCAGTCTACATGCCAAAGTGACCTTAACTTGGTGCCAGCTTTGAGGGGGAAATATTTTGGCTCTCCCAGGACAATACAAAAGCATTGATGCTACAGCATGGAACAATATTTAAAGCAACCTAATGAGAAAGTTCAAGACAGAATAGCAAACAGATGAAAACAAGATAATGGCCGACTAGCTCGGCAGTGTAAATGCTTTAGTACTGATGGTTCAATTTAATTTCAGTAAGCATGATTTTTTCCAGGTTTTCTACTCAAAAGACTTCTTATAATTTTCACCATAATCAATCAGTCTACAGCAGCAAATAAAGCCAGAATTATGTTTAGGAGTTTAGGCATTCCATAATTTACTATGACCAAGTAAAATAAAGTAAAGGAATAACGTTAGTACGGTATAAAACTACTTCGCAAACACAGACTCCCTTTTCTTTTGTCCTTTGTACTCCTCTCTGCACATACTTCTTATACTTCCAACAGATCAGAAGTTAACAAAAGTTTGATTTTTGGTTTACTTGTAAGTTCATCTGCTAATTATGCATTTTGTGACTGCACACAGTGGGGAAATGTTTCCCAGTTTTCACTTTTATTACCCATAAAAACTGATTGTGGGATCTTCCTTTTATTTTCATTTCAAAAACACTCCAAATGAATACCATACCTAAATAGTTCAGCCAAGTTCTCTCTCTCAAACTAATTTAAACACTATGGTTTTTAACTTTTATGATTCTTCTGTTGTACAGATCCACAAGTTATTATTTGCATGGGTCTCAATCCAAGTGTGAAAAACTTACTTTCATTAAAAACTAATTTTTGGTGCTCATGATTCTGACTACATCTACAGCCCATGAAAAACATGGTAAATAACAAGACTTGCTAAAACCAGAGATAGCAGACAGACAATACACTGGCTTCTGTCACTCTATTAGCCACCACATTTAAACAACTACCCTCAATCTTTTTTTGATTTGTGAGTCTAGACCCTAGCCTTGATTTACTAAGCTTGTCACATGTCTTACGTGCAGTAGGTATGTGAGTTAATGAGCAGGGAAGACCTATTTTCACTTTTTCTGACACAAAACAGGACTTTCTCCCATTAAATATACGAGGGCTGCTCCAAAAGTAATGCTTCCTATTTTATTATGTTTTTCCCTGATATCAAAGGCAGATGTTGGCAGTATGGCAGAAGAGGTTGAACCTTCCCACCAATATTCTATTACATTTTGTTGTTGTGTGACAGATGGCAGCAGACAGACAGTCTGACAAAATGGCATCTGACATGAAAGTGCATATGAAGCAAAAGTGTGTCACTGAATTTTTCTCTTTGCAGAAAAATGGCACCCACTGACATTCATCAATGCTTGCTGAATGTTTCTGGAGACCAAATAGTGAATGCTAGCACAATGCGGGGGTGAGTGTTACATTTCAGCTATGGTGATAGCGAGTTACTTCCACTGGTGTAGATTTTTATGAGCCCAGCAGCAGGCTCTTATTCATCACCAGGGAAAACAAATAGCTAATGGTGGTGACTAAATTGCAAGATAGTGTTTTGTAGCTGAAAATTTGCTCTATCAAAGAGCGTGGTCTTTGTATCTATTGTAGTTTCTATGGAAATAAATAGGAGGCATTACTTTCAGAATGACCTATGTATTTGACAAAAAATCTTTAATCTCGAAGACCTCCTGCTGTTTGATACTCTTCTCAGCTTTCTGCCATAAAACTTCATTTTTGCAAACTCATCCTTTACATGAAATGTGCACATTAGATTTAAATGATTTACATGAGGGAATGCTTTCCTAGGCAGAACCAGCTCTCCTACCTATCCCTTGAATCTTGTAAAACGTATTTGTCAATCCATTCTTATTTATTTCAAAAACCTTGTAGCAAATTAGTAGCCAATTCAGAATATTTTCCATCTCTACCTTCAATGAAATATCAGTCCAATAAATTCGATTGTCGGTCACATCAAAATCCAGAGCCGAAGCTTCCTTAACTCCAGTAAGTGGAATAGCAACATTGTTGTTGTTTGTTTCTAAAGAGATTCGTCTAATATCTGCTCTCCGAGAAAATAGAAGGAAAGCTTCTGGGACAATGCAGGTCTTCATATCATTGATGAGCTCCAAGCCTATGGGGCAAGCGCAGCGAAGGCCTTGTGGTCTGTACAGACACAGATGGCTGCAACCGCCATTATCCTCTGCACAAGGGTTTGTACCTAAGCATGCAACACAAGGAAAAGCAATCATTACAAATTGTCTTCATCTGAAAGACAAAGCCAGACCTCACATGTATCAACAACAGTGTGAGCCCTTCCAAGAAATATAAGCAGTTTTCCAACTTTTGTCCTGAATGAATTTGTTTTTGTTTCTTCTAGTCTTTTAGAGGGATGTTAATCTACATGGCTGGAAAGCCAGCACTTTTCCTGACACTGTGAAACAAACCTAGCAATAGGGGATGAGATCAGGACTCAAGCATTGATAATACTGATTCATAGCATAAGCACAGAAGGGAAGGCAAATACATAAGAAAGCAAGTGCAAGTCCTGTCACTTTTCATAGCACGCTGGTCCAATTATGCACCTCATTTGCATTCCTAGGGATGGAAAATTTTGAGATTATTTTCACATTCACTTAATGGCCTCTTCTCTCCAGGACGCTAGTAAAGCAGCTCCTTGCAATATTAGCACATGCACCTGCATACACTGGAAATGTACCCACCATTACCAAGATCAATTAGCCAAGCAGCTGGAAAGAGGGCTGTATTTCAAACTCATGTACCATCGAGCATCTTCACGTAGCAGCAATGCAAAGATACACCTCAGCTACATTTAACTAATTCCCTGGGGTACAATCCAGACGTGGCACCAAGAAACTGAAAGCCCTGCCCACATGGCAGGATATTCAAGGAACGTGACAAGTTCTGTGATGCCACAGCTCAACTGTACCAGTGTTTTGAAAACCAAATTTGAAACCAGATCCTGTGTTTTCATTCCATAAATACCACAGAGCATAACTTACTTCTGATTGTTTTTAAAGATGATTTTGCAGTATTCATTTGAAAAACACTGAACAGACTAAAACTGGTTCATTCTTAGCTCTTGCTCACCAAGAGCACATGTTCAGATTGCAGAATGAATACCTGCTACAGCTACAACTCCAAGAACACCTGGGCTAACCTAACAGCCGGCTGTTCTCATTTTCCCTGATCCTCCTCTCCTTACTGGATCCAGGGTTGTTCAGACCTATAAGGTGCTCCAATTACCTAAGCAGGAGAATGGATGGGAGTGTCATGGACGTTGGGAGTGTCTGCTTTTTTGTCTTACCATTTGGCCAGGTTAGAGAACTGAAGCACCGCACAAAAGACCTACCACACTCCTTCAAACTGCAGCCTGCAGCTGTTGGGCAAGAAACTGTATTCTGCCCCATTCTAAAAATCTGACCTAGTATACAGCGATCCCTTCAAAAGAACACTGGTGAAATTTTCAATTTTATTTTTACTAGCATGATTTGTAGTGTCACTCACCAATTATCTGGTGTACATTTGTAGCTTTGAGGCCCATTAGATCAGGCAGTTGATCTATGATGATTTCTCTTTCTGCTGTCCGCTTATGCACACGTTCAATACTGCGTCTTTGCCAATCTGTCCAATAAACATAGTCTCCCAATAATGTGAATCCAAAGATGTGAGGAAGTTTGTCCTCTACAAGAACTCTTCTCCCAGTTCCATCAGCATTCATGACCTATGAATACACATGAACACAAAAAAATTTCCCATTACCCAAGGATATTCCAAGATTGTAAAAAAGGGTGACTTAATAAACTACTGTTTTCAGATCTCTCTCTTGGTCTTGCCTCAGTGGAACGAGATAGCCATAGACAAGTCTGTCTGATTTCCCATTCTTCCCATGGATCAATCTCAAAGACTTGCGCAGTCACAACTATAACTCTGTCAGATGGATGATGGTTTGTGGTCAGAAAAATGTCCTAGTACATGAGAAATGAAAAGGCTGGTTTGGAACAACTCCTACCCTTTGCCTACGAATGAACAGAGAGGGAGAGAGGAAAGGCACAGAGAAACAAAACTGGAATTCATACCTTTCTCAGCATAGGGTATACTGTGCAAGCTAGTAAAATAAACTATTTTTAAGTTCACTGAAAAAAATGTAAAAAAAAAAAAGCTATAATCTTCAGAATAATTAAATTCTACCTTACATCTGTTCTTGGTCATAAAACTCTAGACATTGTCACATTTACTCTCAGTATGTTAGAAGGGTAACTAACT
Organism: Pavo muticus; assembly: GCA_016647715.1. NCBI lineage: Eukaryota > Metazoa > Chordata > Aves > Galliformes > Phasianidae > Pavo > Pavo muticus. Next base: position 356,596 of record JACDJE010000184.1, read on the forward strand.
CTTCATAAGCACAATTCCTATATTAATATGAAAGGGGCTTGGCATACTCTCTGGTTTCTAGGAATAAGCTCTTTTTTTTCCTTTAAGTCAACTACTTTGTGGAATTGGCTTACCAAAACAAACAAACAAACAGATCTCCAGTCTACTAGCATATGCAGCAAACTTCTACACATACACGAATAAATACATATGTTTCACAAAAATGAGATGAGGCATTACCTAGTGGAATGCTTTTTCCCGTCTTCCCACTAAGATTCTTCTGAGAGTCAAGCATAGTACTTGCAGCCGCACTTTGTGCTAAGGTGCATTTACCATTCCAAACCTGTAACTTATGTCCTTTATACTGATAACCAATTCCAAACATAGCTTTTCCTATCACAGATTGTTTAGATAGGCTCAGAGCCCAGTATAATTGCCTGATTTCCAGACTTCCTTTTGAAAACAAACTCTGCTCTTCCATTTTTATTCTACTTCAGAAATTTCCAGCATCTGCTGACTCTCAGTTCCTAGCAGCATGCCTTCTACATTCTGTTTTGATAAATGAGGCTCCTAAACAAGAGTAATGGTTACCTTTAGAACTGGGGACACAGATTTAACATCCCTAAGAATTATAACCCATGAGTTACAGTCCTTAACACCATGATCTCTTTCAGAAAACATTACTATCACAAAGGAAAACTGCTCATTCCTTTGTCTACCACCCCTTTCTAGCCATAACACACATCTTAAACTTCTGGGATGACTTTCACCCTCCCCCCAAAACTGAGATAAGCCATTTCTTTGCAATGTATTAATATATGGTAATTAGTGCTTGCTAAGTGAACCAAACAGATATACGGAACAGGCAGATGATGGGAAGTTAATTGACTCAACACGCACAGTAGTAACCAGTGAAACATAACTGTCACAAAGCACTATCTTCAGATACTACAGTTTTCACCCTGTACTTAGAAAAGGAAGAAACCATTGCATTTAGGGAGTGTTTAACTACTGGCAAAAATTATTAGTTGGAAGATGTATGATGTGATGTGACTCTCTCCAGCAAACTTAAAACAGGGAGCTGTTCAAATAAGTTTTGTTTTATTCTGAAAGAAAATCAGAAAAAGAGACAAGAAGACTTAAACACTAATAACTGCTTTTAATTAATTTCTGTTTTGCCACATACACGTTACTTTGAAAGGCAGCTTTATGCCAGCTAGACAAAACAGATGCCCATTAATAAGCTTACACACACCTGCCACTCTCCTCCCACTGCAATCTTATCTGATATCACACATCTGTGTGATATTACTTAATGTAAATATCTGCCAACTAGGCACCACCACAGAAATTGTTCCATGGCACCACAAGGTCTGTCCTCACTTTGGCCACGCTTTAGGAGATTTGAATAGAATCCCATCAGGCTAAAGTATCAAACAGTCTAGAGTAAGCGAAGTGACAAGGGATATAACACACACATAAAATATATGATGAAATAAAAAGAATTACTAATCAATAAACTCCAAAAACTTTCATAATCTTTGCACAGACTGAAATTAATTTGCACAACTGAGTCCCAGCTGATACTGCTTTCTGCATTCATACCCTTTCTCCACTCTCGGATGGATCAGCTGATCACAGTGAAGACTAGCACAACTAAATCCCCCATATGTGAAACCCATCTTCTACTATGAGGCAATGTCTCCAGTGGTCTGTGCTGCTTTAACCACAATGTGGTGCGGGTTTCACATTCCGAAGCCATTCTGAACACCGCTAGCCACAGTAAGAATATACACAACAGGAAACAGATGCAGTGTAACCACAAACACTACCTTGACTGAAAGAATGAGAAGTTCCATGAAAAAAAAGGAAGCCAAGTACAAAAATTAAATAGCCTCAGAAATTTGCCAGATGTCCTGCCTGTAGTATAAGTGTTTTGCTTATCATAAAACAGTAATTAATGCAAATCTGTGGGCTCAAACACACAGCTTATTCAAAACAAATAAATTAGTGCTGAAAACGTAGGCATATTTTAAGATGCTGTATTCAGTGGTCAAGAGGAACAATTAAAAAAACACCTTATTTCTGAAGGGTTATTTCAGTATTAAAACTACTGACTAGACTGGAAAGTGGTATGTTCTACGGGTCTTTCTTGCTGACAGATACCTCGGATTCAATTCACTTTTGAATACCAGTAGTAACTGTGATAAATAGGCTAATGCAGAGAATTCACCTTTCTGCTAATCTGGGATTTGAACTTTCAGTAATCTACTCTTGTCATTTCATTTGTCTAAGACTGGAGCTCAGTCATCACACAAACCTCATCTGTGAAAATACCATATAAAGTATTACTTTAAGACAGTTGTAAAATACTGAATTCAATCCACATATCCCAGATATTTCAAAATAACATGGAAAGAGATCTTGAACAAGGCCCAAGATACACCTGAAAAAGTTTAGGAACATACAATATTTAAGTTTAGTTATTTCAGCCTTGATTATTCAATTATAAATATTTGCATGCACTGTTTCTTTGATGCAACTCATCAACTCAGTTCATGGCACCGCTAGTCACTTTGTTCATTTTTCACCTAAAGCAGGAGTGTCCAACCCGTGGCCCAGCATGTCTCACAGTTCAGCCCACTCTCCACCCCGCCATTTAAAGGCAGTAGCTCTTTTGGAGCAGCCACAGGCACACACCCATCACTCAGCAACAGCCAAACCATCAGTGCACTATTAACACGGTGTCAACTGAAAGCAAGGTGCTGGGGGAGAGGGGGGCAGTGCTGACTCAAGTGATGGCACATAACTGTATGCATTTTGAGACACTGGCTAAACACAGGGCTCTGAATAGCAAAGAATATGCAGCCACGCTTTCTGTTTTGGTAAAAGAATTTGAAAATACAATCATAAAATCACAGAATCTTTACAGTTGGAAGGGACCTTTAAAGTTCATCTAGTCCAACTCCATTGCAATGAACAGGGACATCTACAGCTACATCAGGTGCTCAGAGCCTGGTCCAGCCTGGCCTTGAAAGTCTCCAAGGATGGGTGTTCCACTTGAACAATTCCAGCTCTCTCAGCCTGTCCTCATTGGAGAGGTGTTCCATCCCTTGGATCATTTTTGTGGCCCTCCTCTGGATGCACTCCAACAGGTCTCTCTCTCTCCTGTACCAAGGACTCCAAATCCAAACTCACTACTCCAGGTGAGGTCTCATCAGCACAGAATAGAGGAGCAGAATCACCTCCCTTGTCCTGTTAGCCACACTTTTTGGATGCAGCCCAGGATACACTTGGCTTTCTGGGCTGTGAGGGCACATTGCTGGATCATGTCCAGCTTGCCATCCACCAGTACCCCCAAGTCCTTTTCAGCAGGGCTATGATCAATCCTTCCATCCCCCAGCTTGTACTCGTAGTGGGGGTTGCCTTGACCCAGCTGCAAGATCTTGTACTTGGCTTTGTTGAAGCTCATGATGTTCACCTAGGCCCACTGCTCAGTCTAGGTCTCTCTGGATGGCATCCCATCCCTTGGGCATGTTGACTGTATCCCACAGCTTGGGGTTTCAAGACTGCCTAAAAAATCATCTTTTTACACTTGCAAGACCATTTCCAGATGATATAAATACACGACATGTGAATTTTCAAACAGAATGTAGAGTAGTAATCAGATATTCAACTAAAAAACTAACAGTATCTCTTTATTGGACTTTCATAATCCCTGTCTTAGCAGAGAAAAATATCCTTCGCTTCACAATCACACCTTATTCATGTCATTGCTTTTTGGCGGCACACATTTTGAACAATGATTGTCAAGGATAAAGTACAGGAAGAGTAAAATTTCATCAGAAATCTCTGATGAACACCTTGAGGCCACACTGAGAATTGAAACCACTGCCACTGAACCAGACTGGTGTACTGGTTTCACAACAAGAAGGTCAAATATCACACTAGTTTTATGTTTTTGATCCTCTCTCTCTCTCTCTTTTTCTTTAATGTTTTAAGAAAAATATTAAGAATTAAAATGTTTTGTTACTTACACGTTAACAACATTGTATGCTTTGTGAGGTCTGCTCCGAAAATAATGCCTCCTATTTTATTATGTTGGCCCATAACATCAGAGGTATATTGATGACATGGCAGTAGAGGTTGAACCTTCCCACCAGTATTCTATTGTATTTTGTTGCTGTGTGACAGATGGCAGCAAAGGAGCAGTCTGACAAATGGCGTCTGACATGGAAGTGTCTATGAAGCAATGGTGTGTCACTGAATTCTCCTGTATGTGGAAAAAACTGCATCCACTGACATTCACTAGTGCTTTCGTAATTGCTACTGAGATGAAATAGTGAATGTGAGCACAGTGAGGCAGTGGGTGGTGTGTTCCAGCAGTGGTGACAGTGGGTTAGATTATTATGAGCACATCATAATACATTACTGGGAAAAATGCATAGCTAATGGTGGTGACTATGTTTAAAAAGTGTTTTGTAGCTGAGAATTTGCCCTATGAAATAGTGTTACTGTGTTTTTTGTATCTGTTGTCATTTCCATGGAAACAAAGGAGGCATTACTTTTGGAGCAACCTACTTATATGCAGCCCAAGACAATTTCTGTTCACTAAATTTGGCCAGGCAAGCCAAAAGGCTGGACACCCATGATCTAAAGATACATGAATCTTAGTATATCAGAGACATAAAAACCACTATCTCATTAAACCTACTTGATTAAGGAAAAAAGAAAACTGGGACAGCATTTTTCTTAAAAATAACTTGGAAAGACAGCTAGAATGCCTTCTGAACATTACATTAACATTTTTTTTTCACATTGGTTTAGTGAGCTATGTATACAATTAAAATGTGTCTACCGCTAAAAATCAGTAGCTCTAAAAGAGGAAAAGGAGGGGGTGGGGGGTGAGGAACCCAGTTTTATTAGTCTTCCCATCTAAATAAAATAAAATAAAAATATCTTGATCAACTGCACTCTCTTCGAGTGAGCAGTCAAAACTTTAAAATTGCCTTAAGGAAATTATTCTGTCAGTGTCACTAATGTACTGGCAACAACATCCTCCCTCAATTCCAAAATGGTAAGGAATATTTCAGATATGAAATGGGAAGACATCTCAGAATTTTACTGCAGAAGAGATACCTGGAACCTTCTATATTTGCTTCATAAACCAAGTGTCTCCAGCTAAGTCTACAATTTCTTACTATTAATTGTTTCATAATAGCTATTATAATTTTTAGTTTAACAGCTCCTAGCACCCCGTTTCCTTTTGAGCTCTAATCGCTTTCCCAAAGAATTCAAATTAATATTTTTCCTGAGCATGGATAATATTCGTAATAGGAATGCAGTGAAGATAAATACGTAGAAACAGAAGAGATTATCTTTACAAATAGCCCTTTTAATCACACTACACACAGTGCATAAGCTCATTATTTTCACAAAAAGAGAACTGCCCTAGCTCACTGATCAATCAATGCCAACAACAGAATTGTTTTCTCAAAGACGGAATACAATTTTAGAAAAAAATTGGCTGAGTTTTCAATGAAACTGACAAAGTCAGGTAAGGTGACAAGCAGACAAGGAATAGAGTTTGCATTTGTAACCAGTGTGACAATCAGCTGTGACATCTAGGAAATTTCACACAACACACACACTCACACAAAGGAATATTACATTTGTAAAGAACAATCTAAAATATCGAACTGAAGTGATGGACAGGTTAAGAAGAGATTTTCACAGGTGAATGAAGATGTCTGGCTATGGAAATTAATTTTGGCATATTAATACACAAGGTGGAGCAGCAACAGTGTGAGAGTGTTCTTTTATATGGGTATAGACTATTTGGGAATAAGAGAATATGGGTGCAGAGAATCAAAAGCAAGCTTGTTACTGAGATTTTGCAGCTTCATATTCATCAGCAAAGTCTAATGAACAACTATATGCATAATTCACAGGAAGCAAAGAAGGCTAGCCAAAACCAACATGAACCCCCACAGTGGTTCTGGGGGACAATTTCAAAATATAAAGTTTGGCAGCCCGACTTCTAATGCTATTAACATGGGCAAAAGCTTCCGTTCTTTCCTTTACCTTCCTAAGAGACTTATTTGAAGTACCTTCCCCCAAGGAAATCATTGTTTATAACTTGTTCTCTGCCAAACTTTGTTTTCTTCAGACTCCTCCAAGAATACCTATAATTGATTTTGTTTTGTTTTGTTTTGTTTTTTGAAGAAAAAGAGAAAAAAAAATTCTGCTGTTTTGGCTAGTCCAGCTGGTTAACAGAATGGCCGAATAAGTGACTAAGCCAGTGCAAAGCCAGGGGTCAGACCTTGGGATGCTTTCCACACTTGCTGGCAGGAAGCTGTTACATTGATTCAACTGTTCTTATAGCAGAATTACTTAAATTCTGAGACTCTCTGTATGCTCAAAATATTGTTTTTCACTGTAAGTATTTACCAGTCTAACAGAAGGCACTAACTTTCCTATAAAACTTTCTTTCTTTTTCCCACAGACATTAGACCTTTGCAAAGTTAGAACATTACAGGCAGGATCAGGGAAAACAATATATATTAGAACTACAAGTTCTCAGTGCTAAATTAAAAAACAAACAAACAACAACACATCACCATGTGAAAAAAGCTGATGATTAAGAAGGATCACGAAGACCATCTCAGTCTTTTTTGTGCACTACCCTGTTTAAGTCTGGGTGAAACAAAAATGCCAGAATAATGGAAGCTAAGGAATAATGGGAGACTGACAGAACCACACCCAGCTGAATCAGAAACAGAAAATAGGTCAATATCTCTTCACATCACCCTCCACCACTTAAAACAATCACAATTGTTTTGAATACATCAGGCTTTTACATAGAATCATAGAACTGGAGTTGGAAGGGACCTTTAAAGGTCACCTGCAATGAACAGGGACATCCACAGCTTAATCAGGTTGCTCAGAGCCCTGTCCGGCCTCACCTTCCATGTCTCCAGGCACAGGGCATCTACCACCTCTCTGGGTAACCTGTTCCTGTGCTTCAGTACCCTTACTGTAAAAAACTATTTTCTTACATCCAGTCTAAATCTCCCATTTTTGTTTGAAACCGCTTCCCTTGTCCTATCACCACAGACCCTGTGAAAGAGCCTGTATCCTTCTTTCTTATAGCCCCCCCTTCAGATACTGAAAGGCAGCTTATCAGGTCTCCCCAGAGCCTTCTCTTTTCCAGACAGAACAGTCTGAACTCTCTCACTCTGTCCCATAAGGGGGTGCTTCACCCTTCAGATGATTTTTGTGTCCCTTCTCTGGACATGCTCCAACAGGTCTCTCCTGTACCGAGGACCCCACATCTGGGCACAGATGTTAATGTTCTTGGATCTAAACTGAATGAATGTTTTAAACACATTTCTTTTTTTTTCCTTTTTTTACTTTTGTATTAAAACACTTTGAACATCTGCATAAAGTACGTAAGTGGGAACTGTATAACACCATGCTCAAAAGTTGTTTTTTTTCGTAATAACAAACGAGCAGTAGCACAAAGTCCTAGCTTGACATTTACAGTCTGTGGCTAAAACACCACTCAAATTCCTGCTTACCAGTAAGCAATCTCTGGTTGCTATTTGTTTACTGTGTATTATAGTTCTCCTATCTTTGACTTAATCATGAAATTTAGTTCTTCTTTAATTCAGAAGTTCAAAAGAAATTACTCAAGTGAAAAATGTGCAAAGTATGAACTATTTCATTTTTTATAATCTACAGTTTTCTTACTGCAGGGCAAGCAGGCATTAAGAAATAAGTGGAAGTTCCCTGACAAAGTAAGCTCCAAAATTCTGAAACTTGGATGAAGAAAGGGGATGTCTTTACCCCACCCCTGCAATACAAATGTGGTATTCTTCGCTGAACGTAAATCCTGTGTGCCACAACCAAGTGAACAATGTACTGTGGACAAAATTAAGATGAATGAAGAAAGATAAGGTGTCCTTGCAAAATTAGAAAAGCTGAAATTTGGAGGATAGGGAGTCCCTGTAAAACAAGATAAAGCTGATGAATGAAGGTTGTGAAAAAAAAACTGGTTAAACAAACTTATTTTGCAGATATACAGCAGGAGATGGTAGCTTAGCACCTGTTTGTAAATCTTGCTTGCTTGACAGGACAAAGAGGGATGGACTTTGTCAAATAGGATACAAACATAGCTCTAGTTGGGCAAAACAACAAACTCTGAATCCAGATTACAACATAAGTATAAACAAAGGAAATGAAGCGGGGTTAGCTGCAGGGGAGGATGAATGTGTGGTAGGCAAACCAAGGAGAATGTGAACCCCGAGTACCTCAGCCAATGGGGAAAGGGGCAGCGCTCACTATAGCGTCGAGGTATGGGGATAAAAGAGGCTGTGACCTCTGACGGGTTGAGAGATACTTCCGGGAAATGCCCCCATTAGACTCTCTCTTCATTCGAATAAAGAAAGCTAAAACCTCCTCTCTCTGTTTTTGGGATAAAGATGATTGAGCAAGCCTACTGGAGCACAAATTTTCCCAACAAAATTAGGGACAAAATCAACTTGAACTACCTTACTTCTAATACCTATGAAAAGTGTAATGCAATTTTACAAAAACAGATGTGTTCAACACTTGTTTTAAAACACAGACCTGCTTCTGCCTCTCCGTTTTCCAGTGTCTGTTTCAAAGTGTGGTGGATGCGGACACCATCAATAATCAGGCTTTCAAGACATCAGCATCATTTCGCAATATAAAAATATGCTACGTGACAATTTTGCAGTCAGAAAATAAATAGCGAATGCTTAGAAAACAAAGTTTCCTTATTAGGCTGGTAGTAAAATTGAGGGAGTTGTCATCAGAGGAAAATGCAGCCCTGCAATTTCAGGATTACAATGTGAATTAGAGCATTCTCTAGATGCCAAGCTATTAGCTCCCGGGTCAAAGACAAAAAGGTCTTCTCTGTTCAAGAATTTTGTACTCAAAATATCTTAGTGGCATCCGCTTTCTGTTGTCTGACAAGGGGGAGTTCTGAAAGCTTGTGCGTACCTATGCTGAAAAACAGCAGGATGTAAGATTTTCTATATTAATCATGAGGATTAGAGACAGTAATGCTAGGCACGGCTAATAAATTTGGGAATGCAGAAACACTTCAAGTTAGAGCTGCACTCAAAAATCACTAGAGAATGCTGCACTGTATAGGAGGCAGTCCTTTCTTTAAACTCACCACTAGTAGGTGTAAGCGGGTGTCATCTCTAGCTCTGAGAATGAAGAATAGGAAAGAAGATGAATAAAGAAAAATGAAGCACAGACTGAAAAATTGTGAGAAATCAGCCATATAATGATTATTTCCTCTTAATGCACACAGCCACACATACACACATCCATTCATAATTGCTTTATCAATACGAGATTTGCTGACCATTTAAAATCCAACCCATGCCTTAAAACAGGTAGTGTACGTGCTCAGAAGACAAATATTCACTTGAGCAGGAAACATAAGACCAATTCCGCAGAGCAGATCATACATTTTTAACCTCATAGCACGGCAGGAAAATGCTTTAAACCTGTGGCAAGTCAATGAGAAATCTTCCCTACTGGTAAGCACAATAGCAGCCATCCATTTCAATAGAAGTTTATCAGCAGTGAAACCTGACCGAGATAAATGACGAAGCTGTTGAGCCACAGCCTGCTTCTGCCTGCTGCAGGCTGCCAGATAAAATGGGAACAAAAGCTCCCTGCTGTACCCCCTGCCAGTCTCCATTAACCCCTGCTGATGCTTTATTATCGTCTGGGGGCTCCAGAACAGCATAGCATGAAACAGTGCATAAAATATAAATAATAAAAGCTCCTATGTGGCACAAACAAACCAGAAACATAGCTAGCAAGAAACATTAATGTCAGTTGCACTGCAATTAAATAATGTTTCTGAAGAATTCCACATACTGAAAAGGGAAAAAGTACACTTTATTTAAAACCATGTATAAAATAATACTTAAAAGCAATAGAGAAGTATACAAACACATTTCTCCTGCTTTTATCCCTACTCCCCATCCCAAACACACACAGACACATACAAGCAAAGGAGAGACCAGGCATGTACCAGATATCTTCATGTTCAATTCTAAGTTTCTTATTTTGACCCTGTCACAAATATCTTCTCTGTTTCACCTCCTCCACTGTCTTTCTGCAAATGCAAGCTTAAAAAATTTACAGAAGGTCAAACCATCTCCTAGTAAGCAGTTATTAAAAAGAAAATAAGGATGAGGAGGGCAGGGAAAAGTGTTACAAGTCTCAGAATTCATGGTTGCCATAGGAGAGAAAGGCAGTGGGAGGAAAAGGGAAGAGTTGAAATCTCAGTAATATTTTAGCTATTATAGGTAATGATATTATAGCCTGATATTTCTGTAGCTTACCATAGCACAAACAACCTAATATAAAAAAATACAGAGACCACACAAGATCCTGGGGAAAACTCACTAAGATTTATCGGTAATGTGACTCTCCACTGTATTTGCATTACTTAGCACAATAAAGAAAAAACAATCTATTTAAGACTGAATTATTCTTTCAGATGAACACCCCTTCTTCAGTCTATAGAGCCTTCCCATGCTTTTCTAATTACAGAAGCTGTACTGAACTGGCACTCCAATCTATCATTATCAGAGATCATCAATGTTCAGCCCATTTCTGCCTTTCTGAAATGTGATGAGCAAGCAGCAAACCTATGTCTAAGGAAAAACATGAGGCTTTCCTGAAGTTAATACGACTAACTAAATAAAGATTCCCCATTCAACAAATAGAAGAACGATCTCAACATGGGAAAACAGAGGCTCTAAGTTGTCAATCCTAAGGTCCACCCATCCTGATATCCCGTCTCAGAGAATAAAAAAATAACAAATTATCCCTACAGCAGAATAATAGAGCCAAGATGCACGTAAACTTCTTAAGAAGAGTCTCTGATTCTCCAGAAATTTACAGTTCAGTGATTTGTGGTTCAGAACACAAATTTATGCATATGCAAACTTCAGTGGAATTCTCTTCCACAGACATTCAGTCTTCCCAATAGCACAAACAAGCTTTAAACATCCCCATTCATTTCCAAAACTTACACAGTTTGAAGAACCACCTTTTTTTTTTCCCTCCACCTATCGCCTTCTCATATCAATTCCAGATGCTTCTCTCAAAAATAGCTGGGTGGGAGCAAAAGAGTCCTTGGCACTTTCTGCATACCTCTAATGATTTTATACATCTGTCACACCCCCCTGAACTGACAACTTCTGCAATAAAAATATAATAATAAATTATTTAAAAGAAAAAACACAAAACAACACAACCAAAAAAACTTCAAACCAAATGAAACAAAAATCCAAAAACTCCAAAGGAAAACTGTGGGAGAATTTCTTCTCTTGCTTTAAAGGTTTTACCCAGGCTTTTTCAAGATTTTCTGAATGTTAATAAGAGTCCTGGTTGATGCCATGGTTTCGGCTGGGATAATTTTTTTCGCTGTATCTGGTACTATGTTTTGGATTTATGATGAAAATAGTGGTGATAAAACACCAGTATATATTTGTTAATGAGCAGTGTTTACATACAGACAAAGATGTTTCAGCTTCTCACACTGCCCTGCCAGAGTGATAATGCTGGAGGTGCACAAGAAGCTGGGAGGGGACAGAAACAGGACTGCTGATTCAAATTGGCTAAAGGAATATTCCATTCCACATGGCATCATGTTGAAATGATAAAGATGGAAGAGGGAGGGAGGGTGGCAGGAATTGGGCAGTGGAAGGCCTGCCGCTGCTCAGGGATTAAATGGGCACCAGTCAGCTGGTGGTGAGCAATAACACTGTACAACACTTATTTTTGTTTGTTTGTTGTTTTTCCTTTCGTGTGTGTAATTTACTTTTTTTCCCCCCTCTCTCACTAAACTGTCTTTATCTCAACCCACCAGTTCTAACATTTCTACCTTTTTCCATTCTCTCTCCTCAGCACACTGAGGGATGTGGACAGTGACTGAATGGTGCATAGTGCATAGCTATCTAGTGGGTAAAACCTCAGTAGTTAATAAACGCTGATGTTTTATAAAAAGCAGAAGCAAGAAAAGTCTAACACTTCAAACCTCATGGGAAAAAATAACTAATAAAATTACATTTATTTTCCGAATGTCCTGCATAAATGCTACATGAAAACCAGGGTCAAATTCATTTATCACTTGTATTAGATTAAAAACAGTGAAATGTAAATTGTCCTGGAAAGTTGTTTGTGCCACATCAGATATCTTCTCTCCTGCCACAGACATTGTAATGTTGGCATTAACAATATATCATACGTTCTAGCTAGTTCAATGGAACTGCAGCAGTAAACTCATGCTTAATCTAGTTGAAAACTTCTACAACAAACTATACAGAATCATTAGCAATGAATACAGAATCCTGGTCTGAGTAAGCCTGAAACGTGTGAAAAAAAATCTCTGTTGTGGTAAGCATGAGTTAGGAGAATGCCTAACCTTCCTTTTGCAAAATATAAAAAAAATAAAAATAAAAAAAATTCAAGGCAGTATCAGAGCAGAAGAGCTCAATCCATTATAAATACATCTCTAATCATAGCTTAGTCTCCTTTACCTTCTTTCCCTGCATCTGCTAAAAAGTTAAGTAAATTACAGACTATAAGCCTTATTTTCGGGAGAAAGGAAACCATGCTCCCTGAGGATCTGTCAAGGAGTGTTTCGAAGCAAATCACCTTGCAGCCTTGCAGTTACTTTGACTATAAAGAGAGCAGTTACACAATCTTATAGCACAAGATCATGACTTCCAGTTGACGTACTTGAAGTTATTTATAAGTAAAACAATTTCAGGAGACTAGAGAAAATACAGTGCGTAATGTGATAAGTGCTAAAAAATATTTATTGTATTAAAGATTCACTAAGAAAGTTTGTAACTCAACAAAAGGAAGGTAAGCCTATCAAAATACAGGAAAACTAGGTACAGTTACAAGCTCCAGGCAGTAGCCAAGTCTCCTGCTTCCAGAAGGCATTCTGCCTTTTGATAATAAACTGAACAAATGCAGCATACCAGAAAGAAAGCAAAATCTATCCTCTTGCTGGAGCCCTAATAAAACTAAGGAGATGCAAAGTACAGAAGATTTTTGGGAGTACAGGTAATTATATGTAAAATGAGATTGATTTATCTATAATTTTTTTCTATAAAATTTAATTCTTTAAAATGTATTTATCTACTTGCACCTAAGCTAAGCAGCACAAAGAACAATAGAAACATTAGTTTAACCTACAAACATTACTCCCAAGAAAAAATTTTAATAATGATCTAAGAATCAAATTAAACAAATCCTTATCATATATTAAAAAAAAGAAAGAACAAAAAAGAGAGAGAGCTACTACACAGATACTGTTTCTATTTTATAGATGGAAAATCTCAGGAAGACTAGTGAGCAACTTGCCCAAAGTCAGAGAAAAAAATGAATTGTTTCTTATAGCAGAAATCAACCATTATCCCATTGCATTTTTGAACTGTATCAGAACTTAAACACTTAGAAAAATGGAGTAACTATGTTCTATAACCTCAAGGAATTAAAAATGCAGGTGCAATTACAAACCTCTATTTTGTCAGTTTTCGCATCTCCCCAGTAAATTTTGCTTTCTGCATAATCCAGTGCCAGTCCATTTGGCCACCCAAGTGAGGTATTCACCAGCACAATCCTGTCTGAGCCATCTAATGCTGCCCTCTCGATCTTCGGAATTTCTCCCCAGTCAGTCCAGTACATGTACCTGCAATGGAAACAAAATCTTTAGGAGTCTTATTAAACCGAATTTTCAGTATTTACATGGCTGTTTTTGCACTACAATTCCCTGAAGCCACACAGCACACAGAAAAAATGCATTTCAAAGCCAAATATATTTTCTTACCTAAATAACAATGCCCAACACATCCAAAATAGCACTGACATGTAAGCAGACTGATACTTCACATATTTTTACTCCTATACCAATCTTCTGAGCAAGTCCACATAACAAGTTTTATTAGCTAGAATAAACAAATGGATTTTAAAGAGAAAAATAAAACCTAAAAACACAGAATTTGAATAGTCAAAAGGGAGCAGCGGTCCCTAAGCCTCAGAGCATTAACTTTCAAAGGAGGACAGTATTTTCATTTTGAAGACCTAGAAGTTTATCACTGCATCCCATTATCTGCATGCATGTAAACAGAAGTATCTTCTTTGTCTAATACTTAAAAAGTGCTCATGAACAGCTCCTTACCCTACCATAGGATCCAGCACAATAGCTCTAGGTTCTTCCAGGTCTTCCGATATCAAGATTTTTCTCATGGTCCCATTAAGCCTTGTAACTTCTATACGGTCTGTGCCAGTGTCAGTCCAATACAGATTTCGGGCAACCCAGTCCACAGCAATGCCATCAGGATGAGCAATCTGTGCTGTGACAACAAACTGACTACCTGACCCATCAACGAGTGAGCGACGGATGGCCCTAACTTCATCGTCAGTCCAATAGATGTACCCTTCCAGAGGATCAAAGTCAATGGCGATGGCATGACGGATGTCCTCCAGCGGCAAAACGATGTCTGTAAAATCTGGGGTGTCTAAGGAAATGCGCCTCAAATCTGTCCGGCGGGCTAGCAGCAGCAATTCAGTGGCACCTACGTGCGTAAGGCAAAAACACAACCATCTTACAAACACTGTACAGTAGTGGTAAACCTGATTCTCCACCATTCACTGCAAGCTAGTCTAGCTGCCCTGATTTCAATAGTGTCTATCCAAACTGATGGGCACCAGCAGAGAATACCACTCAAAAGCTTCAAATGTAAGGTTAATCTTCTGCAGAACAAACCAGATATATTTATAGAGGAAATTCAGTGGTGATTTCCTTGTCCAAAACCTATTACGTTAGACCTGTTTTCTATCCAGATCATTCCCTCCAAAAGATATTGAAATAGCTATGAAGCGATCGTGCTAAGATTTTCTGCAAATAACAGATGGTCTGTAGCCTCTCAAATGAAAACAATAATTAAATCATTTACTGACTGTAGTTGTTGGTATAGTGGATGATTGTGTGTTTCAACAGCACCCTTAGAGGGAGAAACATAATTAACTCAGAATACCACAGGTAAATCTCCTTTGAGAAACTCCTATTAGAGGAACCAAGTTTGCGAATTGACAACTGTCCACTGACAATGTAAAGCAGGTGGATTTTCAGCTTCTCCCCAGACTGCTGAGAATAAGCATATCCGAACATTTGAAGATAAATAATACAGAGTCACACTGAACAGAAAGCACACAAAAGCCTTTCTGGCTTTTTTAGGTCAAAAGTCAAATTCCTAATAAATAGCTAAGATCAGCTTGCGGTGCAAAAGATGCTTTCACACAGAACAATACAAGCTGTTTAGTAGTACATTGCTAGGCACCTGACTGATAAAGAACTTACTGTCTAGTCTATCTTATTCTTGTTTCATTTTATATTCTATCTTGCTACATTTCAGTCTAATGAAGGCTAAACAACCACAACGCCCCATTCCAATTTAACTGGCTTATCAGTTTGGAGTCTCAGGGAGATAAGAGCAGTTTAGGCCCTAGGGAAGTCTGAGCTGAGGTAAAAAATGCATGCAATCCAAATGCAGGGAAAGTATGTTGGGACAGCTCTCCTCAAATAGTGATGGGAAAGGTTTGGCAGGGGGTGACCTAAGTGCAAGTGCAGAGGGAAAAAAGAGCAAGTGTGGGGGAAAGAAAAAGTCATTTCAAAGCCAAATGCTGTTCATGCTTCTGTGCCTTGATCTTACAAAGGTATAAATAAGGACTAGGACACTAAAAGAGCAACTACTAAAGTAACTAGATAGCTAATTTAATAAATATATATATTTAGTGTTCAATGCCAAATTTTTTTTTAAATGTCAGTAACTGGGGTGGGTGCTAGATGAAACCTCACTGAATGTCAAACTTTGGACAGATACCAAAGCAGCCATTGCTTCATTTAGAGCAATTTTAACACATAAAAAATATTTTAAATGCTTTTACATTGCTGCAAGAAACTGTACTTTTCAACAGCTGAAGTTCAGATTGTTATTACAAGTGTTCCTGGTTAGTAGTCTAGAATGGATTAAGATCAGCTTAGGATCCTATGTCCTAAAACACATTCCATTAAAAAACACATGTATACACTATTCAATTGTTCTTCTAGTGAATAACTCTTACACAATAACTAATATCAGGAAGAGGGAACCTTTAATCACGTCTAAGCATCCTTCAAAATAATTTAAAGCATGTGACAGAGTAAATGAAAAGCAGGCACATTAAGAAGATTTTTATGATTACAAAAGCAACTAATCTTGTCACAGCAGTCTATATGTGCATCTGTGTTGCTACTAACTGTATCAAATAATGAATGATTAAGATCTAAGCATTAACCTGCGTTGTGGTCATATGAGGCATTAATATATAACCAAGCACAACTATTAAGGTTCAATAAGAAATGTTAAGCACTTCCTTCCTTCCAGCTTCACGGTCATTTACTCAACTTACCCTTTAAACAAATCTGTACATATATTGATAATAATAATAAATTGCTTTATCTAACAGAATTAAGGTGAAGTTGATACACTAACCTCAGATTATCCAGCAGTTAGGAAGCTATATACATATAGTCTATTATATATATGCATATATATATATATATATAAAGCCTAAGGCATAATTTAAAAATAATTTGTATGTTGAAGTTGACAGCCATTTTGAAGAACCAATGCCAATTCCCCAGAAAGACTGGCTTGAATACAACTATGCCTTCACAAAAGCTCACCCTTAAAATCAACCAGCTGACCTTCCCATTGTTCTCGAAGAGAAGCCATTTCAAGTTTCAGAGGATCCTGCTTTCAGGTTGCAACACTTGTTAGGTGCAATAAGGTAGTGTTTCTAAGCCTTAATTGAGCATTAGGAAATTACTGCCTTTCAGCCAACCCATGTTGCACTGGAGATTCCTGAACTAAAAGTGGTCTGTATCTGGAGACTTGTCTACATTCTCCCATGCGATTCCAATCAAGCAATAAAAAGTTTAGTTTACTTTAAAGCTATTATCCAGCCATTAGCAAACTGACATCTCAGCTGCTTAGTCAGATGGCCAGTCATTCCATTCAGGAAAGAGAAACTGAGCACAGAAACATCTCATTTCAAGGTAAGCTAGGTGAAAAGCACTTCAAACACCTTCAGGCTTGTCCTGACAATAGCAAGAAAAGCAAATGCAGGAGCTGGGCAGATTTACAGTATGATCACCCTACCGTCTCTATTGCAGCCAAAAATAAAAATAAATAAATAAAAAAGGCAATCAGGGAACTAAAACAATTTGAATTTGTGCAAAACACCAGCTGCAAAAACTGATAAGAACCAGTCAGAAGGTACTCAAGGTACTCAAAGCTGAAAGGACACAACAGAATCGATCAGTTTTGTTCATCTCTACTCCAAAGTGCAGTTATGATGCAAAAGCTGAAATGTGACTGCAGGATCTCCATACTTCGTCACTCTGTCTCTTGCATATGGCTGTACCATAGTCAAAGTCAAGCCCTTTTGCTTACCCCCTTTACTGATCTTTCAGACAATCAATCCTAAGTGATCTTAGCAACCCACAAATTATTTAACACAAAAACCAAAATAACAACCAAACAACCAAAAAAAAAGAAAGCCAAACACCGACATCTTTTACAGCCCACCCCTACTGGGTACCAATATTCTTTTCGAAGTACCTCAAGACAGGAGGTATCCAGGACAGTTAGCAATTTTTCTAAAAACAAGCCCCTACTTAAGGCATCTAAATATGGACACAAAAGCTTCACTCCAGAATCTTGTATTTGAGAGTTTTAGCCTACTTTTATTAAGTACATTACATTAGTCCTAGAACTAATACTTCCTTCAAAAAGTCACTATTAAAAGTCAAAACAACTTAAATCTCTGTGCTAACTGAAGTGAAGAGGGAAAAGAGGGACAAAAAGAGAAACAGTAAATGTACAGATATATGCAGTGACACAGCTTTTAAGTTCAGTGCCTAATGCCCTGCTAACCTTTACAATTAATTACATCTTCCCAAGCATATAAGCCCTCAGTCATTTGTAAGTTACTGAACTTTAAAACCATCAGTGGTTGTTGAGGCCAGTAATACTACACAGACATATACTCAGGAACTTTTACATAAGAAGTGCTAGATCTAGGACATATATAGTAATTTCACTGTACTTGCTAAATCAAAATCATTAATAAAACCTCAGAACAGTTATCACACATCTGACTAATAAAAATTTACTTCCTAAATGTCTTTTCCCAGTTGGAAAGATACTATTGCCAGAGAGCTCCTGATATTACATTGCAAACAGTCTTAAAAAACAACCAGCCAAAAACCACTACCACCAAAAAAACCTATCAAGGTAAGAGGACATATATCTGAAATTATTTTTTTTCCTCTCCTTTAACAGAAACAAAAGAGCTCAGGTATTAAACTAACATCTTGATCCATCCAGTGAAATCACTGGCGATTCCAGACAAATAAAATTTATTTTTGAATTTAGGACTGCCTAGTGCAAACTTCTACTTACTTTCCCAGGCGACAAGGTAAACATGATGTAAGCACCAATGGGCAAAATAAAGACCCTCTCTTCCTCAAAGAGAGCAGGATGGCCACAGCAAGGCTTCAATGAAAGTCTAAACCAGTGCTTTTTTTTTTTTTTTTTTTTTTTTAACCATGAAAAAGTTTGTATCTCCTCACTCAGCTTTTTTTCCTCAGCACAAACCATAGATCTGAACTGGTCAGAGCAAGCATAGAAAATAAAGAAGTAAAATTCACCACAGGCAAAGTAGCACAAGGATGGAGAAGTGTTCAGGCACTAATATGAATATAATTCCAAAGACAGACTTGGAAGCTAAACCTATTTATTTAAATAAAAATGACTACTGAACAGGCCATTTAAAGTGAGAAGAACAGTGGTGCCCATAATACCGCAAAAGAGAAGTCTCAGTTATGTCCTAACAGGAGGGAAAGCAGAAGGAGGGGCCGGGCTCTGCTTCTGCTCACCAATAGCAGTTCAGAAGTGGCACAGAGCTGCATCAGGAGAGGGTGAAACTGGGAAAAATTCTTTATCATGAGTGGTCAAACACAGGAACAGGTTTCCTGGAGAGGTGGTTGATGCCCCATGCATGTCAGTGTTCAAGAGCCGTTTGCATAATGCACTCATTAATGTGCTTGAACTTTTAGTGAGCCCTAAAGTGGTCAGGCAGTCAGACCACTCTTTGTAGGAATTTTCCAACTGAACAGTTCTGTTCTATAAAAACGTGAATACAGAAGAACAAGCTAAATGACTACGAACACAATGCCAGCATAGGTAAGAGTACCCTACTGTGTGCTCAGAAGAGACTGTATTCTCTGGACATTACTGACAGAGGAAGAGGTGGCCATGACAACTGGATGTTCTTCCTCCCATCTTGAGGGATAGAGGTTTTCAAAATAGGAGATCTGTCTGCTGCAAGCCCTCATCTCAGTTAACAGTTTTGTATTATCAGTGTTGTATATATTTCTGTTATCAGTATTATCAGTTCTTGGGAAAATAGCTGATTTTATTCTCAATCATCACTCTTTTCTGAAATATGATGGAAAAGTGTTTATAAGCAGAGGGTAGGGGTTTATTGTCCAGAACTCTCACAAAAACAGTAAAATTACCCTAAGGTGTAATGGAAAAATAAAAGACAAAAAGCCAAGAAACCAACACTGAGGGGAAAGAAGAGGGAGGAAAAGATTTCCTATAAACCAAGATTATTCAAAAATGCTAGGTTGTCATGGAAACTGCTCAGGGAGGGTCAGCCAGCCTCACCTTTGGCTGCAAGGATCATCTGTCAAAGCCAAACCACTGCAAACAGCACAAACAGGCACTCAAAATTCACTCATCAAATTCCTGCAGATCCTGGCCAGTGCTCATTGACACTGTTAACGAGTTCGCTTCTCAAAGAGGCTCCTTGCAGCATGAAACGATTTAGTTTAGTAACTATCCTGATTTTAGCTTACTGCTTGGAGACAAAACTGTCTTCAAGAAATTAATCTGCCTTAGCCTCACTTTCACTTTTTTTTTTTTTAACCTGTTTATCATTCCTCTTTCTTCCCCCACAGTTCTAATGTTCTCATTCCAAGATGAGCTGTAATTACTCATTCAGTGTTTCAGTGTGTTTCAGCACAGTAGATACGTACTGAAACAAACTGAGGAACTGAGGTGAAAATATTCCATTCTCAGGGTTCACACCACCTGTAGTAAACAGGCAAGTACAAAGAGAAAAAAAAAACACACACAAAAACCAACAGCAAGAAACCATAAGCGCACCGCTTTTCCTCCTCAATACATATTACTTGTCACACGAATTTCAAAAGTATACACAAAAAAGAGAAAATACATTTTCTTTACTGGTATCACTAAGCAGCCTAAGAAAGGAAGTAAATGCAAACACTAGAGATTTACATGCAAACTGTGGTCTGTGGCTAGGCTAGCTCTGCTTGCCCACCATTCCCTCTTCCCTTCCCCAAATCAGTCATTGCAGCCTTTGCAACTGTGAGCAGAATTCATAGTGAAGCCCTGACTTGAAGAGCTCTGGCAAGTTATAGGTCTCCCACAAAAGTCCTAGGTCTGCTACCTACACCTTTCTTCAATGAGAAGAAAGTAATACTCTCTCCAGAGTGAGAAAATGATCAAAAAATTTTTAATTATTTTTGGGCACACATAGCTCTAAATGCTGAAACACAACAAGCAACAAGCCTCCAGGACTCCCTTAGCCCTTACACTCTTTGTAGAAGTTGGATCTGTGCAGGATTGTCAGTTAAGTGAAACCAATGGATCTGAAGCATAGCTGTAGCAGGTTGTTTCTCTTACACGCGGGCTAATTTAGTTCTAACTCTACTAAGCAATGGAACATAGCACTCACTGAGCCGACTTGATTTTCTCTCCCCCACACATTTTCCTTCTTAAAAATTAACAGTGAGAGGGGTTTTTTTTTTTTGGAAAAAAATATGCAACAGCAGAATGGTTGTTAAAAACACAACATCACATTGATAAGCATATGCTAATTGCTCTTTTATGATGCTTTTTGTGTAGGGACAGACAGCAAGCTGTAATACCTCACTGTCTCAGTGATCTGCTTAACAAAATTCCTGGTAAAATAGGAGCTGTGTTTTGTGAGCCAAGTATGCTTTATGGCTGAATGAGAACTAATAATTTGGCTTATCATGTTTTCAGAGAGTAGGAGAAGAAACCGACAACCTTGTGTTCTGAGACATAAGGAATAGCTGAGAAAGTAAGCTGATGATATTCAAAGCCAGGTTGGATGGGGCCCTGGGCAGCCCAGTCCAATATTAGATATGGAGGTTGGCATCCCTGCCTGCGGCAGGGTGGCTGGAGCTTGATGATCCTTGAGGTCCCTTCCAGCTTAAGCCATTCTATGATTCTATGAATATTACTACATGAGAAGTTCAAAGCATTTTGTAGAGTTATTGTTTTTCCCAAAAGTCATCCCCAAAAAAAACATTTGTCCCAAAAACCTTCCCAAAAATCCCCATTTCCTATCAGCAGGGGGTCAAAAGGAAACCATTTCTCTCGCCAGGACTTGTTACTACAATTGTCCTTGGTCCTTCAAACACTGCTAGGTGGGTGACCAAACCTTCGCAATTCCCCATCCCCCGTGTGGAATTCTCACACAGCTCTGCTTTTGGAAATATGTACTGGGAAACAACTGCTTTAGCTATCTGCTTCCACAAAACAGTTTGTCCATATCAAGAATTTATGCATATCAAGTTTTTGTTATTATTGTTTATTTTTTAAGTGCATGAATTTGCATTCTGACTAAATTTAACCAATCCAGAGCTTTAGTTTTAAAGCTTGTTCCTTATACTGGCAGAAACAGGAGAAAAACATCTT
Source organism: Pavo muticus (assembly GCA_016647715.1). NCBI lineage: Eukaryota > Metazoa > Chordata > Aves > Galliformes > Phasianidae > Pavo > Pavo muticus. Next base: position 378,510 of record JACDJE010000184.1, read on the forward strand.
GTGCATGTACTGCTAAGTTCTTACAATAAACTTGCAAGGCTAAATTGGGAGATGCTTTTGAATTTTTCACATAAAAGCAGCAATTTATTTTAATAAGGTTCACAGTCACAAATAGCCACACAAAAATAATCAACAGAGAGCATGAAATTAAAGAAAACACTGAACGATAGTGAAGAAGCTTAAGAATTTTAAAAATATAAAATGAAAATTTAATGAATTATTTCTGTATACATTTTTTTAGTGTTTTTACAGTAAATTCTGCTGTATCTTTCTGTTCTGCTGTACGTTTTTCATAGAGACAATCTGCATAAAGATGGTTATTTATGAGAGCTAATTAATCTCCCAGTGTTTATTCTGATACCGTTAATGTATTACAGCAGTCACAGCACAATGTCACAAAACCTATCCATATAAAATAAAATGACTTGAAATCATATACATCAGACCATAGTGAAATGCTAAAAGCAGCTTTGGGTGAGGAGGTTTAGGTTAGATATTAGGAGGAAGTTTTTCACAGAGAGGGTGGTGACGTACTGGAACAGGTTGCCCAAGGAGGCTGTGGATGCCCCATCCCTGGCGGCATTCAAGGCCAGGCTGGATGTGGCTCTGGACAGCCTGGTCTAGTGGCTGGAGACCCGGCACATAGCAGGGGGGTTGAAACTCATTACGGTCCTTTTCAGCCCAGGGCATTCTATGATTCTGTGATATGATTCTATGTCTTGGGTTTTAAAGTTGAAATACTTCTAATATCTCTAAAACCACACCTTTCTGTTCAGTTCCTATAGACATATATATGTGTCTAACTTTATGCATGAGAACAGAAAGAAATACCAGATGCATGTGTGTATAAATGGAAATCAGATCTCAAAAAGTAAATGTTTTACTTGCACAATCCTAATAGACAAATATTAATGCATGAAAAATAACATTAGAAACAATTTAAAGACAACAGAGAAGGTTTATATTTTCTCTACGAAAAGGGAACAATACAACACCCAAAAAACTTCCAGGGAATTAGTGACAGAGACAGAATTATCAACTAAATTTTGTGACTGAAGATAAACTGCTCTTCAGCTATGAGACTATTTCCTCTTTGAAAAGTAGAGGGTATTTTTCCAATCACTTTTATTTGTACTGCAAAAGCGTAGATTTTTCCACAATTTGCCACCCTTAACGTGCATTATGTAGTGAAGCTAGAAGAACCCCTTTTCCCTTCAACAAATTATTTTGTGCTTAACCTAAAAGGATTTTTAAAAATAAAGCCTACCATCTTTGCAGGTCTTTCCATTCTCAAGAAGTTTCACACCAGTGGGACATGCACACTGATAAGAGGGCTTGGTAGGAGACATCAAACATAAGTGGGAGCAGCCACCATTATTAATTCCACATGGGTTTGTAGCTGTTAAACATAAATCACACAGATTAATGCTTCTGATAATGAATGACCTCATCTCATGTGTCAAGACACATACGGTGTTTGAGTGGTGGAATCAGTGGCAGCAACACAGATTAAAGAAGGAAATGAAATACACAGAACAAGTAAAAATTAATTCCAAGTGTTGAGTAGTGCAGTATTTATGGTACAAAAGTGCACGGATGTTGAATATTTCCTTTCTTGAGGAAGTAGCATTTAGCTCTAAACAAGAGCCTTCTCATTTTCTCTCTCTGCTCTTCTCATTTTCACAAATTATTCAACGTGTTGGTGCTGAATGTATAGTAAATTGCATATATATTAAAAAAAAATGCAAACAGTAAATTAACACAATGGTTAAGACAGTGGTTATTACACAGAGCTGCAAAATTAACAGTGTTTTTCATTTAGGAACTACTACTTGGAAAAAAATAAGAATACCACACTACATAAAGTTAGGGCACATTAAAGAGAAAAAGGAATATGACAATAGCATAAATGTGGAAAAAGCTCAGTGAAAAAGCTCTCCCTCAGGAATCCCAGACCCTGGAGGTTTCTGAGAGGGTCTGGGGAATGGAAGACTTCCCTTTAGTCAGGGAAGAGGCGGTCCGAGAGTGCCTAGGCAACACCAATGTTCATAAATCCATGGGACCAGATGGGGTGCATCCACGGGTGCTGAGGGAGCTGGTGGAGGTGATTGCTGAACCGCTCTCTATCATCTTTGAGAGGTCTTGGAGAATGGGGGAGGTGCCTGAAGACTGCAGGATAGCCAATGTCACTCCGGTCTTCAGAAAGGGCAAGAAGGAAGATCCAGGCAATTACAGGCCAGTCAGCCTCACCTCTGTCCCTGGAAAGGTGATGGAACAGCTTGTGCTGGATGCCATCTCCAGACAATTGGAGGAAAAGGAGGTTATCAGGAGTAGCCAGCATGGGTTCACCAGGGGGAGGTCATGCTTGACCAACCTGGTAGCCTTCTATGATGTTGTCACTGGCTGGGTGGATGGGGGGAGAGCAGTGGATGTAGTCTACCTTGATTTCAGCAAGGCGTTTGATACTGTCTCCCACGACATCCTTATAACAAAGCTGAGGAAGTGTGGGATAGATGAGTGGACAGTGAGGTGGGTTGAGAACTGGCTGACTGGCAGAGCACAGAGGGTCGTCGTTGGCGGTGCAGAGTCTGGTTGGAGACCTGTAACTAGCGGTGTTCCCCAGGGGTCGGTGCTGGGTCCGGTCTTGTTCAACATCTTCATCAATGACCTTGATGAGGGGATAGTGGCCACCCTCAGCAAGTTTGCTGATGATACGAAGTTGGGAGGATTGGCTGACACGCCTGAAGGCTGTGCTGCCATTCAGCGAGACCTGGACAGGCTGGAGAGCTGGGCGGTAAGAAACCAGATGAGGTTTAACAAAAGCAAGTGTAGAGTCTTGCACCTAGGGAGGAATAATTGCATGCAGCGGTACAGGTTGGGGGATGACCTGCTGGAGAGGAGCTCTGCAGAGAGGGACCTGGGTGTCCTGGTGGACGACAGGTTGGCCATGAGCCAGCAGTGTGCCCTTGTGGCCAAAAAGGCCAATGGCATTCTGGGCTGCATTAAAAAGAGCGTGGCCAGCAGGTCGAGGGAGGTGATCCTCCCCCTCTACTCTGCCCTGGTAAGGCCTCATCTGGAGTACTGTGTCCAGTTCTGGGCTCCCCAGTACAAAAAAGACAGGGATCTCTTGGAAAGAGTCCAGCGGAGGGCCACAAAGATGGTGAAGGGCCTGGAGCATCTCCCCTATGAAGAAAGGCTAAGTGAACTGGGTCTGTTTAGCCTTGAGAAAAGAAGACTGAGAGGGGACCTGATCCAGGTCTATAAATATCTAAGGTGTGGGGGGCAAAGTGGCGAGGCCAGACTCTTTTCAGCAGTGTGTGGAGACAGGACAAGGGGAAACGGCCAGAAACTGGAGCATAGGAAGTTCCGCACCAATGTGCGCAAGAACTTCTTTACGGTGAGGGTGACGGAGCACTGGAACAGGCTGCCCAGGGGGGTTGTGGAGTCTCCTTCTCTGGAGATATTCAAGACCCGCCTGGACGCCCACCTGTGCAACCTGGTGTAGGGAACCTGCTTTGGCAGGGGGGTTGGACTTGATGATCTCTGGGGTCCCTTCCAACCCCTATGATTCTGTGATTCTGTGGCTGTCAGAGTAAAAGAGATTATTTTTCGCATTAAAAAAAAATACAACTTAGAGAATATTTGGTTTCTCTGTTTTTTCCCCCCAGTCTCTGCATTGGAGAAACTGCATCATGATGCAAGTAAAGCCACTTGCTACAATACAGAAGGAGTAGTTAAGATGTTTGCAGATCAGTTCCAACTTGCATTTAAAGTATAAAGCAAGACAACTTACCATTTGGCTGCCTCTTCTGGCTGAAAGCATGGATATCCATGGGTGAGAAGATGTTGGAATGTATTTCACGCAGGTCCTCCCCAGAGTACTTGCTGCAGGCCAAGATGGAATGCGTGTTCCAGTCTGTCCAGTACAATGTGTCCCCAAACAGCGTCAAAGCAAAAGGATGTGGAAGGGAGCCTTTAACCACTGCTTGCCTAATGAAGTACAAGGAAGAAACTGAACGCTTAAACACAGTTCATACTACAGCTTCGCTCAAACATAGCCTTTATGAAGAGAAGTTTACAGTGTAAATATGATTTATCAAAACTTTTCTCTTTCTCTTCTTTTGGGGAAACAAATATAGCATGCCCGATTTAAGGAATGATGTGGGGAAATAACACAGGAGTCCTATTTTCTAGCTGCCTTCTCATGCTAAGTCAAAGAGAACACTAACTGAAAGCCCTGCCTAGGTTGTCAGTGGCTATTTCTTAGCACTCTTTTAACTCCTTATACCTGCGGGGCTATAAATCACCATGTGCAACGGAAGAGAACACCAGCTGGTTTTATGCAAATCTGACTGCAATTTGTTGATACACCATGTCTATCACTGCCAGCCTTGGCAGATTTTAAACTGAGACAGTGTTCAGTCAATTAGCAATCCATTAATCTCTTCCATATTTTTTCCATTAATTCCCTTGACAAATAGTTTCACTATGAAGAAATACTGAATGTAACTTTTCATGATTCATTATTATGATAATTAAGCTATTGTTTTTATTACAAGTAGTGCCATTAAACAGAGTTCTGCTGATCTTTTGCCATAGCAGTGGTATCATTTCTGAGGAAAAGTGGGTAACTGCCTGTCTCTAAGCTCAGAAACAAAATTAAAGAGTGTATCTATATATTTTATGTAGATAGACACATACATGCTCATTAGCCATTACAAAAATGCAGCATAAACATTGCTGAAGACAGTTTTTCCAGGCTCTTGTGATGCAGAAACTAATTGTCTATACCCAAGTTCCTCAGAACGGGAATTAAGTAGCTCAATTCTCACACAGTAGTTTTTTTTTAAATTATTATTAAGAATCATAGAAAAACTGAAGATGGAAAGGACACTGGAGAACATCTGGACCAACATCCTACTCAAAGCAGGGTCACACAAGTACCACTTAGACAAATGCTTCTTCTAATATCCTTCTTCTTAATAGTGAGGGTGCACAGGCATTCACACATACACAAGTTCCCACTGAACAATGGATCCAGCCATCTATTTCCTAGACTAGAACTTGAAGGGACTGACACATAGCTCTAATACTTCTTCAAGTATAGAGCATACCATGATCACCATTCTCCCAGTTTTCTTCTTGCAGGGAAGAAGGTCATTATCTGTATATTTACTGAGAGAACAGCCACACACTATCTACACCTTTTTTGCCAAGAATTCAGTAAGAGAACTGGTTTAGTAGAGAATAAAAATAGTCTTATTTTCCAACTATTTTCTGCTAAAATATAACAGAAGAGTATATTAAAGCAGGAAACTTGAAGGTATAATCTGCCAATGATTCCAAGTACAAAGAGACTGCAGTCATTTCAGCTCTTTCACCTTAGCTTCTGCAAAAAAATGCATTATCTTTAAAGTTTCTATTTTTTTCGACTCCTGAGAAAAACACATACATTCCATTACTTGTCACTCCAGTGTTCCAATTCTACACTAAGCAAAATTTCAGATGATATTTCAGACTAGAAAGTAGGACATACCTTTTATTTCTTATCTCTGTCTGGAGTCAGGTATATATTTGCTCCTAATTAAATGCACAAAATAAGCATCTTACAAAAGACTATTGTAATATAATTTACAGCTGAAATCTACCTGCCAAACGGTGAAGCCATAATGACAAAGCATACTCCTGCACCAAGAATAAAGGCATTTAAATTCAATAAACATTTTTACCAACCCCACCCCCAAACTCTAAATGCCTTCCAATTTGAATAATTTCACTTTAGAGCAGGACTGGTGACTACATAAGTCTTTATGATGACTGTCATCTGGGATAGATGCAATAAAGGTCCAGACCTCTGGACCGACCGTCTAATGACCAGACCTTCACCAAAGACAGCATTTCACAGACAAGAAAAGCCACATTTTTTTCTGAGTCATATCTTGCTATTCATTCCAAAATTTTGAGACTTTTAGATGCGATTATTACCCACCAGTTCCTAGTAAGAATCAATTTTTGATTACAATAAATGCTGCTAGATGTGCCTAACTTTTGGACAACCATCTGTCCTTGTAGCAATGCATAAGGTAAGCTGTCAACCTTATTTAAACCAGCCCTGGTCTAGAGAGATCCAGGAGTAACTGATAGATGATGGCACTGCCTTGAAGCAGTCACTTTGACGTTTTTGTTAGTAGCTATAAGGAACTGTCACACAAAAATGTCTTTGGGCCTGAATACAATAGCACATATTACTCACATTTAATTAAGATGAAGATAAAATTTACTACTAATATGTAACCCACATACACAGTTTCCATCAAGCCATTACAAGGTGATAGCTTACTTCCTATTAAGAAAATCAGAAGTGCTTTTTTGCCTCTGAACAAACACAGCTGCGACAAGTGGTCTGCTGAGAAGCAGGCACACTGTGTAGGTGACAGCAAGGAAGTGGAAGCTGGTTTATGCTCTGTAGGCCCTCCCCGTTGTGATGGCTCCACAGCCTATCCAGGATGTGGAGAAGAGAGAGAACAGCTGGAGAGATAAGGAGCTAACAACAGGGTAAGAGAAGAGAGAAAGGAAAGTCCTTCCTACAGCTGCTGCGAAGTAATTGCACTCTACCATGGCCTGCATTATGATTTGCAAAGCTTTGTTTCTGGTGGGTGAGGAAAGGAGAGAGGACTTCTGTCTTAATGTTATATACCTGCGTGAACAAACAGGAAAAGAATGTCACCTGTAGCATCTGACTGCTGTGTACCAGCTGATATTTACCAGCACAAGCACTCATCTGGAGTCAAAGATCAGCCAGGTCTCCATGGTTTTGGCATCACTAACGAAGACACTGGCCAACCTACCAGCTGAGGCGCTGCAGGTGTAATTGGGCCAATACAACCTGATAGCTCTGTGCTGGTACACCTTCAGACTTCACATTTCAGCTCAGGCCTGATTTCAATGAGTGACACAAACGCAAAAAGCACAGTGTTCTATTATCCTTCACTAAGCTCTTCAGCTCCTTCAAACTGCTGCACTTGTCCTATTAGCTCTGATAATGAGAGACACCAGAGATGAGGAGAAAGTGAGAGATGAGAAGTAATGTTATGAGCTCAGGGGACATCTCTAGGGCTTCAACAGTATGCAAATTGGCTGCATATTAGATGGTACTAAACAGGCAGTAACTTTAAAAATCTTCCCTGGGCCAGAGATAGAATTACACAAATTTGCCTTAAAAATTTTGATGGAGATTGACATTTAAAATATCGCCATTTCTAGTCAGTTTAGTTGGATGGGAAGGAAATGCAAAAGAAGAATGCATTAGTACAAGCTGACATCATGAAAGGTAGGGAATTACTGGAGTCCAACAGAAGCCTACAAAGATGAATACGGGCCTGGAACATCTCCCTCATGAAGAAAGGCTGAGAGACCTGGGACTGTTCAGCCTGGAGAAGACTCTTCAACTCGTATAAATATCTGAAGAGAGGGTGTCAAGTAGATGGAGCCAGGCTCTTTTCAATGGTGCCTAGCAACAGGACAAAGAGCACAAACTGGAGCACAGGAAGTTTCATATGAACATGAGAAAAAACTTCTATACTTTGAAGGTACTTTGAGCTTGGAACAAGCTGCCCAGAGAAGTTGTGGAGTCTCCCTCTCTGGAGCTATTCAAAATCTGTCTGGACCCTTTTCCCTGCACAACCTACTCTGGGGAACATGCTTTAGCAGGAGGGATTGGCTAGATGACCTCCAGTGGTCCCTTTCAATATCCATGATTCTGTGAAAAGGAAGTCGGGAAGAGAAAAGAGAGAAAGCAAGACGCTTCCACAGAAATTAAATTCCATATGTACTGTAGATCATGATTTCCTAAATACAACTACTTATAGCACCATTGTGGAAATCAGAATTGCAATTAAAATAAACACCTATTATACTAAAGACTTTTCTATTGCCTGAAGAAAACACAGAACCAAATTAAATACATTCACTTTTGTTCTATTCTTATTCTGTTAAAGAGACCTGTGAAATATTTGGTGAAGCTTATGAAAAAGAAAACAAATAATAAACAAGTTAAAACAGAAATGACAAAATGCGCTAAGGAACTCTCAAATGGAACAAATACAAGAAAATTCAAACCATCTGTGCAGTGTTACAACAATGACAAAAAGCTTCCGCATCAGGATAATGTGCATTTATACAAACAATACACTCATTTGAAATAGAGACTTCAAATTTATACCCTTCATCAGAACCAGAATTTCCTCAGCTCACCCCACTCCCTTTTCTATTTTTTTTTTTTGGAAGTAATAGTGGAATTCAAATTGAAAGTCTGATTATAGCTATAAAATTTAAGAATCATTCACACCGAAAGAAAACCATCAAAAATATTATAAAGGTGAAGTGTCATCAGAATTCTGAACTTCCCCCCTACAGTTTTAACAGAAAACAGTTTAGATCTAAGCATGATAGCAAATGTAGTTGTAGCTGTTGCGTATCTATAAAAACAAACAAACAAACAAAAGAAAACAAGAAAATACATTTCAATAAGCAAATTCTACACTGCAGTTACCTAACTTCAAAACCTGATCAGAATAACTGGAGAACACCTAGGGTACTTTAATCATCCTGGCCTGCACTTCTCAAAACCATTAGCAACACAGCTCAACAGTAATGAAACTCATCTCTACACTGGGTCTAATGCAACTGAAAGAATACATTCAATACTCGGGATTAACATTGTGTTAAAATAACAGCCAGCTAAGAAAAAACATTTTCTCACAGAGTTCTTATTGATCCAATTCACAATACAGTGATGCTCTTATGAACTGAAAGAGAAGAGGAAAAAATATCCACTCCTAAGACCACATATTTGAAAATCTGATTATCTTCAGATCTAGAGTCCACTGTCCAATGCTGTATACAAATATCAATGTTTATTAAAGTCTTGCTCAGTGTGGTTTTAGTGATAGACACAGATATGCACAGAAGTCATGTGCAGTCTACCTGCATTTCTTTCTGTTCACCTCTGAGGCTACCTGCACTTAATCTTCGTGGCAGGGAGCAAGAATTTTCACATTTATGTTTGAATCCATTTCTCAAGTTTCTCTCTAGAGGATCCCATACCTATTTCCATCTCCTCAGCTATCAGAGAAAAAAATCTACTGCTATATGACTCTTTGCAATCCAATTTCAAATACAACTGGGAAGACTAGAAAATATTAAGGCAGTTCACCTTACTGGTATATTCTCAATGCTAAAGAATGAGAATAAGAGAGAAATCTTTATTTATAGCTCTCTTTTACATTTCTCTCATAAAAAAAGAGCATGGTTTGTAAAGATGTAAGAGTAAATGAAAAAAAAATAAATGAACAGTGCAGTTAGACCCTGTGCACATGATCAATTCAGTTATGCAGCCCGAGAATACAGTAGCATCTGGCCAAGAGATGCTGCTGAGCATCTGAGGGCAGGCTTGTCACAGTAACCTTGCTCACCAGTGGGGCAAGTTCTGTAGTGGAATGCACATCCACAGTCTGGGACAACAAAGATCAGCCATCATGCCAAATGGGCTATTCAGAAAGAGCAGAAATGCCTGAAGTTTGTTTGAGCATTTCCACTCATCTGAGATGCTTTAATTTCATAAAAGCTAATCCAATTCTCCAACAGTAAAGCACAGTGAGACACTTAAATGGAAAATGCAAGCAAATATATAAATATTCCCTTAGATATATATGCCTAAATGCACAAACATAAATATTTATATTTCTATGCACACATTTTCCATATGTCTCATATAACTACATATATTTACATATACATACATACACACTTCCTCCACTGCACATGTTACCTAAACATCTCCATTTCAGTAACCTGAAGAATTAATGCCAGTAACTGCTTTTCAGGCTATCAGAGAATCACTGAATGGGGGAAATACAGAAGGATCAAATACATTACTAACACAGGTATACTTCCATACTGTTTGCTAAAAGATTCGCAACAGATTAATTACGTCTGCAAAATTAAGAAATACACTAATGAAATGTACTATGCAATCCCTATAATTACTGAAGATTAGAATTTTAAGCAGCGAAGAACTGGGACAGGAACATAACGTTAAGCAAACACTTTAGTTTTCATTTGTGGCTCATAATATGATGTGCTAATAGCACTAAAATGAGCAGAGGAAGCATTTGTACTGTTTAACTTTCCCACTGAGTTTTTTTATGCCAGTTTTATTCAGACAGGACACATCCTTGCTGGCACCCACATATGTGTTGAACACTAACTCTCTCAAAATAAGGAAAAATGATATCTAACATTTTTTTTTCTCATTATGTTTACCATATCAACGTTCAATAGAAATACAATATGAAAAGCTGGAATTTTAAACAGTCTACAGGCAAAAGCTTACATATTAACCTATATACTGTTGAAAAAGCTTTTCAGAGACGCTCATATCGGAATCTACTAAATTTTCGTTCATTTTTCTTCTTACGCTGTACCAGGTCAATTTTTAGTTAAAAGTACCTGTGGGCTACATCTTATTAGAAAAAAATTTGGAATTTCCACCCTACCTTTCTTCATAGAGAATAATAAAAAGAAAGGTTTGCTTTCTGAACCTTGCTTTTAACATTCATTATATATTAAAAGAAAGCATATTATGGACATGTTTGCATGCTGCAAATTATAATGTTTTGCAGAAAATGTTTCTCTCCACCTAGAGATCACTTAGCACCAGAGCATTCAGGAAATCCCAAGAATTACAAAGATATCATTCTTAACAATGGGAAATAATAGCAAGTGGCCAAAGTGCTCGGAGGATGAATCCTGCACACTGTCAGGTAAGGCAGGATGAACACCCAACAGAGAACTGAAGATCCCAACACCACAGCTGCCACAAGACAGGGCAGGGAGATCCAATTTCCTTAGAAGTACAAGGTTTCATCTTCTGCCAACTGAACGAAAACAAACTTGGAAAATTAAGCTAGAATTTCAACATGAATCCTTGCTCAAATATTCCTACTAGAATACAAGCCTGGTTCTCATTACTTGAGAAAGTAAACAGAAAACGTTACTCGTGGGGTACAAAAATGTCCTTTAAAACCAAAATACTTTCTCTTTTGCCACTTCTTTAAGCTGCAGTTGCCACATTCACAGCAAATAACAAGTCTAGCTTCAAACCCCAGTTGTTCTTAAAGTTTAAAGAAGTCAATCAGATGTAAGACTTTGGTTGAGTCAATCGTGTGCGTCATTTTTCAGTCAAACACCATCATGACATGCGATGTAGTTTAAAGGCCTCAGCAGGAGTAAAGGAGACTGGAAAGCTGCAGGATGAGGTGATGGTGTCTGGGAGACAGTGTGTGGGCAGATCCACTGGCTGCAGGATGCTATATGGGCTGCATAAACCTGCAGCTGCTGGGATCCTGAGCTAACACTACATGCACTGTCCCGTGTCTTAGAAGCAGCACTTATGAACTGTGGCTAATCCCCCTGCACTATGTATTTTTATTAAGTGTCTACAAATACGCAGACCCACGACCTAGTGACTCCAGCTACATACAGCACACATGTAACCTATCCCAACATGCACACCAGCCAGCTACAGACATTTTGAAGCTCCATCTTCCCAGTATTTTATTTCAAAAGCGCCTTGGGGAAGATCCAAGAAATTCACCCTTTCACTGTATCCAAATAATTTAATTACTTCTGCTTAAGCAGGCTTCTCTAGCAGCTTTAATTAGAGCACTGCTTGTCTTCTACGCTGTCCTGCAGTGATGAGGTACTGAAACAGACACACTTTTCACCATAGACTGGTTTCTCCTTGATGACTTCTGTCTCACAGAAATACACACAAAGATATAGACAGAGCACAGTAGTTTATTCCCTGCACATAATGTCATATACTGCATACATTATACACAACAAAAAAGAAATCCTTCTAAATGCAGGGACACAATGTTTTCAGCTTTTCATCAAACTTGCAACTAATCATCTGGCAGACAGATTTGATCTGATGCTTAAAAACAGGAAAAAAATATCAATGCTTGAGTGCAAACTCAACATTCACCTCCTTGCAAAAGTTCCCCAGCCCTCTAACAGTTTTTGTAAGTATGTTTTCTTACAGTGGCCTCAAAACCCATCTCATTAGCACAAACACTTCCTGGGGGACCTTGTAAGTGTGCTCCCCTTCAGCCAGTAATGTGTTAACTTATTAATTAGAACTGCTGCTGCAGGGTAAAGGAAAAGAAATTAATTCAAGAGCTGCCTTAGCAGGCCAACCTATCTTGGGTACTCTACTCACAGGAGAGCTATCTGCAATCCAGTTTTGTTTAATTAGTCCCACAAAAAGCAACTGTTCACTCTGATAAGAGCAGGGCAAGAGCAGGGGGAAAAAAGAAAAGAAAGAAAGAAAAAAAACCCCACATCTCCTGTATGCACCAATTTCATTTTTTAATTACATTCTGACATGAAAAACTGCTCACTCTTTTCTCTAGCTGGCAAACCAAGAGCATTAGTCATCAGCCTCTGTGTTCTTCATCCTTACTCTGAGTCCGTCACTGGAGTAGCCATGTTAATAAGTCCTAGGGCTAGCACAGATCACTGTAAAATTTGCTGTGCAAATTTCCTTATGAATTTATGACTATACCACACATTTGCTGAGTGCTGATGCCAACACTGTCATGGTGACTCTTCATTTTGATGCAGAAGCTCACAAGCTCTAGCAAAAGATTACCAAGGTCCTATCCAAAGAGGTGATAAAAATCTAGGCTACTTTGTTTATCCCCCTGCAAACTCCTACCACCTACCTGCTTTGCTCTTCCACTATCCAGACCTCTGCATGCTAGAAGCCAAGCATCCATGCATATAAACGGCCTTCTCTGACACACACATCTTTAAATTTTAATTCATGTGTAGTGCCAGGTGTAGAGACAAGATAATCAGACTACAGGAATAAAAAGACAAAAAAAGTTATTTCTCTCAGGTATAGAAGTATGTCAAGAATATTTCCCTTTCGCTCATTCCAAATACTAGAATACTGTCTGAATCTCAATACTTCAAAATTTATCTCAGTGACACTAATTAAAATCCTTACCTATTTACATCATATTTTCTTTCACTATCCAAATCACAAAAGCAGTTTTCTTTGAACTGTTCGAAATTCTTTTTTGATATAGAGGTGTTATTTACTGCTAACTTTCCCACTTCCACAAAAGCAATTAAAACTCATGTTGTACTGCTCTACATGAAGCTTTTATGATCACATCTACTACAGACTCCCACCTCACACTGATCAACACTACAAACAACTTGAAACTTATCTTTACTCATCTGCTTCCTTTGCTAAGTTACCAAATCTGGTCAGATCCAGAACACTGTACATATTATGAAACTATGTGTCTTTTAATAACAATAGTCTTTTTTATTTCTTCAATGGCTACGTCTTCCAGAAATATATTTTCCCTGACATGCTGACAGAAGGTAAAGCAGAAAGAGAACTAGTGACACTTCACAAAGATTTAAAAAAATAATAATCTGTTTTAATCAGTAATTTTGCTAGCAACACAAAAAAATAAACGTCATTTATAAATAATGAGTTAAAAATGAAGTTCAAAATCACTAAAATGAGCTAGGAAATCAAAATTTATGTTTCAAGTTAGACTACACAGTAACTGATAGTATTCCTGTCGTTCCCCATTCTTAAGTAAAGTGACTCTTCAGGGTAGCCCTCTTAAAAAAGGGATTTTAAAGGTGGTGGTGGGAAATAAAACTGGCCTAATCCTACTATGATATCCTTTCATATGAAAATAAGACCGTGATCATTCTGAGTGTGTTTGTTAAGCATGCAACTCTCCCCCACCTCCCTATCCAGTATGTTTTGCATCTCTTGGTCAATCCTTTGGGAACAAGGAGAATCAAAACCCTATTTTTTTTTGTTTTTTTTTCATATAATTTTTACAAAGTTTTCCTTAACATGTGGATGACTGTATAGATGCAAGGGACCTTAATCCACTGTATTTGACCCGCCTGAACACAGGAAGAGCTGAAATAACCCGCCCAAGAGCACTGTGTCCAGCTGTCAGCAGAAGTGCATAGGGGACACAGCCAGGAAGCAAGGGATAACGCTGGGCAAAGCAATACAAGGAGTCATGGGTGTATTGAGAGATGGAAAGGAGTGAGTAAAAATAAGCATGTATGTATATGCACAGGGAACATGTAGACAGAAACTATAGGGACTGCTGTTGTGGTGGAGAGATAGATATAAATCCATATAAAAGCTTCTTAGTTCCAGTGTTCATGGGAGAAAAAAGAATCTGCTCAGCTTTTCCTTTTTGGGGTGTGAGTATAACCAGGAGAACAGACTGAAAGGGTACTGTGTGTTGGTTTTTGGCTTTGGGTAATTATTTTTTTCTTATGAAGCTTAGAAAGAGGATCTCAAGAGTTGTTTCATTGGCAGATGGAGAAAAAATCTTTTTTAATGTTAGATAATCAGTTATTGACAAAGTTGAATGAAGTAATGAGATAAGAAGCAAAATATAGAATTAGCTGTTGTAAAATACCATATTGAAAAGGGCAATTTTTATTGGGTAACTGAAAGGCAATATGTAACAAAATAGAATCACTTTAAACAGACCCAGAAGATCTCTTTTTCCTCCCTCCTCAAGATAGACAGAGGCTAAGAGGTCACTGCAGAGGAAAAAATAGCACATAAAAACTCATTGTAGAACAGCTTAACTTCTGCAATTCTTTCCATTTTTCCCAATGATGTAATTGCAAAGAATAAAAAAAAAAAAAAAAGCCTGGATACAGATGTTGATAGTTTTCTGAACCTTCAGAACTTTCTGTTTTTCCCTAGGCATCTGAGATGCTGTTACACGTGGTGTGTGCTTCTGAGCGCTTAAGGGAAGTCATATGCACTTTCCTCTCTAAGGACTATGCTCTCCTTCTCTCTCAAATGGTAACATAACTAGCATGATCCAAGGAAAATATTACTGATAAATTTTGGTACCAGTTAAAAAAATACATTTAAGTACTAGATAAATTATTTTGTTCTTAATGAATACATAAAAAATAATTAGTATATCTAAAATCTGAATTACTTGTCTATACAGGTCTTTATTATTTATTTACTAATTCCAGAGAACTTACTCCAGAGTGAGGTAAATGATCCAGGTGACTTTACAGCTGTGTCATGAGGCACAACTATTAGCTACCTGCAGAAAGACAAGGTTATGCAGCCCCTTATTCCAAGGAAGATCAGCACCTTAATGCCCTAATTTTTAGAAAGAATCACTTCAAGGTTAGCCAAAGAAAGGGAACGTAATAAACACATTTACAATAAAAACAAAATACCAAAAGCATATTTACACTGTTGTGCAATAGGCTATCAGTGAAGGAAGAACTACAAAGGAGTCTGAAGCAAAAGACTGAAAATGCAGCAGTGACTGCAGGAAATACCGAGGTAGCTATGGAGCCGGAAAGACTGGAGACCCTAGATAAGACAGGGAGGTTTGTGCTTTGTGGGAAAAGCATAAATATAGATTTGGATGGTGGTGGTGTCGATTTTGATCAGTGGACTCTTTTTACACAATTACCATTTCAAAAATCATTTCTACATCATGCATCATTTTCCAGCAGGTGCTAGCAAAAGCAGTACAATTTATTGCAGAGCCTGATATGCACACACTATTGGAAAGGGGATCAGCCAAACTACAGCAGCATGTTGTTGTAATAAAATGGTCCTTTCCCTCCCCAGTAAATAGGAGACTCAGGGTGACTCAAGAAGGAAACAAGCCACCTAATTATCTTATGGGACAAATCCATAATGTGGTTTCATCAGGTGTGATCATATAGGTGGTCATTTTGGAGTTGTATTTTCTTCTCATTGTTATTATTGCTTGGAGTTTGAGTTGTTTTATTTTTATTTTGCTTGTGCGCCAACTGTGAGTATTTTGTATTTGTGTGAGGGACTCACATTTGGCCTGCAATTTTTCAGGTGGCAAGCAGTCATTCTGAGCCCCACATGCAATCATTTCAGTTGAGATGAGTCTTTTTAAAGTTCTGATACATGTCTGGTCTCATAATCGCTCCATTCTTATCACATACACATTATGTTTTTAGCCTCAAACCATTTTTACCTGGAACACTCTGAAAACTTTCTGCTAACCAGCACCAATTTAAAACAAACAAACAATCAAAAAAAAACAACAACAACAATCTCAAGTTGTTATTGTACATGACAATTTCTATCCCATTCTCTTAATTGCACAGAACCTTAAATGACCGTTTTCCTTTCTAAAAGACTGTAATGCCACAAAATATCATGTTCTTTTAGTAGTTTGCTTTCTTGTGAAATAAATAACAAATGTAGAACTACTTTAAAACACAGAATCATAGAATGGCTTGGATTGGAAGGGTTCTCAAGGATCACCTAGTTCTAACCCCTCTGCCATGGGCAGGGTTGCCAAACACTAGCTCAAACACTAGATCAGGTTGCCCAAGGCCCCATCTAGCCTGGCCTTGAGCACTTCCAGGGACAGGGCATCCACAACTTCTCTGGGCAGTCTGTTCCAGCACCTCACCACCCTCTCCTGCTTAAAAGATCCGTTTAAATATTGGAAGGCTGTAATGATATCCCCCTGAGGCCTTCTTGTCTCCAGACTGAACAAGCACAGCTCCTTCAGCCTGTTCTCACAGGAGAGGTGCTCCAGCCCTTTGATCATCTTTGTGGCCCTCCTCTGGACCTTCTCCAAAAGCTTCATATCTTTCTTGTGCTGGGAGCCCCAGATCTGGATGCAGTATTCCAGGTAGAGCCTCACAAACGCAGAGTATAGAGGGACAATCACCTCCCTGTCCCTGCTGGCCACCCCTTTTCTGATGCAGCCCAGGATACCATTGGCCTTCTGAGCTGCAAGTGCACACTGCTGGTTCACACTGAGTTTTTCATCTACTAAGACCACTAAGTCCTCAGCAGGGGTACTCTTAAGGAGTTTTTTTACCAGTCAGTATACATGTCTGGGAATTACCCCAACCCAAGTGCAACACCTTGCGGTTGGTTTTGTTGAACCTCATTCGCTTCACATGGGCCCACCTTTTGAGTTTATCAAGGTCCCTTTGGATGGCATCCCTTCCTTATGCCGTATCAACTGCATCACTCAGCTTTGTGTCATCATACAACTTACAGAGGATGTACTCGATCCCATCATCTATGTCACTGATAAAGATGTTAAAGTGTACTGGACCCAAGACTCACCCCTGGGGGACACTTCTCATCACCACCCTCCTCTTGGACATAGAGCCATTGAGCACAACCTTCTGGCTGTGACCTTCCAACCAATTCCTTATCCACCAAATAGTCCACCCTTCACATCCATATCTCTCCAATTTACAGATAAGGACGTGGTGAGGGACCATGTCAAAGGCCTTGCAGAAGTCCAGGTAGGTGACATCAGTTACCTTCCCTTTGTCCGTCAGTGCCATCACTCTATCATGGGAGGCCACTAGATCGGTCAGGCAAAACCTTCCCTTGATGAAGCCATGCTGACAGTCTTGGATCACCTGGTCATCCCTCACATGCCTTAGCATGTCTTCCAGGAGGATCTGTTCCATGATCTTCCCAGGCACAGATGTGAGGCTCACTGGCCTGTAGTTCCCCAGGTCCTCTTTCTTCCCTTTCTTACAAATGGAAGTGATGTTTCCCTTTTTCCAGTCACCAGAGACTTCACCTCATATTTTCAAATATGATGGAGAGAGGCTCAGCAACCACATCAGCCAGCTCTCTTAGGATCTAGGGATGCATGTCATCTGGCTCCACAGACTTGTACACATTCAGTCTCATGAGGTGGTCTCAAACTTGCTCTGCTCTTAAAGTGCAGGGGAGTTTGCTCCCTCATTTCCCACCAAGAGCTTCAGGGATGTGAGAAATATAGGAATCCTGGTTGCCACTGAAGACTGAGGCAAAGAAACTCATTGAATACCTCAGCCTTCTCCATATTGTTGTACCAGTTCTCCCTTCTCATTTCTCAGAGGGGGTACATTCTCCTTGGACTTTCTCTTCTGACCAACGTACCAGTAGAATCCCTTCTTGATATTTTTCACATCCCTTGCTAACTTCAGTTCCACGTCTGCTTTGGCTTTCCTGATCCCATCTTCTACATATCCAGACAGCGTCCCTGTATTCTTCTCAGGTGACAAGTCCTTGTTTCCACTGCCTTCTTTTCCCTCGGTTTGACCAGCAGGTCCTTGCCAAGCCATGCCAGTTTCTTACCTCCTTTTCCTGTTTTCTTATTCTGAGGGATGGAGAGCTCTTGCGCTCTTCGAAAGGCATTCTTAAAGAGTAACCAGCTTTGCTTCACTCCTCTGTCTGTAAGGACATCTTCCCAGGAGATCTCATTGAACAATTCCCTTAAACAGCCTGAAGTTCACTCTCCTGAAGTTCAGAGTCCTGACTCTTTGCCAGGCCCACATTCCTCAAGATCATGAATACAACCAGGGCATGGTCACTGCAGCCCAGGTTGCCTCCTGTCTTAATGTCTTTAACGATCTCCTCCACACTGGTGAGCACCAGGTCCAGCAACACTTCACCTCTGGTCAATATGTCCAATACCTGAACCAGAAAGTTATCACTGATGGACTTCATGAGTCTCCTGGATTGCTTTCAGCACACCACGCTGTTTTTCCAGCCAATATCGACTTCATTGAAGTCCCTCATCAGGATGAGAGTCTAAAAGCATGATACTTCTTGCAGATGAAGCAAGAAGGCCTTGTGAACAGGCTCCCCCTGATAAGGTGGCCTGTAGTAGACCCCAAATACCAGCTGTTCTTTATTGGCCCCATATCTAATCTTAACCCACAGGCTCTCAACCTGTTCCTGTTCCTCAGAGGGAGCTCCTTGCAGTCTATCCACTTTTTAACATAGAGAGCAACTCCCCCACTCCTCCCACCTTGTCTATCCCTTCAAAAAAGCTTATAGCCCTCAATGGTGGTATTCCAGTTATGTGAATCTTCCCACCACGTTTCTGCAACAGCAATAAGATCACAGTTTTCCAAGTGCTCCTCCCGCTTATTTCCCACACTGTGTGCGTTGGTATAGAGGCATTTCAGCTGGGCTTTCAGAGGGGCTGCCTTCCTAAAGGAGCCCTCCTACAAACCTCTGGGACAAATTTAAGGTCCTTCTCTGCTTCTTCCTAAAGTGACAGTGCTCTCTGGCTCTCCGTCCCCCAGCAGCTCTAGTTTAAAGCCCTGGTGATGGGCCTAGCCAGCCTGCTGCCTAGTATATTCTTGCCCCTCCTGGTCATTTGCATCCCATCCCATGTCAACACTTCTGGTTTCTCGAAGATGTGTCCATGATCATAGAACCTATAGCCTTTGGCATGACACCACCCATGCAGCCAGTCATTCAGCTGATCCTTTCTCCTCCTTCTCCCTGGATCCTAGTCTCCAGCTGGGAGGATTGAGAAGAACAATACCTGTGCTCCCAATCCCTTCAACATCTTCCATACACACACATCTCCATGTTTAGAACTGACAAAGCTGGTTAAACTATTTATACCCGCGCACATACATTTAAAACTGCATCCAATTCCTGCTACCTTGTCTAATCAAAAACAATTACAAAACTACTGCATGAATTTTTGATCTCTTAACAGGCAGAAGTTAGGAAGAAAACAACACAAATTTTCAAATTTTCAAGTGCTATAAGAGTTCAAAGTAAATACCACATGAACACAGTGGATGTTTCATGCATGTTGCGTATGTTTGTACAAACAAGTCAACCTATCAAAAAAACACCTATCTTGTCGACAAAAGGGTTTTGGAAGAGCCTAATTTCTTGTGGCAGCTTAATGTTTGCATAAAAGAAGTCAGTAAGATGTCAGAATGAAGAGCATAAGAAATGCTATGTAATGTTTAGATAAACCAGCTGAAGCAACACAAGAATTTGTAAAGGATAATTTCAAATATCATATCCCTGTGATACCTGGGCAAAAACTAACTGTGATTCATTTGTGTGTGTGAACAGTACTGACTAAGATCTTGTGTAATTAAGAGGGTTACACTCCAAACTAAGGATAAATGTATACATATCAAGCACCAGTTGCATTCTTAATTAAGAAGTAGCTATGACTGGATCAGAAAGGATTACGTCATAATTACAAAAGTATTAGAGAGAGAAAAAAAAACCGTCATTCTAGCATAGTCCTCTGTAAAGATTGTTTTCCATGTATTTCCCAACTCCTAGGATTAAAGAAACTAAAAGATTTGTATATGATGATCTACTTTTTATTATTCTCTGCATTTCTGAATACCACAGTAACAAAGGAAAAGAAGACCAAACAGAGAACTTAAGAAAAACAGAAATTTCTGCTAATAGTCTTACCTAATTAAGAATAGCACTCACGAGTTCCTTTATGGAACTAGTTCTGAGAAGAGACCTACTGAGTTACAGGATGCCTCAAAGAGGAGCACACATTCAACATTATAGTTTTGGAAAGGGGAGTCTGGGGAAGGATAAAAGCATCCGATAGCACTAGCTGGCTTAAAATTTAGCAAGTATTAACGTGCCAGTTCTTTGCAACAGAGCATATAAAGTTGTGCTTTTCTTAAAAGACATTGCTTAAGCAGAATTACATAGATCAAACAAAAACTTCTTACCGATGACTTCCATCGAGATTTGATTTGTGGATGAAATTCAGTTTAGCATCTGCCCAATAAAGTTTCTGTTCCTCATAATCCAATGTCAGTCCATTTGGCCAATAAATGTCCGTGTTGACTATAATGGAGCGGCTTGAACCATCCATCCCAGCACGTTCTATCTTTGGCACTTCTCCCCAGTCTGTCCAATACATGAACCTATAATTATTTTAAAAACAGAAAAAATAAAGAAAGCAAATGTATAAATCTACTATCGGAACATTTAATACAATTTTCAGTAAGGCAAAGGCTCTCTCTATTCTACAATGCCAGTGTTTCTGGAGCTCTCTTTTACTGGGTAAGGTACATATGACCTGGGAATACAAAAAAACCTATCACTTTGAAAAATGGAGAAAAAAAAAAAGACAAATCCACAGTACTATGTCACATTATCCTTCCAAACATCTCTTTCTTTCCTTGAGTCAGCTAAGATAGTTGGGCATATCCAACAGATCTTGACAATAATCAACGTTAAACAGAAAAGATGGATATTGCAGACCATCGTGAAATTACCTCTTTAACATGAGTCAGAGCACTGGGGGGGGGAAGGGGCAAAGAAAGATTTGTAGCCAACATAGCAGATGTACGTAAACAGTTAAGTGGATCTGATGGAAGACCAACTCACATTCTTTTTTTTTTTTCCCCCCCCAGAGAAATTCACAGAAAGGCAGCTAAGTCAACACCTTTAGAAGCATAGTTTTCATGCACTGAATGGACAAAGCACTATAAAATCTTTCAAGATTGAGTAAGGGTCATTATCTGGGAATTTATGAGGGAAGGGAATTTATCTAGTTGTGTATAAGACTGAGGTTAAGCAAGGGAAACCACTTTATTAAGACTGTATGCTATGGAGGAGGAAGAATATTCCTTCTTTTTCTGCAGGTGGTAGAAGACTGATTTACTTCTGAGTTGTTAACATAATGCAACACTAAACAAAAACAATTTGTAATACGAACAGATTAGACAAAGAGTGCCAGCGAAGCTTGCTATGTTATGTTGTTGCAGCTGGGCAGATGAAAAGTCTACTGTCCTAAGTTGTTTTTCTTAACCCTATGACATCTGCCGGCATACCTGCATATCTGTGCTCCCTAACCTGGCTCAGTCAAAACAATCCAGACTTGGAAAGATCTGAAGCCTTTAAACTAACCCAGATCATCACACAACCACAACATGTCAACTATATGGTGCCCACATGTGAAGAGGCCTGGCCACCCATCCTTTAAAGAAAAGCAAATGTGCAACACATTTAAGAAACATTTGCAGATGAAGTTATTCTTGGCAAAGATTTATTTTTTTTAAAAAAGTCAGGAAATTCCATGTCATCTTTTTCCCCTTAATTCATGTCTACAGCTGTGCATTAAAACAAACACACTATCTGTGGACAGAAATGCAGCTGATGAAAACAAATATTGTTCTATTCAATCCCAAGTGAGTCATTCTTTTTGGAGCAATATACCTGTCCTAAACACAAGGCACAGAGAGAGAACATTTGAGAGAACATGCTGCAGTCATGAATGAGTGCTATAGAGAAATCATTTTCCTGCCACGAAGAAGAAAAAACAAATGATCTTCAGATAGGGAGCACAGTAGCAACTCACCTGGTTGAGCTGTGCAGTAAAAAAACTACAGACTCAAAAAAAGTTTTAAAAGTCACACAGCACTTCTCCAAATAACACGTGTGAGGAAGAAGGGAGAACAAGAAAGAAATATTTTTAAACTTCTTTTAAAAGACTCTTCTTTACTCCAACTTGTCATGTCCCAGACTTCCGAATACTTCATCAAGGTTAATAGGTTCCAAGGTCCTGGCCACCCTGCTAGACTGATTTTTCAGGCTGAAACAGAAAGCTCATTAGCTGCTGTATAGCCTTGCCTTCTTCGCTCTCTCTCTCTCACCTCTCATGCACAGTACAATTACTGAAGAGAAAAACAGGTAAGGGAAGTCTAGCCACAAAGTAAAGTCTTCCCAGACTTCATAAAACCAGCCTTGTTTCATTTGTCAGAGGAGGACACATGCACATAGCATTTGCTTTAAGTGTTTCCATTCAGCTCTGATTCCCTCTGCTCCACTTCTGCAATAGCTTTTTCTAATATCATCTTTTTGTTTACCGTCACCCTGCTTAAAAGCCCACAGGTTTTAATGTCTACATTAAAAACCTTTGGAACCAATCATGCTCCAGCTGATGGCATCAAGGCTGTGTTTCACTCAGGAAGCTGGGTTTTTCATCACTGCCAAAGTAATCCAGGTTATAGTTTGAAAACCATTTTTTTTTCAGTAACAGCTGCTTTAAGCAGCTTCCTGGAGAGATCATCTCTTGCTTGCAGTACAGTGCTTACGTGGCTATGGAGCAAAAAGGATTCAAGGAACAGGTTTGGGCTAAAATAATCAGGTATCAATCTGAATGATCTCCAGTGCGCTACAGTGGTCTACAAACACTTCCACTTGCACGCAGGCTGCAGGCGTCTATAGCTGCTTAAACCCGGTGCCAGCAACACTCGCAAAGTTCCCAATTTCAGTTTCTTATTCAGAAAGTACAAGCACTTCCCCACAACAGCTGAGCAAGTGGCACAGGGTGTGGGAGCCAGAAGAGATGGGAAGAAATGTTTAAAACAGCTGTAAGAAATGCACCCCCATCCCTCCTCACACCATGCTTGAAGTTACCTGTGATTACTATAAGGAGACCTGGCTAACAGCCAGGGAGAGTACAGATGGACACAGCTGTAAACTCCTATTACTGCAGAGGTGTCTGCAGATTTTTCTACAGAGATCTCAGATCATTTTTGCAAGTAACATCAAACTGCTCACATCCGCCTAGTGCCAGTTCTCTCTTCTGGACGCCTCAGATTCTTGTAAGATTACATAATGGTTGGTAAGTGAGCCACACAGAAACAGTGCAAAAAGATGATATTCAGACATAGTAAATGATGGTAAACCAGCCATACAGAGAAGCTAAGGATCATTCTCCCTCCCCTTCACACATATTTAATTAAAATTTAATTAAAAACAAACAAAAACAACAACAACAAAGCAAAGCCTACAGGATATAGCAAAACATTCACCAATAAGGAACCAGCTCCCCAGAGAGGTTGTGAAGTCTACTTCTCTGGAAATATTCACAACCTGCCTGGAAGCTTTTCTGTGCAACCTACATAGGGAACCTGCTCTAGCAGCAGTGTTGGACTGGATGATCTCCAGAGAACCCACCCATATAGAGCCAAGGCTCTCTCAATCTAATAAAAATAGTACCACATCATACTAAAACTGATTCTGTGTATCTACATTTCTTTTTTCTATTTCAGTAACTAATAATTTTATTTTAAAAAAATGGTTTTAATTAAATAACCCTAAGATTTTTCATCTTACTTTTAAAAGCCATGCACATCAGACTTTAATAGTAAGATTTCAGAAACATTTGTGAGCTGTTATAAAAATTAACAGAATAACTGTATTATTTATGTACATGGATAATTTTAATATTAGGTGCTCGTGTCAAGAAACATTGCAGCTCCCCCTCAAAGAATTAAGGTCCATCAAGTAGAAAAGAGGAAGGGTCTTCGGCATCAGTAGGTATGGTATTTTGTTTGACTGTGGCCCAGAGTGTTCATTACTCCCTTAATGAAGTTGTAAAAATGTTTATCTTATACAGTTTGTTGTAGTTTAACTCAGCAGGTGTCTCAGCACCACACACTCCCTCACTCACTTCCCCCCTTCTCAGTGGGATGGGGGAGAGAATAGTGGGAAAAAAAATAGAACTCGATAAACCCACTTACTAAGGTAGAGAAAAGGAAAAGGGTAAGAGTTAATGACTATTTATCTGTATCTATCTATCTATTCATATGAATGTATATAACAAGTAATGCACAAACAATTGCCCATCACCCATTTGCTGTCTGACTCAATTCTTTCTGGGGTGCCATGTCACCACAAGACTTGCTTTTCAAGACCCAGGATAGTATTTCAAGCAGTGGCATGGGGCATGGGATATGTTTCCAGTCATCCAGTGGTTGCTTCCACAACTGTAAGCACATGCCATTTTCCAAGGCAAGTTTGTGGAAGCATAATAATCCACCTTCCAGGTGCCCCCATACTTGTATTTCAGCCATTGTCCTCCATACCAAAGAGGTTTTATTCCACTTGGCTTGCTTAACTACAGCATGTTTCACATTCATGGATAACCTGTGCAATAGCGTCCAGAGTCAAGGCCACCCCTCAATTCCGAGCCCATTTATAGGTTGCATCTCTCTTCCTTGATGGCCTGAAGTGTCATGGTCCCACTAAGCTAGAAATAATTTATCCTTATGTCGCTAGCCCAGATCTACCTGAGTAACTTTCAATTCAATCCCATCAGCCCAATCCATCTGCTGGTTGTTTTGATGTTCTTCAGTGGCACGACTCTTGGGTACATGAGCATCTACGTAACATACCTTTACAAACATGTTCTCTACCTGGGCAGAAGTATCTTTCCACAATGAAGTGGCCCAGATGGGTTTGCCTCTGTGTTGCCAGCTGGTCTGCTGCCATTGCTGTAACCATATTTTTAGGGCATTTGCCACCATCCAGGAATCAGTACACTGGCCACTTCTCTAAAAGCAGCTGGATGGCAAAAAACTTCTGCAAATTCGCTTGATTCACCTTTTCCTTCCGTAGTTGCTGCACATTGTTGTGCAGGACTCTATACAACAGCCTTCCACCTGTGATGCTTTCCCACAGTGCAACAGGACCCATCAGTGAACAGGGCATATTTCTTCTCGTTTTCTGGCAGTTTATTATGCAGTAGAGCCTCTTTAGCAAGTGTCACCTCCTCTTCTGGTAATATTCCAAATCTTTGCCTTCGGGCCAGTCCCTGATAAATTCTAAGATTCCTGGGTGGCTGGGGTTTCCTATTAGAGCTTGCTGCATGATCAGTAAGACCCACTTCATGTAGTTTCAGTTGCTTGAAAATCCAGCACAGGCAGTCAGGGTGCCAAGAGGAGCTGTGCTTTAGTACCAACCACTTCCAAAGTAGCTCAAGCCCCTTCATATGCTGCCAGTATCTCTTTTTCAGAGGAAGCATAGCAGGACTTGTATCTTCTGTATCCCTGAATCCAAAACCCTACACATCAGCCTTCAGTCTTCCCTAGTGCGCTCTGCCAGAGGCTCCAGGTGGGTCCATACTCTACTGCTTTGGCACACAGGATGTTTTTTTACATCTTGTCCTGTTTGGACTGGCCCAAGGGCTACTGCATGAAGTACCTCCTGCTTAATTTGTTAAAGGCTTGTTGTTGCTCAGGACCCCAAGTGAAATTGTTCTTCCACTGGCTCGCTTGACAGAAAGCATTTACAGTCAGACTGTAATCCAGAATATGCATTGTCCAGAAACCCACAACACCTATGAAAGTTTGTGTTTCCTTTTTGTTAGCTGGTGGGGACATAGCAATTATTTTATTGATCGCATCCCTAGAGATCTATCTTGCCATTTTACTCCTCAGAACTGTATTTCCATTCAGGTCCCTTGACTTTGCCTTATGCCAAAAGAGGCTTTCGGAAGGATTTAGATGATTTTCTTTCTTTTCTCAAAAAATTCTTCTGCTGTGTTGCCTCACACAATTGCGTCCTCAGTGTACTGCAGGCGTTCTGGAGCTGCCTCCTGTTTCAGTGCAGTCTGGATCAGCCCATGACAAACGGTAGGGCTGTGTTTCCACCTCTGGGGTAGTTGATTCCAGGTGTACTGGATGCCCCTCCAAGTAAAAGCAAACTGTGGCTTGCACTCGGCTGCCAGAGGGATTGAGAAAAATGCATTAGCAATACCAGTTGTGGCATACCACTTGGCTGCCTCTGACTCCAGTTCATACTGGAGTTCCAGTATGTCTGGCACAGCAGTGCTTAGCAGTGGTGTGACTTTACTCAGGTCACAATAGTCCACTGTCAGCCTCCACTCTACTGGACTTTCACACTGGCCAAATGTGACTACTGAAGAGTGAGCAAGTTTTGCTGATTACTCCTTGGTTCTCCAGTTGGCAAATCAGCCAACAAATTGGAATTAGGGAACCCCAGTTGGTGTGATATTGCTGCCAGTGCACTGTTGTAATAGCAATCAGCACCAGCTGTTCTACTCTCAGCAACTCCATAACAAAAGGGCCCCCTGCGAGACAAGGCAGGTAGATAGCTGCTTAATGTCTTCCATTGCCAAGGCAGCTATATTGATACCAAACAATTAAAGTATCCTTGAAGTACCCTCTCCTGAGATAATCTATACCAAGGATGCATGGAGTCTCTGGGCTAGTTGCAACGGGGTGCTTTTGCCACTCATTTCTGGTTAGTCTCACTTTAGCCTCCAATACAATTAATTCTTGGGAACCACCTGTCACTTCGGAAATATAAATGGGCTTTGCCCCTTCATAACTTGATGGCATTAGAGTACACTGTACACCGGTGTCCACTAGAGCTTCATATTTCTGTGGTTCTGATGCATCAAGCCATCTAATTCACACAGTCTAATAAACCCAATTGTCTCTTTCCTCCACCCAGCTGGAGGCAGGGCCCCTCTAGTTCTGGTTATTATATTCATTACTCATCTCTCATGTATGAGAACCAGAAGGCTCACTGTCAACCTCAGAAATAAGATCAGACCATCTTCTCTGTCTGGAGAACTCCCTGCTTGAAACTGGAGCCACTATTTTCCTGGAAGAACCCACTCTTCTGATTGTCTTCCCTTACAACTCACATTCCATGCCTGTAGAATCAAGGTTGGTTTTCCATTCCACTTCCTCAAATACTCTCCATGATCACGCACGTTAAACCACAGGATGATAAGTGATGTGTATCCACTACCTCCTCTCTCTTGAGCAGAGGAATGCTTACTTCTAATGGATGAAATACTGGTTTGTACAGGTGGAGGAGCAGTTGAACTAATTTCTATTTCTTTGATCTGTTGAACCAGTTTCTCCATAGCTGAGACACAGGCCCATAGGGAGGAAGACAGATTATCTTCATACTGTTGAAACATTCTAGCCACTTCATCTACCATTGGTCTTTTGTTATCCTTCCAGTTCATTCCTTCCAGGGCACTGGCATATGATTATGGTGCATTCCCATACAACTCTCCACCACTTAGGTTGCATACATATCATCCAGGTCTTGAGAGTTGGTATTATCGTCCAAGTTAATTCCGTATATGAGATCTACCACAGCTAGTTCCCTCAAGTACTGGATACCTTTTTTCCATGATGGCCCATTTGCCTAGGTTAAATATCAGATCTTTCTTAAAGGGAAATCTTTCCCTCATGTCTGATAAGAGTTGCTGCTATAGGGTGAAAGACTGTGTCCCTTTTCCAATTGCTTTGTCAATGCCACTTTCCCTAGAAAGAGTTCTCTACTACTTGGCTTCACTGCCCACTATGTCTAGGATACTGGCCCCACCATCCCAGCACCAAAGCAGCCAGGTAGAAATGTGCTCACCTGGCCAAAGGCCATAATCTTTTCACAAATCTCGCGGCTCAATGAATGTTAGGAGTTAGATGGTTTCTTTCTTTTCCTCTTGCTTTTGTGATGGCCCTGCTCCATCTTCTTCTCCCAACTTATAAGCTTCTCTTTTTGCTAAATGTTCTGACTTTTGTAGACCTTTCTGGTCTTTCTTATAGAGGCAACTGATACTGGCACTGGTTGGTTCTCTGGTTCTCCCGTTGCGAGGGCTGGAGAAGCCGCCGGACTGTACCTCTGGGTATGGTGTACCTACCTTAGGAGGAACTTTTTCTTGTCACAATACTTGGAACAGCCAGAGAACCCATAGCAGGAGCAACTGCAGGACTCATCACAAGAGCTGGAGTGACAGCAGGGTCTGTCTTGCTTGGTGCAACTGCAGGACCTGTTGCAGGAACTGGAACTGCCACAGCATCTATCACAGGAGTTGGATATTCTGTTACATTTTCATCAGATCCAGAAGTATTCTCTTCCCCTTGAGAATACTGAACAGTGTTGAGAAGAGCTCAGTAGGCATAGTCCAGATCCAGCACGCTGCAGTCATTTGTGCCTCTTTAGGATTGCCAAGGAAACAGCAGACCTTTTCCAAATATTCTACTAGTTTGTCAGGATTCAGTTGTTCAGAGGTGAAGTTCCAAACCACTGGGGGTGCCCACTACTTTAGGTACCTGCCCAAACCATCCCACACTCCCTACAACTCAGAACTATCCCACCTCAGGGCAGATGTCTGGGTGACATTCTTAAATAATGTCATGAAACACGTTCACAACAAATAGCAATAGGAACATGGTAGCTCGAACTTTCCACGAGTATTCAAAACTCTCAAGAGCTAATGTAACTAGCTCTTGAGCTCTAGTGAAAGAAGGAGAAGTGAAAAAGAGGCTGAGGAACTGCTGGAAAGTGTCCTCCTCTATCTCCTCCATAGCCAAACTCTCCGAAAGACAAAAAAAAGAATTTAATTATTAACAGAATCAACAATATGCCATCCAAAGCCTAATGATGACTGCAATGCTGAATACACACAAAACAGTAGTTTCTCAGCTGCCAATTTTATCATAAGATAAGCCAAGGCCACACAGCAAGCAAAATAAAAATCTTAATCCAACCCCCAGAGATGACAAACAATGCAGCAGGGAAAATAAACAGCAATCAAGGTGCTACACAATATAGTTCCACAAGAAGACTCTCAAAGAGCTCCATAAATAGGGAAACAATTAACATAGCGACTAGCAATTATCAAACTACCACAAAACCCTCTGTTAACATGCTCCAGGGGCAGATCTGCTGTTATCTCAACACTTTGTGCTCCATGTTGGGTGCTAAAATGCCTGTTGCATTTTAATTTGGCAGGTGGCTCAGCACCACACAGTCATTTGCTCGCTCCTCTCCTTCCCAGCAGGATGGGGAAGAGAATCAAGGAAAAAAAAAGAAGTACAACTTGTGGGTTGAGAGACAATTTATTTAGTAAGATAGACAAAAGGAAAATATTTATGACTATATATATACACACACACACACATATATATATGAATGTATATAACAAGTGATGCACAAACAATTGCTCATCATCCATCAACCAATGCCCAGCTATCCCCTCAAGCAGCGGAAGAGAGAGAAATGAACTCCCACTCCCTTCAAAACTCCTTCCACTTGATGTCTTATGACATCAAGGGTATGGAATATCCCTTTGGCCAGTTTAAGTCAGCAGTCCTAATTCTATTCCCTTCCAGCTCATTGGGCCCTTTGCTGAGAATGGCCTTCGCTCTGCACAACACTGCTTAGCAGCAGCTACAAACATCAGTGCGTTATCAACTTTTTTTTTTCCTAGAACAAAAACAAAGCACCGTACCAGACACTCTGAAGAAAACAATTCTGTCTCAGCTGAAACTAAGACACAGTTATACCACATATAAATATTATGAACAATGAGAAGAAAAGCTTTGATTGCTTTCTCCTACAAACGTTTTCCCATGCATCCTTAAACTCATGGGGTTTTTTTTGGTTGCTTGCTCATTTGTTTTTGAATTTTGGTGTCTCCTGTAAGTAAAGTGAAACAGGCTATAAAAACTTCCTCCTCAAAAAGCATCAGAAATCACTATGCACTGTACAGCTGTAACTTGCTAGTTGTGATTTGCTCCAAATTATAAAGTTTTGCCACGACAAAAGAAAGGAAACGGTGTTTCTTGATTCCACCCTGTGAGATGAACAAATATGGTAAAGAACAGGGTTTCTCTTCCAATAAAGCTCAAAGTCTAGGTGCACTGAGGGTAAAAGATTTCATATACACAGAAAAAAAAAGCTTGCAGAATATAAATGCTGAGATTAAATGCTATAATTCAGCAGTGATTTCCAACAGTACTCACACTGAGACAGAAATTCATGTCCAGCACCTATCAGCTTTGCAGTTGTCTGATCTGTGATGCTCCCCGGCACTGATACGGATTCTTTCAGCCCCACTCCGCTATCTTGCATGAAGCCAGGCCCCTG
Organism: Pavo muticus; assembly: GCA_016647715.1. Classification (NCBI taxonomy): domain Eukaryota; kingdom Metazoa; phylum Chordata; class Aves; order Galliformes; family Phasianidae; genus Pavo; species Pavo muticus. The sequence continues at coordinate 409,123 of JACDJE010000184.1, forward strand.
CCAGGAGCATCATTAAAGCCACGGCCAACAGCTGTTTCACTCACTGAGCAGGGATACCATAAACAGCACTTAGCTGATTTTAAGGCAGTTAATTGGGACACCTTGCAGGGCAGGCAATCATTTACCTTCACGAACATTATTCTGTGGGAAGAACAGCTGCCTAATTGGGACAGCCAATTATTTGGTTAAGCCCTTCACAGTGGATGCTCCAACTTTCCAATTATGCTCGTTTACGTCCCTGAGAACCTCTAAACTCCACAAGGACCCAAAGAGCCACCTAGCATCAGAGCCAGGATAGGTTTCAAGAGTGCAGCATCCCCTGGAGCTCATCAGCTCTGCAGTACCCCCCGCAGGGCTTGGCATTCGACCCACTCTGCTCCACGCTAGCAGGAGTGCCACTCTTCTGATGAGGAAAAATGAAATTACATAAGAAACACAAACAGCTCATGAAAAAGAAAGATGTATCACGTATATGCATTTGGCTGCCTAAAACTGTTCTTGACTTTAGAAGAAGAAATGTCTGTAGCCCTTCAGGACTTCAAAAAAAAAAAAGCCCAAACAAGTGATCCTTCCAAATGTCCTCAATAGAAACTTCTTGAGGAAGGTTTATGGAGGCATGGAACCGCAATCCAGAAGGACTTAAAGTATCAAACTAAGCAGAATCTGAGTTTTCAAATGGACTCTAAGTACCACCAGAAGGTTTTAGCGTGAAGTTTCTCAACTGATTGAAAAATTCTAGAAATACTTTCAGTCCTTCAAAAGAAACAAAAAATGTACATAGTCAACCAAATACAGAGATAATTATTCATAAGAGAGGAAGAAATATTCCTTCAGGATACGATCAAGATAAACACAAGCGAGATGTTCTTAGCTAATTGAGAACAGCAGTTCTTCATAATAGTTTGTCTCTATGAATAAGCACAGGCATTAGCTGAACACCATTTTCAGAGTTGCTCTACAATAATTTCTTACGTTATCACTCTACACTCAAGAACAATTTCTGTGCAAGTTAACTTACCCTACGCAGGTTTTCAACTGCCTTTGTACTGCTACTCTTGAATGTGCTTATGAATATAGCTATATGGGGAATAGGCATGAGCTATTAACATCCTACTACACTGAATTCCTTAAAGTTACTGGTTTAGGAGCCCACAGGCTCCTACCAAAACTGCAGTTTCTCATTTTGGCTACGCAGAGCTGGCTCATTTACTGGACAAAAACAAAACATATTTCACTGAAAACCAAGTCTTTCATATTTCATTCTCCTCAAATACATCAGTATATCTACTAGATTACTAGAAAACCCAGAAATGCTCAAAACGCTGCAGCTTTTTAATTCCCTGCCCTCTCCATCCCCTAATTCCCATCTCCATCCCCTGCATGCTGGTAGAGGCTGGAGGCCTGGCATACCTCCATCTCTGTTCCTCCATTTCACAGCCCAGACTATTAGTGCTCAGATCACCAAAACTACAGAGGAGTCTGTTCAGTAACTTTAGCGCAATGACCTGAAGCAGAGATGTCTCATTCTGCTATGCCTGCAAACAAAGCAGTGACCTCTTGAAGCATCAGAAATCAATGATGAACTACTGCAGCCTTCACAACTGATCTCCCAGCAAGCTTAAAAGACTAAACAAACAAATGGGGAAATCAATGTGCTAAATTCCATGTCTGCGTACATCTACCATACAATAGAAAGAAGTCTACTGGAACACATATTTTGTGAGGAATGCAAATGCTGTTCCTGGTATACTCTACACTGGTTCCTCAAAAGAACTAGCCTACCCTCGTGACAGTAGTTCTGCACAAATGACTGCATTTATCCTAGCACCTCGGGCAGTGTACTCATCAGGCAAAGACCCACCTGTAATAAGTATGGCAATATGAGGACTTCCTCGTAAAAGCTGGCTTTAGTTTCCTATATACATCTCATCTGGTAGGAGAAAGAAATTTTCGTTTGACCTTTCCTTTTCTTTACTTCATTTTTTAAAATGAGGGATAAAGACAAACACTTCCATTTTGGAAAGAAGAAATCTTTCGATGAAGCTGTTGGAAGCTGATGCTTTGATTCTAACTCACTATCAGCAATACATCATAAAACTAAAATGAGATTTTGGAGCTTGCTTTCTCAAGTCCTAAAAAGAATATACTGAAAGATATTTATAAGAAATCAAAATGGAAGCACAAACCTACATGATATTCTTATTTTCTATGCAGGAATAAGGACTTAATATGCAAAAGTATCTCTTAGCCAAAACTCTGGCTGTTTTCAGGTTTCTAGTTTGAGAAATATTCTGGGCAATCTGACAAGAAAAGCACAGAGGGGAGATTGTTTTTCATTTTCATCCAGGCATTTCTGAGAGTCCATAGGAAGTCACATTTGACTGAACTGTCAAACATGTGCTTATACACTGTAGAATCACATGCATGAGATTGTCCTTTTGGACACGGATCCCAAGGAAACGAGAAAAAGAGGTTCATCAGAAAACAAGAAGCTGTTTTTGCTGAATGCACAGAAAGGCAGAATTTCAGTTGTTTGAGCAGGTGAAAAGGTCTTTCCCTCCATGAACTTGTAAATTAACCTTTCTTATCTCCAGACACAAAAGGTCTAACAACATGCCTTCTACACTTATGGAACAGAAGCCATTTTCTTGTTTATTACAGAGCAAGCAGGAAATAAAGCTGTCAGAACTCAGCAACATTAAAAAAAAAAAAATTAAACAAAAACTGCGCCAGCTTTAGCCAAATAAATATAGAAAGAAACAATTTCCTCTCTCTGTTATCTATTTAACACCACCACTAGACCCTAGCTGACTGCAAAATGGAAGTGAAAAGCAGATGTGGGCTGGAATGTCTCTGTCAGCCCTTTGTGCAGAAATTGGCCCAAACATCATACACCAGACCCTACAAAGTTCAGCCAGCTTTTTAGTTGCAGGTAAGCCAACAGAAAATTGAAACATAAGCTAATGTAATAGGAGATGGACAAATTGACAAAAGAAAAACGTTTGCCTTCCAACATATCTTGCTTCTTCAAATTTTCAAGAAAATAGCAGAGGAAAGCAAACAAGTTGGCAGTCTTGACAGATTTTCAACATACACACACACACACACAGAGAAAACAACCATACCACAGTCTCTAGAGAAGCTAGCAAAGAAGCAGGGGCAGGACCTCACACTGATGTTGGGCTGTTCTGGAAACCGAGTCTCACAGATATTTGCTTCACTCAGTCTTCAGAGCTAGCTGAGCATTGCCCAAGAGGAGACTGTGAACATAGAACACCTGGTTTTAAACAGCTCTTCAAGATCCCATTAAAAGATACAGATCCCCACACCTGTGAACTGAACAAAACTCTGAAAGCAAGTATAAATAATGTTTAGCTATACTGAAATGACAAGTGGTGGAGAGCAGCAAGAAACTGCTAGGATTATTCCTCACAGTCAAGAAAAATGTTAAGTACTTTGCACAATGAAAAATAATTTGTTTCTTTACAGTGTTTTGTATTAAACATACCAATATTTGTACCATAGAATATTTAGAATTCACTAATTTCAAAGATCCTTGAGCTGAAACAGAACATGTGCAAATCAGCTGCTACTGTTAATTTCTCAGTCTCTGCTTTGACAAGTACAAGAATCTTTGCAGTTAAGTCAAACTTGCTACTTATATTTCAATATAAAACAAGGATAATTTTCCTCACCTCTTTACACATCCTTAATGTAGGAAGTGGAGAAAATTTTTTTATTGCAAGTTGTTCAGATGAAGCAGTGGTTTTTCCCTATGTATGTACCTTAAATTGAAGCACTAGGATCACATCTACTATGCCACAGCAGGAAGTCATAAACTTTACCCATATTGCCTGGTACATGAGAGCGAGAGGGAGAACCCTGACATTTTGCATTCTCTGCTGTTTCCTTCCAACAAAAAGTCATACCACTGTATATCACTACGCAGTATTATTATTTCTTGCCTAGAAGGACTTAGGGGTTCTAATAGATGAAAAACTCAACATGAGCCAGCAGCGTGCCCTTGCAGCTCAGAAGGCCAATGGTATCCTGAGCTACGTCAGAAGAGTGGTGGCCAGCAGGAAGAGGGAGATGACTGTCCCTCTGCTCTGCCTTTGTGAGACCCCACCTGGAGTACTGCATCCAGGTCTGGGGCAACAAGATGATTAGAGGGCTGGAGCACCTCTCCTGTGAAGACAGGCTGAGGGAGCTGTGCTTGTTCAGCCTGGAGAAGAGAAGGCTCTGAGAAGAACACATTATGGCCTTCTAATATTTAAGGGGAGCTTATAAGCAGGAGCGAAAACAACGTTTTTACACTGGTAGACAGTGATAGGACAAGAAGGAATTGTTTTAAACTAAAAGAAGGGAGATTTGGCTAAGATGTCAGGGGAAAGTGTCACAGAGAGGGTGGTGAGGTGCTGGAACACGCTGCTCAGAGAGTTTGTGGATGCCACATCTTTGGAGGTGTTCAAGGCGAGGCTAGATGGAGTCCAGGGTAACCTGATCTAGTGTGTGAGCTAGTGTTTGGCAACCCTTAAGGTGGTTAGAACTAGATGATCCCTGTGGTCTCTTCCAACCCAAGCCACATCATGATTTAATGCGTTACCAAATCAAGCTGCCTTGGACTTTTGATGTCATGTTTCTAGAAGGCTGCTGATTCTCTTTGCATCGTTTCCAACATATTGCTCAGTAAGGTAATCAGGCTTACTTATTTGTAACCATCATTCCTTAAGTCTTTTTTTTTTTTTTTTTTAACGAATTGAGAATGACATTTAGGGGTTCAATATATTTTCAGTGCAGTTCCTGTGCTTGCAATTTGTTTATCAATTTGTTGATAAGGAAACCAACTTGATGCCCTCTGTTAGCAATATGCAGGCAAACCACTCATTTCAGCTTTTCTGAAATGCCCTTGTTTGCCTTGAATGTTTTTTTCCTTCTGTACTTTGATCATCCACTAGACTCACTGAATCACTTGCTCTCCTGTAAGAAAGCAACATGAAGCAATTAGTCTTTTCATACTACAAAATTACCAAAAATAAGGTCTTATTTTTAACCCATCAAAAGCTGTAAGATGCTTATGAACAAATAAACTAAAAAAAAAAAAAGGAAAGAGATCATCCTATGGAAGATAAAAAGAATATAAACAAAAGGAATCAATGTAATTAATGCATAATGAGACAGGCCACATTACACCAGAGGTATACATTGAGCCCTAATTCTGGAGATACAAGACTAGGTGAGCTTTGCAGTTGTTGAGGAGGAATGTTTCCAATGAACATTTAGAAAGCTACACTACACGTGATCAGAATATAGGCTAAAGGCTTTACACTCAGATGAAACAAACAACCCTTCATTTACATAATGAAAAAAAATTGTTAAGCAACTAGGCTGACCTGCTGGAAAGCACCTCTGCTAAGACAGACCTGGGAGTCCTGGCAGACAACACGTTGACCATGAGCCAGCAGTGTGCCCTCGTGGCCAAAAAGGCCAACAGTATCCTAGAGTGCATTAAAAAGAACGTGGCCAACAGGTCAAGGGAGGTTCTTCTCCCCCTCTACTCTGCCCTGATGAGGCCACATCTGGAGCACTGTGCTCAGTTCTGGGCTCCTCAGCTCATGAAAGCTAGGGAATTACTGGAAAGAGTCCAACAGAGGCCTACAAAGAGGCCTGGAGCATCTCCCTCATGAAGAAAGGCTGAGAGACCTGAGAGAAGACTCTTCAACTCTTATAAATATCTGAAGAGAGGGTGTCAAGTAGATGGAGCCAGGCTCTTTTCAGTGGTGCCTAGCAACAGGACAAAGAGCACAGACTGAAGCAAGGGAAGTTTCATACGAACATGAGAAGAAACTTCTATACTTCGAGGGTGACAGAGCCCTGGAACAAGGTGCCCGGAGAAGTTGTGCAGTCTCCTTCTCTGGAGATATTCAAAGCCCGTCTGGACACTTCCTGTGCAACCTACTCTAGGGAATCTGCGTTAGCAGGGAGACTAGATGATCTCCAGAGGTCCTTGCTAACCTCTGTGTTTCTGTGAAAATATTACTGGAATTTTATTTTCTGCTATTTATTTGAGTGGTTTTATAGAAATACATCATATGAATACTTCAGAATATATTTTTTAAAAAAGCAATAAAATCATTCTTCGCATTTAGCCTGCAAAAACAGATGTCATGGTAAACACAACACTAGCTGCATACAAAGGAAATTATATGCTAATATATGTAAAACAAGCAAAGAAAAACCTCAAAAACAAATAGACATATTTCCTATATTTAAATATATTGTGAACTTAGAGTTAAGTTTTTTAGAAACTCGCTATTACATATACAATCATTCTGGGATACAATTACAAAATATTGGAAAGTTAGGAGTCCTTATCTAACTAAAAAGTGCACCCCAGTTTTCCCATGTATGAATACAAAACGGCATCTTTAAACAAGTGATTTAATCTAATGTAATATTTGCTGCTGTATTTTCATTCGCTACATTTCTTTTGATAAATTCTATCGAAATAGGGCATAGACAAAAAGAGCTGGGAACATAATAGTTGAGGATAGCAAAAGCCAGCATACATGGGTGTGGAAGGATCCCTGAATCAGTGGGAATTCTGCTGATAGGAATCCAGGAACACAAAAGCAGCTCAGGCAGTAACCCTCTTTGAACAGGTTGCAAAAGGGGAGGAGGGAAGCTTTAGAGGAAATACTTCCCCATATCACTTCTTTCTGACCCTATACTTTAAGGCTTTTAAAAACTAAGAAAGGAAAAAAAAAAAAGAAAGATAGAGGAAGAATAATAAAGTCTACCAAGATACAACTTGTTTGAAAAAATTAAAAAAATAGCGCCTTATACATCTTTATTTGCAGTATTTTTGTGGGTACTCGGCACAGCAACGGGAAATTCATTTTGTTAAGCGTCATATATACACATCATAATTTGTTCTTCAGAACAGCACATTGGTGACAAAACACTATCAGCAGGGAGGGGAAACAGTCACTCTCCCATACTTGATGGCATCTAAACCAGAACAACACATGAAGAAACACTTTTGCATATAGATATATTTATCAGTATATATCAGTATTATCAGTATATCAGTATTGCAGACAGATTTTTTAGTTTTGATTTTGCTCTGGGGACCGACTTACTGTTTCATTCAACAAAAATCAAATATATTCAGCTAAGCTGAGAATAAATATTTCAAGGAATAATTTAAAATGTGTGAACAGAGAAAACCGAGACATTCAGGCCTGGAATGCTTTAAAAGCTGCAATGTACAATGCCACAAAAGAGCAAGTGATGCATGTGCTGATACACAGCTGGGAACCGCACCGCTATTGCATCTTGAAGCTGCTCACAGCTTTCATCTTGTAAACTTTCTGGCACCATGATGCTCTCTTAACTTTAAGTCTCATTTTACTTTGTTACAGCAGGTCCTCTGTGCCACTCTCCAAGTGCCTTTTGAGCTTACCCCACCAATACACAGGATAGGGTAAATGAAATTGTAAGCAAAAACCTAAAACTGGGTAAGTGGGGTGCATGCTCTGTTCTGAATTATAAAATATGCCACTCAAACTCTGATACAAATTTCAAATATAAGCCCAGTATGCAGAACAGATTTAACAGCTGGGAATGCAGATATGAAGGAGTTTTTATCTGAAGCGTGTCAAGAACAATGAGCATGAATCCATAGATTTGGTAGCAAATTGAAGAAGGTAAAGTATCCTTGGGTAAAGTATCCTTGGCATAGCCCCCAGCACAACTGCACTTCAAGAACAAGCCATAGCTAAGCAGAAGCAACACCAACTTTAATTACTGATTTAGAATTACTAATCAAATTCACACACAAAAAAAAAGCATTTAAAATTATTCCCTAATATGTAAACTCAGGTCAGAATGCAGTCTTTACACTAGATAAGATCTACTGTTCTCTAGTGCATGACTGAATTTCCAGAGGCGGGAATGCAATGCACAAGAGACGCTGGTATTATGAACTGCCACACTGCTCTGTTCTTTCTGACCACTGATATGCAACCGAGGGGTTTTAGATTTGTTTCTGCTGCAGGAATTGATCTAGTGGGCAGATCGTAAAGACACCTTTTTCTGTCAAATTTCTTGCGTTCACACTTGATCACACTGAAACTCTGCATCTCTGTTACACGCAAAAGCAGAGGTTTTAGTTCTTTATATAACACTATCCATCTTGACTATTATTTAACTCTAACTTCTGTTTAGATTTTCTTGGACTGACTGAACACTGCATCTGCTCTCCATCACACTGAAACCAAGTTCACTAAGAATTGTGCATCCTGAAGCAGGATAGTGTTGCCATCCTCTTGTTTTGTTTTTTGTTTTTTGTAAAAGACAAAGCATTTCTTCTCCAAAACTCTTTTATGAGTCACAATTACAGTCTTAAGGGTGAAAAAGATTAGGGCAGAAAGATAGCTTCATTAATAACGGCAGCACCGAACACAATTACTGACAGCTTGAGACTTGTGTCCAAGCCATGCATAATTTACAGGTTTCATTTTATGTTATTTCTGTCCCAAGGCAAAGTGCAATTAACTCATTCATCTAGATTCTGGGCTTTCGTTTAAGCTTAGATTTTCCATGGAAATGCAGTAACATGCTTGTACTACATGAACCCTCAATGTTTTGCACAAACCAGCACTTACAAGAATGCACTCAAAATCTGAGAAAATAAAATTCCAGCTCATGTATGTGTATGTATATATATATATACATATATACGTATATATATATTCTTTTCCCCAAGAGTTGAGTTTACGTGCATCAGAGATGCACTCAAACCTCAGATGCAATATAATGTTTGGGAACTATCTGAATACAATCACCTACCAAAAAAAATTTTTTTTACTCAGTATTTAATTTACTCCTTTCATACCAGGTCCCATTTAGTCTGTCCATTCCATGGTCTGCTTCAGATAACAATGCTTTCTTTTGTTATAAGTCATGAACAGTAATCCCTTCATGCTTGTTATCCAGTTTTACCAAAGGCTTTTATCTGCTTTATTGACAATTACTGTTTAACCACTTTTCTCTGAACTGAATTTAATTGTAAATGTTATATAAACTGTAAAAGTTATGTAAATGACAAAAAAAAAATAGTTTGGGATTAATACTGCGGACAAAAATATGTTTGGAAATGAACTATATGAAGAAATTAAAGGATAGAGCTGTACTAATAATACACAGAAGTCATGGCAATGGTAAGACTTCCCCCCAAGTGTGTAAGAAATATAGATAGTGAATTTATTCAGAGAAGCTTTAACTCTTCCTAACCTTGCTCTTGTTTTTTTTTTGTCAACTGCCCTGGGAAGCTGTCAGAATAGCTTGGTTTTGCACACTGATACACACAGCAAGGGAAGACTGTGATTCAATGGCATGTGACGTTGACAGTTTGATAGAATCAGGCCAGTTGCACAAAAGGAACAGCTTCACCAGAAGGATGCATTCTGTTACTGGAGTAGAGAATCAAGTGCATTATTTACCTTAACTTGTCTAATTACCAATCCAAGAAAACAAGTGCTGCATCTTTTTCACAGCGTATAGAAAGAAAATTCACTTAGCCAGGGCTAGCCTCAGATGCTGAAGCTTCTTCTGAGCAACTCCCTACACTAGTAATACCATCATTCCCAACTCAAAGCTCGTAAGTCAGAAGAAAGGAGGCTCTTGAGATATTTTTTTCTACTTCCAGTTGTTCAACATCTTCAGGATCAACTAAAAGAGCTGACGTAACCATTTGAGAAAGGGCTCTTACAAGCAAGCAAGAATTCATTCTGTAATTAAGTCACTGTAACAGTCATTTTCAAGGATAGAAGCTTAAGCCATGTGTCACAAATACTGCATACTATTCTGTATACTCAGGGAAGCAAAGAAGCTGAAGTTCTGAGTAACACAAAATTACAGAGCTGGACACACTGACGGCTGTACTACTGCATTAAGACTCAGTACAAAAATCTCTAAACAGAGCCCACCTGTGCCCCCCTGCATCAGGCTGCAATGTCTAAAAGAAGATTTTCTGAATTCGGTTTGGAAATTAATGCTATAACTATGAGGCCTCCTATTAAAAGGGAAAAAAGAATATTATGCTTGACTTTGCTCCAGAGATAAAGTAATTATTTTAATGGAGATGAAATACAAAGACTCTTGCCTTCATCGCAGTTTTATCAGGAACAGGGCTTTAATGACTGTAAGAGTCTAAAATATATGCAAGTCAGCCTTGTGTTACTGACTCAAGGTCAATGTCTATTAGGAAGCCTCCAATGCTGGAATTACTATGAAGCTCTGGTTTCTTGAATAGGACAGTGAGACAACTTTTTTGCTCAGCCTTTTACACCACATTAACAAACTATCCAATAAATTCACACTTACAGTACAAGATTTATTTTAGGGGCTTTTTGTTTTTAAACTTGATTGTTAAATTGCAGTCATTTTTCAAAAGAAGAATGCATACTTTTGCCTCCTTTCCTTTTATTGTTGATAAAAGCAATCACACTCACCAGGGCTGGCACTAGAATGCATTATTATTAAACAATCCATGTCCTCAGGGGGGAGTGGCATTAATCAAATCAGCTTTAGAACCCAATTCAGCAGGGTAAGCCAGCCAGCTCGGCTCCTTGAGTGAGGAGGAGAAAAGCAACCTTTCTGCAGTGCCTGCACAGAGCTGAGCTGGCTAACTTAACTCATCGGGTTGGGCACCGAAGGCAGACATGTGAATATCACCCCTCAAAGATCTTTTTCTGGGTAACTTTCAAACAGAAAGGCACAAACTCACTCTTTCTCCTTTGTGGTCTGAGATAACAGTGAAAGAAACGAGCTTGCTCAGTTTGGCAAGGACTCATCTCTTAACAAGAGAGGTAACTATGTGGGTTTTTTTTATTCTTTACAGAAGCAAAGAGTCACCAGTGCAATCTGATGTCAGTGAAGTAGTTAGAGCTGGCACTGAGTGAAGGTATCAACTCCTGCTATTTTAGCAGGGAAGTCATCTCCCTGGTCTGCAGATAGCTCCAACAGAGATATGAAACTGCTTTCAAAGCAGAAAACTATTGATTTCAGACTGAGGAACAAAGAAGCTTTTTTGAGGTCATTTCAATAAAGTTTACACAGACTGACTATCTATTACATGAGAAATCGTATCAGAGATTTAAGAGCTGTTTTTCCTGTCACAATGCCCTGAGATGAACTGGCATCTACCAGGACCGTCTCCATTGGCCTTATTTCTAGGAAAAGACACAACCACTCTAAAGTTCAGCAAAGGGCCTCAGGAAAAACAAACAAACCACTAACAATCAAGTTTTTCTGCCAACCCTGGAATTAACAATATTTTGTCTTCTAATCATAAGCATGCCATGACTGGACTCCTTGAAGTCTGACTAAAACAGAGGCACTAAGGCATGCGGAGTGGGTCTGTCCTGTGTGGATACTGTTAGAGAACAGGAATCTACCCTATTGCCACTGAGATCATAGAATCATAAAATGGCTTAGGTCGGAAGGGATCTTAAAGCCCATCAAGTTCCAACCCCCTGCTTTAAGCAGGGTTGCCACCCACTAGACCAGGTTGCCCAGGGCCCTATCCAAACTGACCCACTGGGAGGAGAAGCTGGGGGTCTTGACTTGACTGAAATCAAGTTGCAAACATCAGATTAGGACATATTTTTGCATTCCCACAGTATTTACACATCCATGCTGGACACATTAGCTACAAATGCTGTTGCTACTTTCTGCTAGACTGCTGTCAGCTCCCAGGTCCTTCAAACTTCTGTGTGCAGTCACTGCTAGCATAACATAACCCAAACTCATACGCTCAGTGTAAAAACCTCTCTTACGGAGCACTGAGCATTGCCGTCCTCAGCTACGCAAAGCCCAGACATACAAACCTGTAAACTCAGAGGAGCTAATTAAGGGCACAGCTTAATTCTGTAGCAATCATTTTCCCTAACATCCATACAGGCAACCCAAAGTCCAGAGTGGAAATTGCCACCCACCACCTAGTAACCCACACCTGTAACACATTTTTAACTTCTAATCACATCAGCAGTTATCAAGAGGCATAGAACATCCGGGACATAAAACATGTGGAAGGAGAGACAGTTAACAGAACTCTTGCTAAAGCTGCTTATTTGAAGAAATATTAGCTCTTGTACTACCACTGAAGGGAATGGCTCATTGTTTCTTTGGTTAAATCCCACACGGGAAACATTAGCCTGAGCCAGGATTGGGTATTTTTTTTAGCATTTTAACTGTACATATTTAAGCCAAAGTTATCAGAGAAAGCAAGTACTAGTTTGCAGTCCCACCATTTAGCTAACAGTTGTCCTTATGAGACTGGAGTGGTGGAAATAGAGTTCTGAAAGAATCAGCTGATGTAGCTGTCAAGCCACTCTCAATATTTGAGAAGTCATAGCAGTCAGGTGAAGTCCCTGGTGACTGAATAAAATGCAACACCACAGTCATTTTTTTAGAAGGGTAGAAAGGATGATTTAGAGAACTACTGATCTACCAGCCTCACCTTTGTGCCAGTGAAGGCCACAGAACAGATCCTACTGGAAGCTGTGCTAAGGCATACGGAAGACAGGGAAGTGATCCAAGATGATCAACGTGGCTTCGCTAAGGGCAACTCCTGCCAGACCAACATAGTAGCCTTCTATGATGGTGTAACTGTGCCAGTAGACAAGGGAAGAGCCACTGATGTCATCTGCTTGATTTCAGTAAAGCCTTTGACGCAGGCCCTCGTAAAGTAATTCTCTCTAAATTGAAATATATGCATCTGATGAGTGGACTGATTGATTGATGAGGGGCTAGTTGCAAAATTGTACACAGAGAGTGGTGGTCAATGGCTCAGTGTCTGGATGGAGATCAGTGATGAGTGGCAACCCTCAGGCATCAATACTGTGACCAGTTTTCTTTAATATCTTCATCAATGACATTGACAGTGGGGTCAAATGCACCCTCAGCATGTTTGCAGATGACACCAAGCTGTGTAGAGAGATTTATATGTCCAAGGGGATGCCATTCAGAGAACCTGAATAGGCTCACGCAAAGGACTTGAGTGAATCTCATGAGGTTAAACAAAGCCAAGTGCCAGATCTTGCACCTGGGTCAAGGCAATCTCCACTATCAATACAAGCTGGGGGATGAAGGGATTGAGCACAGATGAAAAGGACTTGTAGGTACAGGTGGAGGAGAAGCTAGACTTGAGCCAGCAACATGCCCTTGCAGCCCAGAAAACCAATATATTCCAGGCTGCATCAAAAGAAGCATGGTCAGCAGGTCGAGGGAAGTGATCCTGCCCCTCTCTACTCTGCGCTGGTGAGACCTCACCTGGAGTACTGCATCCAGATGTAGAGTGCTCAGTTCATGTGAGACATGGACCTGTTGGAGTGTGTCCAAAGAAAGGGCACAAAAATGATCCAATGTACTTTTTAGAAGAGTCTGTTGTGATAGGACAAGAGTTGGTTTCAAACTAAAACAGGGGAGGATTTAGATATCAGAAAAAAAGTTGTGGTTTTTTTGTGTTTTTTTGGTTGTGTTTGGTTTTTTGTTTGTTTTTACAGTTTGGGTAGTGAAGCACTGGAACAGGTTGCCTCCAGAGATGGTGGATGGCCCATCCATCCCTGAAGACATTCAAGGTCAGGCTAGACAAGGCTCTGAGCAACCTGATCTAGCTGTAGATGTTCTTATTTATTGCAGGGGAGCTGGACTAGATGACCTTCAAAGGTCCCTTCCAACTCACACAATTCTGTTTTTATGAAGAGACCCATAAACTATTTATTTTGACAGTACCTATTCTCTGTTATCCCAATCTCACCTTTAGAAGGAAAAAAAAATACATCCTGTGCTGGAAGACAACAGTAAGGTTAACAGGTATACAGATGTTAGATGATCAATAAGCATACAGAGAAATTAGGCTTAGTAAGATTATCACATTGGAAAAAATAATCAGAGATAGACAAAAGCGCTCAATGTTGTAGGCTCGCAGGAAACTCCACAAGGAGCAATCTTCAGAGAGAGATCCTTCCTCAGTGGCAGCCAGCCCTTAAACGGGGTCTAGGAGAGGTGGAGCCTGGCTCCACTCCTTCTGGTCATACAGGTGAATTGCCTTCACCTGTGCTCCCGCAGCTGACTCAGTGCTTGCCTCAGGTGGTCAATCAGAGGTTCAGGCCATGATTCAACAGTTCCCATACACTCCACCCCTTCATGGCATGAACCAATGATTGAGTTAGCTAAAGGGCGAGTCTTTCCTACTACAGAGATCCAACACATTGCAACACTTATACAGTTTCCCATTGCGATGTATGTTGACACAATTTAAGGCGAATGATGATTGGTGAAAGTTCATGTTCTTCCATGGGCCAGTGATGTTACTAGAGGCATGCAGTTGTGAGGTGCAGGTCCATCCTATGCTCCATCAGTCCCATGTAAACCGTCACTGGGTGTCGCACATGGTCTGGCAGCAACACTGGAACATTTTGATGGCTTCCATCTGCTGTTATGTCTCCTATAGCATGTGTATACAAGGGCTGCTCCAAAAGTAATGCCTCCCATTTTATTATGTTGGCCCAAGTCAGAGGCAGATGTTGGTAGTATGGCAGTAGGGGCTGAACCTTCCCGCCAATATTGTTACATTTTGTTGCCATGTGACAGATGGCAGCAGAGGGGCAGTCTGACAAAGGCATCTGACACAGAAGTAGGTAAGAAGCAAAGGTCTGTCATTGAATTCCTCCATGAGGAAAAAAAAATAGCTCCCATTGTTATTCATCAACACTTGCTGAACATTTATAGAGAGCAAACAGTAGGTGTTAGCACAGTGAGGCAGTGGGTAGGAAACAGCGTGTTACCTCCACTCGTGCAGATTTTTTTTAATTTTAATTTTTATTTTTTTAATCAAGCACAGCATGGAGGCTCTTGTTAATCACTGGTGGAAATGCATCGCTAGTGGCTGCAACTGTGTTGAAACTATTGTTTTGTAGCTGAGAGTTTGCTCTATCAAATAGAGTTAATGTGCTTTTTGTATCTATTGTAGTTTATAGAAGGCATTACTTTCTCAGGGACTTGTGTACATATACATACCCATTAGCCCCTCCCTTTCTCCTATTTTTATTCTACCCTTATCTTATCAAATCTGCAAAATGGTTATTAAAATTCTGGTGACCCAGGTGTGAGAGATTATTCTTTTATGACATTGCCTCAAAGCTTGCTGAGGAACAAGTCAAAGCAAGTCCTGGCCAAGGGTTGAGAAATCCTTTGCCTGGAGGACACAGATGGACAAGGCCAGGGGCAACGAGAGAGAGATAAGCTGCAGATTAATGGCCATGAAGCAGTCTTTTGTGTGGATTTATCTCGAGGGAGATAGCCATCTCAGGGAGTACTCACATGACACTTACCCAAGCACCCAGAGTTGTCACATAGGCAGGAGAAGAAGGATAAAAAGGGGACCGACAACCACAAAATTAGGTTTCTGACAACAGATTCCTCATGAAGAAGAACAAGAAGGTTTTCTGACATGAGAAGCCTCACAACCTGCCTCTCTCCCTCCTAGACTTGCTCTGCACTCTACCTGCTTGCTGTGTAAGGCCAGCCATGCTGCTGCTGCTCTCCCCCGAAAGGTTTCTGACAACAGATTCCTCACAAAGTGATGCCTGCATGCCGAAGAAGAAAGGTGTCTGCCATCAGATTCCTCACTCCGGAATGCCTGCATGCTGACGAACTCTCCTGGGCCTGCTACAGGAGACCTGCTGCTTCCTCCTGGACTTACCCTGCGGTTTCTTTCTGGACCTACCCAGTACCTGCACCTTCTTGCTGCCTAAGACCAGCCACGCTGCTGCTGCTGCTCCCCCCCCCCCGTGCTTTAGCCTCGGACCATCGGAACGGTGTGCAACAGGACCGCTGGTGGATCCTGATGGTGACTATCCCCGCTTTATGCAATTCTTGCTTCTTTCCTATCTTTTCTATCGCCCTTCTACTCTTCCCCATCACCTTAATTCGTAATAGTGTCCGTCCTCCCCTTCCCTATCTCCCTGATTAAGATTTGTAATAAACTGGTCAGACCAACATTTGAACTGTTGTTTCTTAATCTCATGCTGGGTATACATATATCAAAGAACCTCCTCTCCCTCCTATAAATTGGAGCGAGACACCAGGGAAACATTACTCCTATCTTCTCTGTAGGCAATGCCTAGCATACTACAGACAACAGCATCTGCATGAAGAATCGCTGATGAAGAATGAGAACCAAGTATTCTGAATGGGCAATACTGTTTCTTTTCTGCAGAAAGTGTTTAGCTTTAACCTAAGCCTTGCTGTAATCTATGAAAGAAACACAAAGCTTACAAGATATCACTGAAGTACAGCAACACTTGAAAGGGAAAGATACACCTGGAAAGAAGCAAAAAAGAAGCCAGGATGCTATCACAGCTAAAAATCCTCGTTTCACTAGCTTCCAACTAGCTAGTGTGATATGACCGCAAGAGTTGGAAACTCAAGGCTCCAATGATGTGAACCAGGATAAAGACTTAATGAAAAGTTGCCAAAATGAGTGTCGCCAAAGCACAGTTCAATTTTGATGAATCAGCATTTTCCAATAACAACAAATGGCCAATAAATTCCATACCAACTTTAACAAACTGAAAGGCATTTAATAAAAACTTCAGCTCTTAATTCACATCTTGTTCTCAGACTAGGAAGATTGATCAGCACCTCTGTTTCTTTATAAACAGTTCAGTAGCACTCAACCATCATGTTTTTATATTTGCGGGGTGCAGCAATAGAAAGACGTGTTTGTTTCACAAACATTTTAAATCTGTCTCAAACCCCACAAAGTGTTTCCAAAGGTGTTTATACTTATTCCAGGTCTCGTAACCCATTTTTGCTTTTTCACTTCTCAATTAATCCAAATTGTTTGATAAGCAACACTGTTGTAATGAACATGAAACAGCACACTGCTGCTTCATTTGTTATAATACAATCACAGGAAGCTGGCATAGCAATGGCCTCAGCCACTCTATTTCCGTGCCTGCTTCAGCAGGCATCTGCAAGAGTGGCAGAGGAGGAAAGGAAGTAAAGAGAACAATGCTGTGCTCGCAAATCATCTAAATAACTGCAAATGTTTGGAAGAATAAATTGGTTTTATCAAGATACAACACTAAAGAAAGAACTCATGGCGGGAACAATGATTTTCTCACCAAAAAAAAAAAAAAATCAAGGAAGAATTAGAATCTTCCATCACCCATCTCTTATACAAAAAGTTATTCTACATGCTGATCTTATTCATGTAAAAAAAAAAATAATCTGTTAATGCTTTAAGAATGAGACTGTAAGTCTGGATTCCTGTAACCTTATATCACAGAATCGTAGGGGTTGGAAGGGACCTCCAGAGATCATCGAGTCCAACCCCCCTGCCAAAGCAGGTTCCCTACACCAGGTCACACAGGTGGGCGTCCAGGCGGGTCTTGAATATCTCCAGAGAAGGAGACTCCACAACCCCCCGGGCAGCCTGTTCCAGTGCTCCGTCACCCTCACGTAAAGAAGTTCTTGATCTGATTAGCTTCTAAGCACAGGAGTCATGCTTACATTATAAAAACGGCAACACAAAGTAACCTTTCCTTCCTTTCTGAGATCTCTGCAAGTGGTTTGACAGCTTCTTACTTCAAATTCAGTACCATCTGCTCCTCAACTGAAGTATCCAGATTCCAGGTTTCCCCACTCTGTTTCCACTATTCCCAAGACTACATTTAGACCTTTATCTCGTTGAAAGCTCATAGCCCATGCTCTTACAGATGACAAACCATCACCTGAGTGATGATCCACTTTAGGCTCTGTGATTTTTATGTTATCATCTATATGTTTAAACACAGAATAAATATTTTCCTTATAAACAGAGCCATACGTACTTAACAACAACCACATTTCTGCTCTACAACCTCACTTTGTGTAGAACAAAAGTCTCTTTCCCACCACACAGTTCATACTATAGCCTGCTTCAGAATACACCCGCAGTTAAGGAAGATAACCCTACACTAGAGCTTGCAGCACTGCTGTACCCTCACAGACCCCAAGTGTTCTAGCACTATTCACTCAGTCACAGCGCCTGGAGAATTTTCTCAGCGCTATAAGGGGACAAGATCAAAATATCATCTGCTTGACTGAAACTGTTTTTGTCTTCTCCAATAAAAGGCTAGGAATCTCAGAACATACAAGACCTGGATGAAGGGAGTCCCACTTGGTCATCAAGTCACTATCTCCAAACCACCTTGGCCTCAACCTGAGCCTATGGGCAGCAGCACTTTGAAAAAACATCCAACAGCTTACAGCAGATCTGACCATCTCTTTTGTGAGTTATTCAATCAGTTCCATGCAGCTGGAAAGAATCAGTCAACCACTTCTGTGCAGCATGTTGTTGTACATATTATTCCCACGATCACTCCAGAAACCACAGGCTGAAGTATTTTCCTGGAGTGCTTTTAAGGAAAAAGAATTCATACAATATAAAATGTCCAAGTCTGTATCTATGAACAAGTATTCCAGTACAGTAATTTTAGCCTAGTCACAGCCACCCTGAAAATTCCTGCAGATTTGAGAAGACAACTTTATAACTGAGTACATACACTGTTACCATTAAAACACCAGTCCCACTGAACAGTGTTTTTCTTCTTACAGTGACGGGAGTTCGTCTGTGGGATCACTCAGTTTATTTCTGCTGACACATTTTGCCCACTTTTGTGGTTCTGAAGAAACGTGAAGACAAAAAAACAGTTTCTCTAAACAAACTCACCCAATGTGCTCTGAAACATGTCAAGTCTGACACAGACACTACAATGCAGATTAAAGGCTGAGAAAGCAAAGGAACACTTGGAAAGGTGATGGGTGAAAGAAAAAAAAAATGCTTCATTTTATGATACGTGAAGTCAACTCTACTTTTGATATGAGAAATAATAGTAACTCATTTTGGGATCCAAAAAGCTATAGATAGAAAAACAGATATTTTGTGTTCACGTTTTTCTGGAAGATGCTTCATCAAGTCACATTTTCCTCAATACAGGTCTTTCTTTTAAACTTAACTTAGATCCTCCTTTATCCTTTCACTCTACTTTCATACTTCTCCACTTCAACAGTTAGTACGAATAGCACTAGACACAGACATTCAGTCAAACTTGTGAAGGAGAGTTCAGGACTAACACAAAACAAAATTCTGAGGAGGAGGGAATAAAAAATAAAAATAAAAAATAAAGGAAAGAAACAACCACCAGAACACTTCTATTGTTAGACTTGTTGCCCTTGTTCCACATCAGAATGCTACCCACCCCCACTACTGTCTCTGAATTCACCAGCTGATCACAAAAAAATTGGTGTTTTTCAATAAGAAATTCAAGCATCTTCAATGATGAAGAGGCATAAAAAAAAGTCATGGATAAATAACACATGGAAGCTCTGAAACAAAATTGGGCATGGCCATTCTTCTCATCATTTTCTGTTGCTTAAATACTGAATAAGATGTTATAATCAGATCAACTATATAACAGGGCATGTGAATTGCATAACACAGACTTTGCTGGAGATTGCACCAGGCCAGAAATTACTGCTTTATTAACTCACATAGTTTCTTGTCACTGCTTAGAAACACAGCCACCTTAAAACAGTTTTGTGTTCGGTTGTGCAAACAGGGTAATTCTAGGTGAAAAAAAAAAATGACTTAAGGTCAAAAGACTTGTTCTGTACATAGCTTGACTGCAATTTTTTTTGTTGGCTCCCTGGAAACAGTAATCTTCACATCACTTTGTGATTTTGGAAACATCATTTATTTAAATATTTACTTTTAAAGACTGACAACTTTGTAGTCAGCCACATAACAGAGAACAACAAACTATCTATGTTAAGACTGATGAGCAGCTCTCAACAGCCTTGAGAAAATAGATGCCAGAATGCATTGACATCACAATTCCAAAGGGACAGCCTGAAATGGAGAAACAAGTCATCTAGCTGCTTCAAAGTCAGTCATAAAAAGGCTAGCCATTCCCATAGATTTTTCTTATTGTTTCTAAAAGAGAAGCCAGAACTTTTCCATCAGAAAAACATTAGTCAAGCAGTCAATGAACACATGGTTGACGAGCTGTCTCTTACATGTGTTTCTGTAAACTTTAACACAGTCACACCAGAGGAAACTTATGTAGAAGCAATAGAGACTGAGGAAAAATGGTAAGTCTCATGGTTCACTAGAACATAGTTGCAAAAAATGCATGTGCAAGAGATAAGGGTTCACATTTTTTTTCCACCAATAAAAATTATTAAGCATATAATTACTCTGGTATTTATTCTCACCACCTCGCTTGTGCACTTTCCAAATTCTCACCAAAAGTACATTTTATTAGCCAGACTTGGTTTGTAGTTAAATGGGGTAGAGCAGTTACCCCTTTCACTGTTTTAAATGATATTTTGATCTTTCCTTATTTAACAGAAAAACACATAGATTTTGCCTAATACAGTTCTTTATCATCTCAAGGGAAAACATTTGAAGTTAATATTCAGCAGTTAAAGAAAAGAAGTTTCATATAGCATCTAGGTACTGCAATAAAGAAACAATTGCTTAAGTCTCAACACTGGAATGCCACTAAATCTCTTCGTGGAAAAACACTATTCTCTACCAAAGCAGCACACTCAACACTGTTGTGACAAACTATATATTAATGCTGTGATTTTATCTATCCTACCCTCATAGTCTACCACAACAAGTAAGTCTGACATGCTAGGCAGTTTACAACACAGTTTCTATGATCTGTCTTTAAGATGCTTTGTGAACTGGAACTTCATCAGAAAGAAAAACATGTGCAAAAAAAACCAACCAGCCACAACAACAACCAAAACCAAACAGCTTCACTTTAAAAGCCACCATCCCACAGTATATGTTTAATATACACGTTCCCTCAAAAAGTTCAGTGTAAAGCATACTTTGAAAACTGAATGGTTCAGTCTAGGATGTGGATAGCTTCTGTGGCGGGAGGAAACGTGGCAGAGTGAGAGAGGAAAAAAAAGATACAATTAGATAACCTTGAGAAATGTATGTATTAAAAATCCTCATCTTCTTGCATTTCAAGATGAAAATATTTGCAGTATCTGTCCTTTCTAGAAGGATTTTTTGGGGTACAACTATTTCTGTAATACCAACTTTTCAAATATAATATTTTTAAAAAATTGTTTTGTAGTCTCTTCAAAAATTTACTTCATAGCTGTCTCTGAAGATTCTTCCATCTGCACAAAATAACTTACTTTTCTCACTTGAGCAGGCAATTGTGAGTTCAGGGACAATCCCCAAACAAACTCGGCTTTGAAAATTAACAATGAAAGTCTTATGCCAAATCACTCATAAGTAGGAGCCAAAAATGAGATTTCTTAATCAGCAATATGACAGGCAGAACTCAAATCAAGGTTTGAATATCAAGTAACTACCACAGATGACTTTCCACTTGATTCTAGAAACACTGCCTTTAAGTTTATTTAATATTTCAGGGTCACCTTCTTTCTTGTCTAGTTTTAAATACAGGACTTCTGGTAGCCTGCTGAAGAGCTGTCAGACAGCTTTTCTCCAATATGACAAATCTTGCTTTGAATTTTCATACAGTTCTTTCTTAGAGTATCTACTCCTTTGTAGAAGACTAAGATGTTTGTCTTTTCTTCATCTTTTCATCCTTCCAAAATGCTGACAGCTACTTCCATCTTTCAGCTACAGGACCAAAAACTGCTCAGTATCCAGCCAAGGTCCTGAAAAATACTCAAGTACACTTTTAATTTTGAATTACCAGTGCTGTCAAGATCATCTGAGCAGTCTTACGTAGCATATAACTAAGAGGCTGCTGTGGTTTATCTCAGCAGCAGCTCAGCACTACACAGCTGTTCACTCACTCCACACTCAGTGGGATGAGGGAGGGAACTGGAAACAGAACAACTGGGCTGAGATAGAAACTATTTACTGAGACAGAAGAGGAAAACTGAAACAAAACAGTAAGTATAATAATATGCAGAGCCACAATGCAATCACTCACCCCCTGCCTGTTGACCTCCTGCAGCCATCCCCTGCCACCTCCCTGCAGTATCAGTGCCATCCACGTGGTGTCACACGGTTTGGATACCCCCGGCCTCATTCAGGCCCTGTCCCAGCCCCCCTCTTCCCCTGCCCCGCACCATCATGGTGGCAGCTCTTCCCCATAACTCAGCAACAACCCAACATCGGTGTGCAATTAATGCTGTTTCAGCTGAAACCAGGACAAATGGTCACCAAATAAAATATAAAGAGTTTAACATCTGAAACACCTGGATCTTAACAGAATTTCTCCATCAGCTCTGTTCAGTTTTTAAGCAAGCAACAGTTGTAGCAGATTTCAGAAACCTCCTATTTTTATAGATGGTTTGGTGTATTTACTGTTAATATTCACACTAGTGAACTCTGCAGATAAAATATGCATACGCACACTCACATACATCAACAGTTACGTGCATGTGTGTGCAAACATAATGAAGCCTACCCTCTTTACAAAGCCACTTTATTCGTGTTTTGGATGAGGTGATGCATTTCAAGGGTACAACATGTCACAATGTCTAAGGGAGTTTTTGAAATGTGGTTTATAAAGAAGATGAAGGGAATGAATAAGACCGTTGAGAGATTTTACAAGCCATGCAGGTGGTAGGAAACTACACAAATGCAGCATCTTGTCTCGCATTTTGTGTTTTGGAGAGCTGGAGAAGACAACTAATACACTCACAGCCACCAATGAGAAATTCAACTTTAGATTACTATCAGCTCATTGCATAGGGCCAGGCTTCAAAAGAAGAAGAGTGACAAAGAGCTTAAATTAGAAACAGAGCTAAAAAACCTTCATCTTCCATCCTGCTGCAGAGGTGGCCCTTTGGCATCCAAAATCCCATTCTCATTGAAGAAAATGGGAAGACTTCCATCTCAGCCTCTGCAGAGTCCCTGGATGACCACAAAGCCCATCAAAACTCCAAATCACTAAGCCATTCTCCTAGTAACTGCTTGACTCCAGTTAAGGTATGTCACCTATCCATTGTCCATCAGGACATATACAGATCTATTTTCTTCTAACCAGGATTCTCCTTTCTTAACCTCCATTAGTTAATCATCTGTGTGAGATCGGGAGATAAGAACTATTTTATACGAAGGAGAAGACAGAATGTGCAACTGTGAGGCTGTGGTTTACAGAACACATGCTGCAAACCAGGCTTACTGAATATATGCTGCAAACCAGGCAGCTCGGGACGCTGAGCAAAAAGATCCTGTTTCACAGTTACCAACAAGACTGTCCTTCAGCTGCTTACCAAATTGTGGCCAGAGCGTTCTGCTTACATTAGCTGATGAAATTTCACAGATTTTAATGAAGCTAAAACAAATACTTTTATACACAGAGCTCAGTTCAGGAACTTTCAGTTTTCCAAGTCTCATTTCTGTCTTGAAATAGAAGAACATGCTTATGCAAGGAGACAATTCTTCTCTAGTTAAGTAACAAATTTCTGTCAACCCTCAAGAACACATTGTACTTCCATGCTTTCATAGTATCCCTCTCTTTAAATCCAAATTTGGTTTGTTACTATAAAATGGTCATTAGGACTACATAACTTATCTCATACTCAGGCTTTTAGCGGTTATGAGTAGTGATCACACTTTTACCAAAACAAACTTCTGGTTTCACCAGTGACTCCTTAGCCAAGTAGCCAAATAGTATCTTTTATCTTAGTTTACTCAGAAGTTCAGAGTTTAACCCTGAAGGTAGACAATTGTAGGAGATAGTTTTATTCTACAATAAATGAAAACATTTTTAGTGAAAGAATCTTATACTTAAGAATCCAGGATACTTCTATGCACCACCAGAATGCACAGAGAGAGAATTGCATAAACACAGTTTGCAAGTCAGATTTGTTTAATTTCAGTGTAATTTAACAACCTGCTAGAGCAGAAATAATGCTTATCCTTTAAATAAGAAAAATAAATTTCACACTTGCAAAGATTAATTCAGAAAAAAGAGCTCAGACTTAACAGTGCTCTCAGTTGCATAATCTCTTATCTTTACCATTTCTTGCTTGAAGTGACAGAGAAAACTTAATTCAAGTAATACTTTATGCTGAAACATGGAATTAAGATGTAAAAACGAGAAACGACAAGGCTCCCATGAGAAATAAAAATTTAAAGTATGTGTTGAACAACTCTAGGGAAAGAAAGGAGGTGGGGAAAAGCAGGGAGAGAGAGAGAGAGAGACATAGAGACTCAGAACGAACGTTGACAGTTTTGAAGACAGAAGTAGTAGAAGGATCCTAATTAAGCATTAAGATCAAGAAAATGCTCAACTGTTATTTGTGAAACTACTCATCAGTCCAAGGAGAAAAAGAAAGTTGAAAAGTTTCCAGAATTTAACAATTCTGGGTTTGCTGTTTAAGTTTTAAGGTACAACACACCTAGCACGTTTAATTATAAGATACACATAACTAGACAGACATCACAAATACATGCTACATATGCATTCTCACCCAGACATATGCATTTAAAGCACACCACTTAAAATCCGGAGTGCCAGCATAGCATCACTAATCCATCTGAAGGGACTCACAGCAAGGCTTAGATTTTCCTATTGCTTAATTATTAAGCACCCACAACTCAGCCTACTGAGGAAATTGACAGACTGGCAATTCACCAGGTAGGCTACAGCAGCACACCAAGGAGTTAAAAGCAATCTTTCTTTCTCCATGCACCAAGCAGAAACCCAAAGCACTAACTTTTGCTTTGTTCGGCTCATTTTCAGGTTCTTTTATAGATAGATAGTGAAGCAGTGGAACTGCACCTCTTCAAACACATGCCCAGCTGAACACCCTGGCATACAGACTAATGTCCACCATCTTTTCCTACCCTTGGATCTATAAGCAGAAATTCTATAAACACGTATTCAGGTATATTATTAGGCTCGCCCAAATTTTACATCCCCAGTACATCTTCCTTTCTTACTAGCTGCACTGTAAAAGGCTGGATTTGCTCAACATCCTCAATACAACATATAATCCCATGACATTCTATCTGACCATTTTACACAGAAGACGGTACAGAAATATACTCCTCCACAGGGATAGTCTTTTTTCCAGGAACATAGCCAAATAAAGATGGTTCTTCTATAGACTTATTTTTTGTTAGTCATGCTTAACTTCTATACAGCTGAGTGCTATTTTATTTTTTATGACAAAGTTAATCCTTAGTTTAAGGAACAATCTGATTCAAATCATGCTAGCTAGAGAATTTATCAGCTGTTTTCAAGAAATGAGCAATAAATCGATCTTTTTTGTCAACAAGATAAACCCAGCAACCATCTTCTTCCACAAAATGCTGCCTTTAAAGAAAAACAAAGCTGAGTTTCTAGACCATTTTCTACAACACAAATCAAATCCCTTGGTCTAAATTTTGGATGAAATTTGACACACGGACACATTTCAGTGCCTCCCCCTAAATGCTGTCAGGAATGAAAATGCACAACAATCTTACACAGATTTTAAATAAAGGAAACTTAAGACTTTTTCCTCCAGCATTCCACCTTCTATCTCCATACCCCACAACCCTATGAAGATGACAACTCATTAGCTGTAAGATGAGAAACTACTACACTCCTGTTATCTACCACAACTAAGGTAGACTATGTTTCTGCTCTAAGGTAACAATTTCCTGATAAACACCTCTAAGTTATGCAAGTTGTATTTAAGGGGCTGGAAGTCAGAGAGGAAGACTGTTAGTTTTATTCTGGACCCTTCCCTAGAAATCGCACGGATGTTCCTTTCAAGACATTCTGCTTACCCATTAATAACGCTGTTCTGAACTTCTTAAACGCTAGAACATAGGATAAACAAGATTTCAGATTACAGCTTTCTGCTGCAAATTAATAAGGCCCCTTTGAGTTCCTGTTAATAGTTACTAAAAGATGTCTTCGGATCATTTTAATTTTTAAAGGTGTGTGAACAAACATATTTTAATTAACATGCTAGCTAGTAATGCTTGCTCAAAGTATAAAATTAACAATTTGAAAAATAACTTTCCCTGTGTTCACTCAATATAAAGCTTCCTTCAAACTCTCGTTAGTGAAAACTTGCTCGCTCACAATTTTTGTCTAATACAACAGGTCTTCAGAGTCTAGACTTAGATGCTAAGTCATAATTGTGGGGATTGAAAATGCAGATAGACAGAGGCATGCCCAAAGACCCATTACCAGAGGTTATTCATACAGACCAGAAATTACTACCTTGGTTCAAATGCTCAGTTCTAACTTACTAAACAAACACTGAATATAGACATCTGAAGTATACACTGATACTTTAGGCCAGCTCACATAAATTTTACTGGTTTTTATCACCATTATTACTCTAACATTAAGGCAACTATTAGTGGGCTAACTCATCTTTGTGAATATGACCATAATAAACCATCAAGAGAGTATCGCATAAAACACCACGTTCACATGTTTCACAGGCACAAGTGCAAATCAAAAGACACTAAGTGAAAAAAAAAGAAGCCAGTGAGCTCCCTGCTTTAACAAATTCAACTATGTTTCAAGATGCTACTAGTTTATTCACAGCAGAGATGGCAGAAGGCAAACTAAAGCCCAGCCCTCAAGTGACCCAGTCCATAATCTTGTTTTCTAGCCCAAGCACTGAACAAAGGAGGTAGGGATGAAAGAGTATTTCCAAACTTGCCTAGAGCTAAAAGCATCTGCAATTTTAAGGTATTTGAGTCTATACGAAAAAGATGAAGATCCTCTATAAATCAACTCTGTGCACTCTAGTCTGATTTCTAACAAGCCAAATCTCTCCCATCTCCTTCCATGAATAGAGAAAACTATGTAAAATGCCTGAAAATTAAGGAAAACATCCCAATGATTATTTTACCCCGAGTTCTTGGAAACCCTTGTTAGTAGGATGAGACTAGGCAATCAGTGGCAGCAACATCTAAAACCTGCACAGCAAGATTTACAAGAGAGGTCACCTCTCTATGCCTTCACTCTGTTTTACATACGTGGGTTTCTGGTTACCTTTTTCCACCTCCTCCTTCAGAGGAGGGAAAAAGAGAAGAGGAGAATGAAATGCACGCTTTGAACTGTGCAATAAAGTCATGCCTTCTCAACTGGAGGACAGCATCTCATGCACCAAATCTCCAACAAGTCTTGCAAAGTCTTTTGAAAGAAAAAATGAACAGACTGTCAGTGGTGCTCAAACTGAAACAAACAAACAAACCTGAGAGTGTTAGCATTCAACACTTCTACCATAAGTGAATACTGTCCCACTTTCTTCCTGAAAGCCATAAATACCTTACAAAGACCACGAGCTAAAAACTGGCCACCTTATGCTTCGGAAGCAGAGAGAGCTGTGGTAGTTCTGGAGAAGCCAGCAAGGCTGTTTGAACTGCTATGCTGGCCTCCTGAAAGCTCCATGTGCTGTCAGGCTTTACAGCACAAACCCAACAGCACCTGCACTAGGATCATCCAATTACCTACTGACACTGGTGCTGCATTTTAGATCTTGCATGAGTTACACACAGCTCAAGAGCCAAGGCAAGACAATGCTGACGCAATGTCAACAGGACAACCAGTGCACTACTATTTTGCAATCTTTTGGGTTAGCTTCATTTTTAAGTCACCAAAATATGCACTCTGGTTTCTTTAACCTCCTACCTGTTACCAGAATTTACTTTTCATCTGGTCTTAAAAAAACAAACAACAAAAAATACCACCTCAACAGCCTCAATATCCTCACAACAACATTAATACAAAATCATAGAATCACAGAATCATAGAACAGCCTGGGTTGAAAAGGACCACAATGATCATCTAGTTTCAACCCCCCTGCTATGTGCAGGGTTGCCAACCACTAGACCAGGCTGCCCAGAGCCACATCCAGCCTGGCCTTGAATGCCTCCAGGGATGGGGCATCCACAGCCTCCTTGGGCAACCTGTTCCAGTGCGTCACCACCTTTGTGTGAAAAACTTCCTCCTAATATCTAACCTAAACCTCTCCTGTCTCAGTTTAAAACCATTCCCCCTTGTCCTGTCTCTATTCACCCTCGTAAACAGCCGTTCCCCTTCCTGTTTATACGCTCCCTTCAAGTACTGGAAGGCCACAATGAGGTCTCCCTGGAGCCTTCTCTTCTCCAAGCTGAACAATCCCAGTTCCCTCAGCCTCTCCTCATAGGAGAAGTTGAAATGAACAAACCCATTAAGAGTGCTGTATTTACAACCAGCATCTTCTGATAAAAAATGCTAATTTAGGCGAAGATTAAATACACCTTATAAACTGATGTGTCAACACCACAACAATCTGCAGATTTCATATCAGTGTAACGCTTTCATATAAGTCACCTGTAAAGCCTCAAAGTTAAGAACTTATTGTCACAGAGCAGGCTATACACTAAATAGATGGCATTAATCTGCCTCC
Source organism: Pavo muticus (assembly GCA_016647715.1). Lineage (NCBI taxonomy): Eukaryota > Metazoa > Chordata > Aves > Galliformes > Phasianidae > Pavo > Pavo muticus. The sequence goes on from JACDJE010000184.1 coordinate 437,599, forward strand.
TGTGAAATATGTCAGTGGCAATAAAGGAGCACCAAAAAGACTTTCAGCCAGATGCAATCTGCACAAGGGAGATGTAGCATCAGGCAAGAGAAGGCATGAAGCAAATTCAGTTATTCAGTTATTGGAACATACCTCTAAGGTGCCATTCTAAATAATGCTCACCCGTACATAAACAAACAAGAAACAGCAGCCTTACAAAGAAATAGTGAATTTTTCATTCCTAAAATGTTTTTTCCATAATATCCAAGACACTATAACAAATACCAGAATTGTCCAATTTCATTTCCTTGCTTAGCAACAAGTATTACCTGTTCCCATGAATCTTTTTGTTATGATGCACTGATTCAAGGCCTGTATGGCAACTGCAAGAATTTTTTGGTCTTGATGCACTTAGGTGCAAGCTTTCAGATTTCAAAGCAAAAAAACAAGCAGGTCCATAAAGAGAGAGAAGCATACATATTCCCTGAAAATGTTTTAGACGAAAAAAAAATAAGAAAGGTCTGCTGGGGGAGGATTGCCTGCTGAATCTGAAGATCTTACCCAACATGCTTCATTTCAGAAATCAACTTCAGCTGTCATAAAAAGTGTTGTGGCTCTTTGTACTCTTAATTCCATTCATTAACTTAAAACCTTTACAACCTGAAAGCTTTACAAGAGTTGAGCAATTAAAGTAACTCTGTAGTCAATTGATTTAAAACACGTCCTGAAAAGTAAGCAATTAGTCAGCACTTCTAGAAGGCACTTAAAATTCTCTTTTGTGGCGAACAATACATATAGAAGTGAGAAAAAACAGTTTTGATAGTGCTTCCTAAGAATAAAGCTGATCTAGTTGTCTAAAGAGTAATCTGGGGGCAACTTTCACGATGATAATGAAGACTCTTCCCTGACGACAAAAGGGCCGTAAAGGTTAATAAAATAAGAAAAACAGCAGCACAAATTTACTATACTGCATTTTCAAGCAGTACTTGCTTGAGAATCTGAATACATATGGCACGTTTTATTTATTTATAAACACACACAGAAGTAGAAAAACCTCTTTTCCACTTGGTCTACTTTCACACAAGCAATTCCTAACATGCAGCTCTTTTGCACACGAGGTGGTCTACCACCTGGTTTTCCCCTGGCAAAAGTAAAGAACAAAGTGTATGTGTTATTCACAGTTATTGATCTTCTTAACGGGGTATTATGTTTAACACTAGTCAGTAAAAAACAGCTTTAGAAAGGACAACAAGGACCCAGAAGCCTTCCTGAAACAGCCCTGAAAATCCTCAATCCACTTCAAAAGAAGGCTGAAGAAGCACTCCAATCCTACTTCATCTAAGGTTGCTTCTCTCCCCTGGTAAACGCACAACGTTTCATTGACTGCCAAGACAACAAAATGGGAAAACGTAAAATAAATTGTACTGCATGAAAGAGAGAAATAAGAAGCTTAGACTTCAAAACATACAAAGGAGATGTTCAGTAAGAAGACTCCAGACATTTTAGATTCCGATGACTTGCTAGACAAAAATATCAGAGTAAAAAGTTAGACTTGGTGGCTGTGTCACAACTATGAATTGAGAAATGCTTTCCATTAGTAAATGTATTAGTTATTGTGAACAGACATGGGCACCAAGTCTAATTTCTACTCTGGCATTTCACAGTTACACATACAACCTTGCATACAATTAACAGATGGTTTGGCAGTAGCAGCAAAGGTTACCCACACCAGTTACTCTTCAACACCATTATCGTTGCTGTAAGCAAGCTCTGAAAGAGAATGATCGTGTTCTTCAGAACTACCACAACAGTACTGAGCAGAGACTATAAGAGAATGACAGCTGAGTTTCCTACAGCACACAACTTGCTGAAAAGATCTTCATTTTTTCCTACACAGGACACTGCCTAGAGAACATACTATTCATTACTGCATATTTATGCTAGCTAATACTATTATTAACATTTTATTTTAAAGTAGGCATTCTCTGTTTTCAGTAAGATAGATACATATAATATACATACGTAACCAAGTCCCAAATATATAAGTGGATTCTGGTATTTAATTCAACTAGGCTATGAAATACTTTAGATTAACTATATTTGTCAAATGAACTTGTGAGTAACAATCATACAGTAAAATTTGCTGCTAAATAATGTAGTGACTTGGTAAGATCTCGTAAATCTTTATTTGGAATAATCATCAATTGTGAATAAGAGGAGATGGACTAAACTGCAGGAAAATGAAAGGGGTTTTGCTTTTCCAAGTTTCAGATTTTACTAGCTATTTTTATGGCTTATTCCTGCTACTGCCTGCCAGGCAACAATGTGTAATCTAAATATATTTAAAGGGCTAAAAACAAGTGTAAATATTAGAGGTGCGTACACATAAGTACAGTTTGGTGCTTTAATTATTTATGTAAGAAAAAAATAAACCCCTGTACTGAGGCTACCTTTCCACTGACTTGTCAAAGTTTGGAAGAAATTCTGCAGCGACACCATGTTTATTAAAAGCAGAAATGCTTTCTGCCATAAAGCTGTGTATAAGAATTGCAGTTGTTCGGGTTGGTTTTTTTGTTTTTGAACAACAATATGGTAAGACAAAGTGGATATATCATTGGATTACCTTCCTGTCTCACTAAAACATGCTTTTCAAATAACAGCTAACAAACTGACTTATAAAAAGATTCAGAAGAAAACAAAATCTCTTCCGTCAATTACAGCTTCTTTTTTTTTCTTATAAAAGCAAACAAACAATCAGAAAAAAACCAAACTGCAGTCATACTGAAATGTTTATGCCTATTGATTTAACAGATCATCAGTATGGGAAAAAAAAAGTTATGAGTTCTCTTTACCTTTGATCTGTTTCACTCTTTTCATTGGAGTTTCTCTTCAAGTATTTTGAAAGACTGCAAGAGTACACAATCACCTAGTTTTGATCACTGAGCACATTACCATGCGTACATGGAAAATACAAATAGTCAAAAAGACCAACCGGCTTGACAAGTGTTATTCATAACTAATAAGAACCACTGTCTCTCTGGTTGCAAGCTAACTCAAAAACATTTTGACTTTATTTTTCCCTCCCTTCTCTCCCAGCTTTGGGATAGTGGGTGTATCCTTTCTTTTCTTGTATCTTTAAATGGTCCTGGAATCTAGTAGAACCCATGCCATCCTCGGCTCTGATTTATAAGTAGTAAAGAGATAGGAAAAGAGTAAGACCATGCTCTCGATATTGGCAAAGCTAAAAAATATAAATAATGCAAAGGAAACATTTTTTAATATATTGTCAAAGGCCTGTTGAAACTTGGGAAGAAAATATTCAGGTTATAGCATTCCTAACAAAGTTCAGGAAAGAAACCCTATTGAACAAAAAGAAATTTTTCTTTTGTGGAGGAAAGACCCAGGCACATAAGCTGAACAGATCGCATTATAAAGAAGCTGCAAGCATCTAAAACAGCCCCCATCTTTGTAAAGAAAAAATGCATTGATTTTTCACCCCCGAACAGCTGACTGAAAAAATTACCTGAAGTGGCAATATAATAGATTCATTTTCTTGTTAAGGGGGGAAAAAAAAAGGATAATATAAATATCTATACAAAACAGCATCAGAAGATTACACAGCATCAAGGATATTCCATTAGTCTTTCACTCTCCTGAGCCAGTCACCTCACGACAGATACATACACTGGGTAACCTCAAGGTCGCCATTTACAAAGCATCACCAAAAAGACCACTGAATTTAGCATTACTGGCAACCACAGCCCAGTCCCAAGAACAGGGCAAAAAGATGATACTTTAAATCACACCCAGAGACTGAAATTAGAAAAATCAAACTTGTTCTAGAATGGGCTAATCCAAAACAGTTTTTTCTAAACAGATGTTCCCTGTAGAGTGAGAAGATGAACTTCCCTACAAACTTTGGTTAAATGATAAAACATGTCGAAATACGTCCCAAAATGATATTAACGTAGTCTATTTTTCCCTGCTGTTTCCAGGAAGCATAAATATTAACAGGGAACAAAGACCTCCAGCTTGATGCTGCAGTGAGACACAAGTCTGACAGCTTGATGATTTTTTCAAGCAGGTTACATCAGTTTTCACCTTAGAACTTCCATATTTATGTTCATCATCTGCACTACTACCAAAATAAGCTTCCTCTAGTACTCTTCTTGAACGTCCGATGACTTCTAGTTGTTCACTGAGATGAACATAATTTCAGAAGTACAAATTACTTTCAAATCACAGTAATAAGAAACAACACAAAATGGATTAGAATAATTTCAGTAACAGCACCACCGATTACTTAAAATCATTCCGCATGCAATTAGCAGCAAAAATGTTCATGTTTGTAACCATTTCATTTCAGCAAAGACTTACCCTCTCGCAGGATCTAAGGCAATTGCTCTGGGTTGATCCAATTCTTGCCAAAATAAAACTTTTCTCAACGATCCATCTAAATTAGAAACTTCAATCCGATTTGTTTCCGAATCTGTCCAATATAATTTCTCTCCCAGCCAGTCACACGCCAGCCCATCAGGTGACAAAAGTCCAGAAATGACCACATTTTGTACACTCCCGGATTTATTGAATTCTGTTCGTTTAATGGCTTCTTCACTCACGTCACTCCAGTATATCAACCCCTTTACGAACACAAAGTCCACTGCCGCTGCATCTTCGAGGCCACCCACGATTACTGTGGCATTCTCCTTCCCATTGGCAGCATCCACCAGCCTCAGGTCACGGCGGTTTGCATACAGCAACAGTGGGGCAGCTTGAAATGGGAGAAATAAGGGGTGGGGGGGACAGATAGACACGTTAACAACACTCCTGTTAAGAACAGCTCATGGCCTGATGTACCATTGTAGTGAAACTAGCAATTCAAGGGGGGAAAAAAAGAGGGGGGAGACATTTTATAGTTTAACTGAAAAGCACAGACTCCAAGCCTTTCAACAGTACTACAACTCAAGATGGTAACTTCGTAATGCACAGCTCATTATTCTGGGCCCTGCATTATTAAAATCAGATTAAAGGAGAAGGCAGAGAACAAAGAAAACGGAGGTGTGAAGTGACCAAATGACACTACTCTGCAAAGGAGGGTACTTAAATGAGAATATGAAAGATGAAGCTACAGTAGCTTTACAAGCACTCAGTGCTTGCCCATCAGAGCACAGATTCAGTATTTTTTGTCCAGAATTTGCTAATATACACCCCACAACCTTTAATAAAAGTATAACACACATCAAGCCCAAGACATCCCTGCGTTAATACTCTGAAATTATATATCTTAGGTATTTTACATATGATACACAAACACACAATGTGAGCAGCATGAGAGGAATGATGTTTTTGAGCATCAGTTCTAATATGAAGAGGTAGGTAGAAAAAGACACCTACAGAAACAGACTACAGTAAGTACTTTAGAACTCAGCTCTACCACTCTTACTTGCCTCCTGCATCAGTTTGTGGGATCTGTACATTTTCATATAAATACCCAACAACAAAAATTAATAGAAAGAAGAAACTATGAAAAAGGTCTGTTTTTTAAACGTAACATACCCTTTTAATTAAGCATGTCCTTAACCACACGCTGTAACATTATGAAAATTCCACTCGTTCCTACTTCAACAGAAGGTGAAGTAAAATACAGAGTTTTTACCACTATCAGTAAGCATACCTACTTTTCCCTACATCTACCTGGACAGTGTAGCAGCAGAACCACACAGCAGTACCTAGACACAAACTACAGCTGGCATGCTGTACACTTGTCTAGCTGTCACTACCCAAATTTAACAAAAATCCTCCAGATTTATTCATCAGTATAGGTAGGCATTTAAAATTCCTAGAAGGATGCATGTCCTAACAGAAAGGCCTGCATTGATATAGCCAGTGATGTGCACAACCAAACGTTGAACGCTACGCTGCCAGAGCAGATACAGTTCTTGTATGAGAAACTCACAATGAAATTAGAAATACTAATGTCTAACAAACGCACACTTCAGAAAACTCAAAAGTTAGGTTCCAAGATCAGGCTATCACCTTCATTACCACAAAGCTCTTTATCCAAGACAGCGCCATGCTTACTGGGAGCAGCTGAGTCAACTCAGAAGTTCCTTAATCTACCTCCAACTCCAAAAATTACACAAATGCTGCTATATGTTTGGAAGCTATTCTCTTTCTTTCTTTTTTTCCTCCTTTTTGAAAACTAAATTGTTCAGGCTGTCTGCCTAAATTTAGAAACACTGAATTTAAATTGATTTGTGTCAAATTTTAGAAGCTTCAGACAGAAAGCTACCTGCATAGCTTGAGGGAGGAGCTTTTTTGTTTTTAAGAATATTCAATTTGTATTCCCTCCTCCAGAAAGCAAGTTTTTATTGCGCAGCAAAATACTCAGTTTAAAGATTATATTTCAGTGGGGAAGGAACAGACATCTTTAAATGAAAGAGCAGAAACCTTTTATGAAGCGTGTTTATTACCTTACTTCGCTATCACCTTCCCTTCCCTGCATAATTTCCCATCCCCTAAAGATTTAAGACAAATCACATTAGTTTCCTTTAAGTGTAGGTTGCTTACAAAGACTGCGTTTTCAGGGAAAATACAAACAAACAAAAAACACTATTCAGTAAGTTGAAAGAAACAGATATGCAATATCACCACCTACTTTTTAAAGCTTGCATACAACTGTAACTTGAAAAATCTAGTTAATAGCCAGCTCAGTGTCACCCAGCGCACCATAGTACTGTGTGCAGCCAACTGGCAGAGCTTGCTCTAATAAGACAGCATGCCCAGCGTTTGAAAAAAGGTAAATCCACACACAAATGAGTACAGGCTCCATTATTATGTACAACACGGAGCAAGAGTCCCCATGCACACAGCATGCAATGAATTGGAACACCAGGCATGTCAAGTGTAATCACTGAGGCCTGAAGGCACTGCTGAGCCTAACACAGCTGCCTTGCATAGGTTATTCACTCCTTGCTGGTGCTCAGAGCTGGCTGAGGAGCAGCCAGAGAAAACGTCCTTTTCATGAATGATAGCAGTGATTTGAATGACAGCTCAGAAGAAGCTCAGCTACACGTCAGATGAGCAGCTTCATGCAGATTGATTCAAAGCCACAACTTGTAGCACATTCCACAGGGCTGGCAGACGAGGATATTAAGCTTTCCAATTTGTTGCGACACTCAGGAATGAAGTATATATCACCAAAATAATAAAAAACAGGTTTGTTCCCCCACCCTCTCCAGCCCTTCCTAGAAAATACGAAGGCTCCAATATCCTATAAAATGTAATTACTGAAGTTGGCCGCGTTAGTACCAAGTATCATTCTCTGCTTTTTCTTGACTCAAATAGCAATGCCAAAGTGAGAACTACCGCAGAAGATTCCAGCCTGCTCCACAGAACTCACTCTAAACAGAGTACAGGACCCAGAGACGCTTTCTTGAATAACAGTTAGGAACTATACTAATAACCTAAGGGAAGAAATCCAAGAGAAACTCCTTTCAAAGCAAGGATTTTTAAGTTTAAGCTATGATGGGATAGAGATACAATTCAAATTCACCTCTTTCTTTTAAAAGAAGTCTTTTAATGTTTCTCTTTTCCTTTCTATATACATCATAAACATGCATTTTAACTGCATCAAACTATAAGACGTTGAAAAGAAGTGCTTACACTCCCTTAACGGAAAAACATCTTAGAAATCAGCAACGGAAATCATAGCAAAAGTTGCCATGTTATCTACCACCTGACAGATCTACCTGTAGTTCATTCTTCTAATTAAAGAAAAGTACCCAGAGTTTCAAAATAACTTTTGTTTGTACCAGCCAGCAAGAACAAATGTTTGCTCAGAGCCCACAGAAAGTTACATCTGAACCACAACAAAAATTGTGGCTTAAAAATACCACAGCTCATAGGATGTAAAGTGGTGAACCAATAAAAAAAATAATAATTTTAACAGATAAAAAAACACTTTAACTTTTTTTTATTCAATTAAGAGGTAATTACAGTCTGTCAGAATTTGTCATACTTTTAACTTGTCCAGTTGCCTGGTCCCTAAGTTCTCGCTTGCTCCTTTTCTACTTCCAATGATCCATGACACCTCTGAGTGTCACGAGGTCAATGTTACCTTCAGCAGGCTCATTCTCCTGTACTCGTGGTAATTCAGCCTGGTTAGGGCAATTAACATCAACTCATTTTCCCCAACCCCTTCTTAATGCATTTCCAAACATTGGCAATGCTGTTCGTCCCCCTCACATAGCTACAGGCCCGCTCCCAAGCTGATTTAATAAATCAGCAAAAAGTTTGGCTTGGTTAGTGAGTTGAATCACCTCAAAAGAGGTTCAGCAAACTCAGAAGTAAACATGAGGCAAGCAGCAGGGTGCTGGGAGGGGAGCAGCTCCCCCCTCCTGCTGGCAGCTCTGCTCCAGATGAGGCTGCAGCAACAGCCTTCTCCTCAGCTTCAGTTCCCATTGCAGGTCTTCAGCCCCCCTTCTGCATTGGCCCTAGCACTCAGCCAGTATCACAGCAAGATAATGCAGGGAGCTAAACTAGCAGAAAGCCACCTTACTCCTTCCTCATCTGCCAAAAACTAGTTTTTAGCTAGTTATCAGCTCGAATAAAATCAGATAAATGTAAACACTAGTACAACAGGGCAAGGCAGGACGACATCATCTTGGACAACTTAGCTGAACCAGTTGTTTGTGAACCTTCAATTCAGGAACAGGACCTTCCAGACTAGAGGTGTCCACTGTAGTTTGTGGCAACCTCCACCAGCGCTGCCAGTCAAGCTGGGCAAATGTTCACATATGGAAAGAAGTATCCAGGCAGGAAGGCACCGCTAATAATCGTTACACTGGAAGATGATGTCTTCAAAACAAAAATCCCTCTCTTACACATACTGGTGAAGAAGTCTGAGCATTTGAAGGTACTTAACACTGCCAAGTTCACTGACACAAGGACAGCAAACACGACAACTGGAAAAAAGGAGACACAGAGGTGAGACACACCAAACAGCCATGCACTTTCCTAGATGAGGCACAGGAAGCACAAGGAATTTGCCAGACACCTTGATGGAAAAACACGCACCCATAACCAGACCACAGAGGAAAGAAAAGCAAGGAAACAGGTACAGATAACCAGCAAAAATCATCAGCTGCAACCTCCTCAAATCCATTGTGCACAGAAAACTCATTGTATGTACTACAATCCTCCCCTATCCCAAGATGTCTCACAGATAGCCAACAAAAGAACGTAAGACAAATTCTCTCGGAGGTGAGCATTTAGGTACAGTCTCCTTCACTTCCCAAGTTTCAAATTTCTTCATTACTGCTTACACTTAGCAGTTCTGTCTATTTGGTTTCTGTGAACGTCCAAGTTCCGCTGCTCAGACTGGAGAAAGAAGGAAAAGGTTTTGCGAGTTTTGACTTCTGGGTCCTACTCCTTGTGCAGGAGCAGAAGTAGAGTTGTAAGGGAACATACACAGTGATGATTTACATTTACAAACAAACAAGAAATCTCCAGGAAATACATAGGAATTTCAGCACTACAAGCACCAGAATTTTGCACCACACGCTCCATCACAACAGCTGCACCGATTTAACCCACACTACTGCTTTTATACGGATTAAGAAACTGACTTAGCAGTAGCCCCTGTTCCATCTTAACTGTGAATGGAGTGCTCTCTTCTGTCTGAACTTCCTTACTCTCACAAATATACCTGCAAGATGCTGCAGGCAGCCAGACTTGAGGAAATTAACCTGAGGCAGCCCAAACTTGTCGGAGGAGACTTCTCTTTAGAAGACCTAAAGCATATTTCACATCCTAAAGCCATCCAATGACTGTTCAGATGACAACTCTGAAGGTCAGAGGAACAGGCAGGCTTGCCAGTGAACGGGAAGAGTGAAAACACCAGTGCCAAAGCAAAGACACCAAACAGCAGCAATGGCACTTGGATTCTGCATCAAGTCTCTACCGTAGTTTTGCAGGACCCTGGCCAGACAGGAGCTGTTGGGACCAAGGCAACCCATGCAAGACTTGCTGATACAAGGGCAGCAAGTAATCCTTTAACCTGCTCTATAATGGGGAAAAAACTTCCCTTACCAAAGAATCAGAAGAATGTGGGAGGTAAAAGAATGAGGGGGAAAAAAAACAAACAAAAACAGAGGGAAGGACAGAAACGCCAGGTCTAGGTATACAAAGCCAGCAGACTTGGCATAATATGGCAAAAGCACGCACACCTCCAGCATATCAAATGTAAACACCTTTAGGAATTGGCCATCAAAATACCTTGTTGGCAGTAAACCCAGCAGCTGATGACCTCCAAATTTTCAGAGTCTCAGTATCTAGTAGTACGCTTGCATTGATTGCCTGCCTCAGGAAGAGTAAGGTGTCTTGGCTCATCTTCCCAGAACACTCACTCTCCTACTCTGAACCACTGCAATCCCCCATGGGGATAAAAGACACCACTTTGACTGGCAGATAACACATTCATAACTTAATATGCTGAATTTGTCTTGCTGACAGCAGCCTAGGATGAACACAGAGCTATGTTTCCTGGCCAGATCTTTGCTTGCAGCCACATATAAAGCTATGACCTTCTATTGATTTTAAAGAGGAGATCCAAAGTGGCAAGCAAATAAAGGTGATATGACAGCAGCACAACATACTTTCCTTGCCCTACAGTAGGCTCTAGAAAGGAGAAAGGTTCATAGAGATGTAAGACCATGTAGCACCACAGTCCACGTTAACACTTGAAAAACCTCACTATTACACTTCCCATTTCCTCAAGCATCCTCATAACCTCCCTCTTTGCCACTCTTCCAGTTTCTCTAACAGTTGTCAGAACAACGCATGATGCTGCAGAAGTAAGTTTCCCTAGTTTACTGGAAATACCTCAGTACAAACTGTTAAATGAAAAAGTTAACCCACACATACACTGCTGCAAAGCATCTCCTGCTTGCAAGGCATGTTTCTGCACATACCTTTGCTCATGCAGAAGAAATAAAGCTTCTTTTGCCACACTCTAACAATTATAGCCCTACATCTGAATAGGGATAATATTTTGCAGTTCAAACTTCAAGCCATATGATGACACATAAGATGAACAGACAATACTGGAATAGAACACCATCCTTCACACCTTCTGGCATCAACATTTCCTATGGAGCTTCTAAAAGTAAGAAAATAATCAAGAAGCTTGTATCAAATCACTCCTGATGCCGTTGAAAGGCTATGATCCGTTTAAGACCCTCCACTGAATTAGAGCACATAGACACTATGCAGCAATGGGTAACAGAGGCAGTCTATTTCCCAGCACCAAGGGAGGCCTGAGGGCCATAAGATATGCCTGGGACACCTACCAAGCTGACGAGAATACTCCACAGCCTGCTGCTAGCCTGGAATGACTGCAATCCGTGGGGCTGCCCAGCCTGGGCAGCACAGCTGTGTGGGGATACACAACCAGCTGAGAGCAGCCTGGGAGCACTGGGGGTCTCACCCAGCCTTCTAACAGCTCCCATAGAAACAAAAACCCACACACTGAGCAGCACCACCGGTCTACCTTCAAACCAACATTTTCCACACTGACACAAAGCTCACAGTCATTGAGCTACCCTCAGACAACTCCGTCAGTGATTTATCCCAGCTGGCATTCCCAGCCTACATGGTACTCTTCTTATTTCTTGAAGCATGGTTCATCAGGTTAAAAAAAAAATAAAACAAAACACTCCTTATTTTTTTTGTTTTTAAAATAACTGAAGTGCTATCGGGAAGCTGCAGTGAAGCACGACCTCAGAATTTAGCAGAGAAGACCCAAGAGGAGGTCTGAATGATCAACCAAGCAGGCAAGTTGTCAGCACTACTAAGCGTAGCACAATAGTAAGCAGGATCTCTCAGCCGTGACACAAACGTGCAACTGATAGGACAGGGGAGGCAGCAGCACCGCCCCACAGGTTTGTCACATTGCCATTGCTGCTCCTCTGAAAGTTCTCATCAAAAACCAGATCTGCTCTCTGGTGATACTTCGGGCTGTGATTCCCAGGTCAAGCCTGGTGAACAGCAGCTCTCTCAGTGCGTCTGTCACAACAAACACTGAGAAGAAGAATAAAAAAATCTATCAGCCCTACTAGCAAAGTGCTTTTTGTCCATATGAGTCAACAGATGCTTACATTCACACAGTTACAATTCCAGACAAAACAGCATCAAAAATTTTGCAAAGAGTAGGAAGGATACACACTGAAACAGAAAACAGGTTTAGAAGAAAATGGAAACAAAGTACCTGCACCACAAGCTTAAAGCCGAAATTTCCATCAGCCAAAAGGAATTCAAACCAAAAGTGCGTTTTAAACAGAGTCTTAAGACCGTATCAGTTTCACTACAGACAATTAAATAGCGATTCCAGTTGCAATAGTTACTGAGTGTTTTGTGAGGAATAAGGAAAGATGCACACACACTTCCAGGGTTTTGGAAATTACTGCACTTTTCTTTTTGCCTTCTGAAACACAGCTGGACCTGCATGATTTTTATCCACTTTTTTAAACTCTCAGAAACGCTGACATCCCAGAATGCTTCATGTCAAATCTTCAACAAGACTTGCATTAGAAAATTAGAAGAGCACACGTAGACAAACAGATCACTGTTTGAAAAGCACGAATGGCCTGCTCTATTTCATATTGAATGTAACTTAATTCTTGACTTAATTCTGCTAATCCAAAAGGGAAAAAAAAAAAAAACCTAAACAAAAAAAACCAACACTAAGAATCCATAAACACACCAACACAAAGAACAGTAACAACAAAACCCCTTGAATTATGAACATTAACAATTATTCTTTACCATATGGGTAAAGGTGAGACAGCTACGTTTCTGAATTACTAGAACAGCAATGCATTCTCCAAACAAACACAAAAAGAGTCACTACAACATTCACAAATTAGTTTTTCCTACTCTTCCATTGACCTTAATTTTAATATTTCTACTCTGTAATGTTTGTGTGGGACAGAAGATTCTTCAGTTTCTGCAGCGTTATCATTTTAAGTAACACTGATACCATACACATATACAAGTACAAGCAAAAATTCTACTCCCTGTTTTGATAGAATAATAATCAAAGGAAAAACATCTGAAATTCTAAGTCACCTTCCACGTATCCTTCACTTCCTGAATTCACGCAAACACGTCTGTCACATTCTAGAACTGTCTGACAATGGATAGAGGAGAATGCTTATTATTGAGCTATGTTGGAGGCATAAACATTTAAAAAAAATAAAGAAAGGGAAAGAAAAAAATGTGCTTTTCCTGTAGGAATGGATCAAGGAAAAAAAAAAGCAGGAGGAGAAAGGAGAAAATTATAGCATCGGAGAACAAAAACAAATGATTTTTGATCAAGCACAATTATATAGTTAGTTGATTAAGATTTTTCTGTGTCAGATACGATTACCACTCAAATCCGACATCAAGAGCTCACACATGGCCCTTATAAGCAGAATTAAAACTATAATCCCATTTCTGCCACATTTATTATATCACGAGGGAGTCGTTCTGTTTAGGTAACATGATCCTGTAATAAGATACTGAAAAAGTCCGCATGAATGTTGCCACTTTCCATGTCTGTTTGTATTTAAAACATTTTCGTATTGTTCTATTCATATAAACAGCGAAGCTCAAAACACATTCCATCTTCTTAAGCTGACACATTCTCTCCAGATTTTGTAACAGTTCGCAAAGGAAACAAAACATTACTAATCCATAGAGCTCCTTAGGCTGCACTCTGAGTAGTACGTTCTTAAAAGTGTACTGTAAATCAAACGCAAAAAAAGCTATTACAGTATTCACATCGCGCTCGTAGGTCAGTAGATTTGATTCTATTTCAAACCAGGTAGGCGACTGTGCCAACTGCTTTGAAATAGAAAGGTCTGTAGCACGACAGTCACGAGGACACAAAGAAAACCCTATTTTTGTAGCCATAGCGCAGGGGGATATAAGAAAAAAAGGAGAAACAATAAGAAGTTCGTTTTTGCTTGCAAACATGCAAGCGGTCAGACCAAGCAGACAAAGTCCTTCTGTCCATGCAAAGTAAATATGGAGCCTAATCACACAGCGAGCCTCTTTCCGTAAGTATTCACAAACTGCAAGAATATCTACAGAGCTTGATAAAGGCTCTCTAACTGTCGACTTGCCTGCCAAATATAAATAGGAAAAAGTTCTTTAATGCTTAGGGTCGATAGCCAGCATTTGCATACAATCCATTAGAGACACAACGCAATGCTTTCTCCTTCCTAGCCTTGGACAATTACTGCAAAATAAACAAGCAGCTTCTTTGTTTACAGCATATAAATACTCTGAAGCGTTAAACTCCGAAACTGCACAAGCCATGCGTAAGTTGGTTAAGTCAAGGTTATTAAAGGGGAATTAATTTCTTTCACCTAATAAAGAGTGGCGCTAGCACATCCCCCCGTAAGAGCCAGAACTACAATTGCTCAACTCACAAGTGCAGTCACTGAAAATTCATCACTTCCGCAAGCTGACAAGCCGCACTGTTTAGGTTCAATGGCTCAGCTCCCATTCGAGCAATGCCAGCTACTTCGTATGACCACACATGACCACTCCTGAAGTCTGTGAGGTGCCTGCATCCACTCTCCCCGCGTCTTTCTGAGCAGCTTACACCATTTGGTATAAGCCCACCTACGGAACATTCCTTACCAAGATAAACTGTGTTTCACTGGCAACAGTTCCTTTCAAGGTACCTCAGTGATACCTTGAAATTGGCCCTCCACGTACCATCACAGGAGTAGGTGGCAGCACAGAGTTTCACCAGCCACATATACGTTATGAACTAAGCCTGTCTCAGGTGAGCTTGCAGATGAGCAAGGGTTCCCCAGCAGCAGATCAGGCACACAGGGCTGACAGAGCAGCTGGCCCTGCAAGAAGTAGCAGTACGCAACAAAGCTCCCAGAAAGACTGCATCTCCGGTGTCACTCAACAAAACAGCACATACCCCTCCTGTAGTCCAAGGATGTGGACTTTTTGAAGATGACACCAGCAAAGCAACCCAAGCAGTTAGCATTTCATAGGAAATTAACGAGGTTAAATATGCTGAGGACAAAGAATACAGTGTCTGAACCTGAAGACTGGCTGCCAGAAGAGAAGAACGGTGACAGATAAGAAGCTGAGCGCTGTTTCCCTGTTTTCTTCCCCTACCCCATTCCCTCAGAAGGAAAAATACTGTGTTCTACTTTATTTTAATTAGAAAGTAAATCCCTTCGGATATGCATTGTTGCTGATATTTTGAAGCTGGCATTTTTGACATGCGACATCATCATAAAGTAGTTACGTATGTCCAAAGGGATCAGATTTCTCCAGTTCCCAAAGGCAGACTTTAAAATGTTCCTATGCTTCAGCTCTTGACCTATCTTTCTCCAAAAATATCTCTAGCCATTCTATAACTTCCAGACAAATTCCCCTATTATCTAGAACTCAAATGCAGATGCGATCCATTCACAAGGGAAAAAAGGAAACCTGATTAATGCTCCTCTAACCAGCGTTTCTGAGAAACACAACAAAGTTTTGACCCAAATATCTGTACAGAACTCCCACTGGAGGACACAAGGAGCCCATCATCTTTATACGACTATGACTAGATCCATATACTCACAAGCTCCTCATATCTTTAGCACACCGTGCCATAAACACTTCTTCCTGTCCTAATTTTTCTGTTAAAGAAAAAAGAATAAAGTTAAAGCAGCCTGATGAGAGCAAGCTATCAGAGAGATACAATTGCAAAAACTATTAAAGCAATGCTGGATATTTTGTAACACCTTAGATGACACTAATTTTAGAATGTTCTCTGGAGAGATGAAAGAGGAAAATGCATTGGAAATCACAGCAGACAAAGTCACACTGATTTCTAAGGAATCACACAATGGAAAACGTGACCAGAAAATGGTCAATTCAAGCTTGGTTGGAGAAATACATCATGATGAATACAAAAGAAAGAAGGAAGGAGAGAAGGAGAGAAGGAGAGAAGGAGAGAAGGAGAGAAGGAGAGAAGGAGAGAAGGAGAGAAGGAGAGAAGGAGAGAAGGAGAGAAGGAGAGAAGGAGAGAAGGAGAGAAGGAGAGAAGGAGAGAAGGAGAGAAGGAGAGAAGGAGAGAAGGAGAGAAAGCTATTTCCAAGTCTTACTGTCAAAATGTCAGTATTGTATTAGTCCTAGGTTTGGAGACCTCATGCTTCATCTCCAGTCTGACTGCTTCAGAAGTAAAAAGCCTTGTTCCATTTTCTGACTTTTGGGAGAAAAATACCTGCAGTCAGCTTAGCAAGTCCTGAACATTAAGCTCTTCTAAACTATGTCCAAATTAGTCTATCTAAAAAGATAACAAAAAAGCAAAGATGTTCTGTTTATCAAAAAGAAGTTATTCATAACAACAGATTCAAGCTCTCTTCTGAACGCATAAAGGAGCTTTAAAAAGCCCAATACCAAACAGACATCTTCAATTCCTCACTAACTGATTAGTTAATCAGCACAAAGGTCTGCAACATCCACCATAGTCTACACAAACATCATTGATAAGATCTCTATTCAAACAAGAGCTTTATGCACTTTCTGCACAATCAGGGTTTAAAAAAAAAACAAACAGCAATCGCATGATGACTAGAGATATTTCTGGGACAAAAGCAAGCCAAGAATACTTGGGAAGGCAGAACTACCTCTTTAGCACTTTTAATAAGTTGAAACCCGTTTCACACTTATCTGCAGTTCCCTGACAGATGCGATGCCACTGCTATTGCCTCTTTGCAACTGCCAGTTACCTAACAAGAGCTTGACTGGTTTCACAGCTGCCACGAAGAACACAGAAAGCGACCAGAGGCCAGGTCTTACTCGCTTGTCCGCCATATCCTAGGGGACCAGCTTCAGGAAACACCGCTAATGTTCAGAGTCCCCCAGATCAAACCAAAGACCAAAAGAGGAGCACCAAAGGCTGGGCGGGTGAGACCGGGCAGGTTCTGGGAAAGCAACCCCTTTCTCCCATCAGTCAGAGTACGGCATGAGGGAAAAAAAAATCAAAAAAACACACGCACACAAACCTCCACAGCCAGCTGTTGTGACATCAGCTCACCTCTTACTAATCTAAATAGCTGCCTTTGAAAAGTCACTATGGTCTGCTTATCACAGTTCTCAGATTACTCACAGAAAGGTGCCTTGGGGTATGCTTCCAGTTCTGGATCGTAAGGGGCCGGTACTTCTCCAGGTCCTTACTAGTTTATAAGGCACCGCACTTCCAGGCTACCAGTTTCGCCCCCTTCCAGATTGGTAAGCCAGTTTTCTTGCACTAATAATCACAGTTCGGTTGTAAACCTCTGTCCATTTGTGTTGTGTTTTTATTTGTTTTTGTAGTTGTTAAGAACAGGGAGGTGAGCTCTCTGAACAGAGGATGCTGCAATTCACAAACATATTATTTTCTGGGTTTCAGTCTCCAATGCTGTTGACTTAGCAGCCTTCATAGCACCAAATTCACAAACCAAGTAGTGAACGTCATAACTTCTGCTCTACTTTCATGTATAAACTTATTCATACTTATGCTGGCACTGCCTCTGCCTCATTAAAGAACAGCTGACACTTCATATGAACTCAACACATCTTATTCAAACCAATTCTGCCTGCGTAGATGATGTTTATTAAGAAGGAAGGATGTATGCATTAAAATTTTACTTTTGTTTCTTCAGAGTTCAGCTGTTCCTGCTGTTCATATCATCGTTAAGTAACAATTAAGGAAGTTACTATCATGTCACAAATAGAAGACTATGAATTTTGGTGGAAGATCCCACAGCAGGAACACACGAAGACAGAAGAAAGAGAAATACCGCTCGGATACAAATGTCCTTGGCAACAGATAAAGATGACAGATGTGAAGAAACGACAGTCTAAATAGTTTACAAACCGAACGTTTCTTCAAAGTTTATTATTAAGCATCACTGGGTATGCTACAAAGTGCAGTAGGACACGTCACTATTTTGAAATTCATTCAAAGAAGTGACTGTCACAGCGCTGGTATCATGCAGTGGTCATGCTGCCATTTGAATTAAATCGCAACTGAGAACCAAATGAATGGTTTATTAAGAACAGGTATGGTCGTTACATAATGAAACTAACTGATCAGGAAACAATTCCTCTCCACGCTCTGGATCCAACCTTACTTTCGAAAATTGAAGTTTCCCTGCTCCAATTGGAAGCAAACTGTTACAGTCCATTTAAATAAGTATAGTTGTATCCTTACAAACAGGATACAATATGGCAAACAGATGCAAAGAAAAAAAAAGATGGGAAGGGAGTATGGAAGAGTGGAAAATTTTTGTTTTGCAGAGTACCGAGCAACTGGCTACTGAGCAGTTCCTTCAGCTTGAAACACCTTTATTTATCTTTCATGGAAAGCCATAACCGTTGAGAACAGAGTAATTTTCTATATCGAAACGTGGTTGATGAACTATTAGTTATTAACCTCTTGCATCCTCTAGCGCAGAAAAAGATGAGAAAACAGCAAGACGATGGATGCAAAAACATCACAGGTGATTTCTTCCGAAGAAGAGCAAACAGAGAGAAACCGACGCAGGAGTGAAGTTCGCAGCAACCAGAGAAACCCGGTTTTCATGCCGAGACAGAAATCCTCCAGAAGCAGGAATCGCAGAGGGGGGCAGCGGAACCCAGGTGTCCTGGGGGACCGGCAACAGCCCCTTGCCGGGCACCGGGGGCCGACCCGGAGCCGCCCGGCAGAAGGGAACCCACTTCTAGGGAAACCTCCGAGACGCCGAGGCAAAGGAGAAAAGGAAAAAAAGAAGGGAAAACGAACAGCTCTGGTGCGGACAGGGAGAGCGGCGGGGCGAGCCGAGACACTCGCGCCTGAGCCGCGCTGCCGCCGGCAGGGCCGGGGCTGCGGAGGCAGCTGGGGGCTGATCGGTGCCTTTTTACTCTCTTTTTATTAAAAAGCCAAACTTGAAGGCGGCAACAATGGGCCGGCCCCGCCGGCAAGCAGGCCGCTCCCCTCCCGCCCGGGCAAACATGGCCCCTCGCAACACGGCCGTCAACTTTTCCCCACCGCCGCCTCCTCCTCCTCCTCCTCCTCCTCCTCCCGCCCCCCGCTCACCTCGCATCAGGGAACAAAAACTGCAGGCGAGCAGGCTCCGCAGGACGGCCCCCATCTTCCCTCGCTCCGCGCTCTCACCGGCGGGGCGGCGGCGAGGAGCAGTCTCTCCGCTGCCACTTCATGCTGCCCGGCGGGCGGAGAGGCGGGGAGGAGGGCCGAGCAGCGGCGAAGGGCGGCCGCCGAGCCCCCCTAGCAGGCCGCTGGCCCCGCCGCGCCGCAGCGGCACCGAGCGCTCCCCTGCATGCCGGCCTCCGCGCCGCCGCCGCGGCCGCTCGCCATCCACTCTCCGCTCGCTCGCTCGCCCGGCCTCCGCCTCCGCCGGGCGCGCACAGGCGCAGGGATACAGCCCTCCTCCTTCTCTTCTCCTCCTCCTCCTCC